>CM053027.1:1186932-1534432 GCA_028564925.1 Lithobates sylvaticus
TAAAGTTGGGGGGGGACACCCAGGGGGACGGGATGGATGAAGTTGGTGGGGGGACTCACAGGGGGGGATGGGAGGAAGTTGGGGGGGGGACACTCACAGGGGGGCTGGATTGAAGTTGGGGGGGGCAAACCACACAGGGGGGGTGGCTGTGAGTTGGGGGGGGACACAACAGGGGGGGGACGGTCTGAAGTTTTGGGGGGGACACACCAGGGGGTGGGGATGGGATGACGCTTGGGGGGACACAATAGAACACACTTGAATATGTGTGACGAAAGGCGGTGACACTCCACCCCCAGCGGAATCCGTATTCGGATGTACTCCACGGATGGCGGCGTTTCAGGGCGGACCTCTGGGGGAGGGGGAGGGGAGGAGTCTCTGGTGTTAATGGGGAGGCAGTTTTGGGAGGTTACAATACTGACAGATCCCACTCCCCCTCTTACCACGGCTCCACGCAGGTGACGGTAGAACCTCGGCCTGGTGGATTCTGGATGTATTGATCTCGGCTGAAGCGGACGTCGGCGGCACTCCGCCGTACACACCATCCCCACCATCCAACAGTGAGGGCTCTCTTCACCATCAACTCCGCCTCCTTCCGGGAGCTACCCCCGATCACTGCCAGGAGAGAGAGAGGGGGGTCTATGGGGGGTACAGATCATTGATATGGGGGAGGGGGTCTATGTGGGGGTAACAGATCATGTGTATCTGGGGGGAGGGGATCTAGGGGGGATACAGATCATGGATACTGGGGGAGGGATCTATGGGGGTACAGATCATGTGATAGGGAGGGGGATCTATGGGGGGTACAGATCATGTGGAATATGGGGGGAGGGGGATCTATGGGGGGTACAGGATATGTGATATGGGGGAGGGGATCTAGGGGGTGGTTATCAGATCATGTGATATGGGGGAGGGGATCTATGGGGGTCAGATCATGTGATATGGGGGGAGGGGGATCTATGGGGGGATACAGATCATGTGATATGGGGGTGAGGGGGATCTATGAGGGGTACAGATCTGTGATATGGGGGAGGGTGAATCTATGGGGGGTACTGATCATGTGTTATGGGGGGGAGGGGGATTATGGGGGGTTACAGATCTGGTGATATGGGGGGAGGGGGATCTATGGGTGTTACAGATCAAGTGATATGGGGGGAGGGGATCAACTATGGGGGGTACAGATCATGTGATATGGGGGGAGGGGGGATCTTGGGGTGTACAGATCATGTGATATGGGGAGGGGATCTATGGGGGGTACAGATCATAGTGATAATGGGGGGAGGGATCTATGGGGGGTACAGATCATGTGATATGGGGGGAGGGGAGGATCTATGGGGGGTACAGATCGTGTGATATGGGGGAGGGGATCTATGGGGGGGTGGTACAGATCATGTGATATGGGGGGAGGGGGATCTATGGGGGGTACAGATCATGTGATTATGGGGGGAGGGTGGATCTATGGGGGGTACAGAGCATGTGATATGGGGGAGGGGGATCTATGGGGGGTACAGATCATGTGATATGGGGGAGGGGGGATCTATATGGGGGTATCAGATCATGTGATATTGGGGGAGGGGATCTATGGGGGTACAGATCATGTGATATGGGGGAGGGGGGGGGCTGTCTATGGGGGTGGGACAGTGATCTATTTCTATATTATTTAATTACAGTACAGTTTTATATTCATGAAGGGGGATCTATGTTGGGGGGTTACAGTTCATGTGATTGGGGGAGGGGGAATCTATGGGGGGTACAGATCATTCATATGGGGGGAGGGGGGATCTATGGGGGGGTACAGATCATGTGATATGGGGGGAGGGGATCTATGATGGGGGTACAGATCATGTGATATGGGGGGAGGGGAGAGGGATCTATGGGGGGTACAGATCATGTGCTATGGGGGGGAGGGGGATCTATGGGGGGTACAGATCATGTGATATGGGGGGAAGGGGATCTATGGGGGGGGGGGGGGGGTACAGAATCTCATATGATATGGGTGGTAATGGGGAGGGGATCTATGGGGGGTACAGATCATGTGATATGGGGGAGGGGGATCTATGGGGGTACAGATCATGTGATATGGGGGGGAGGGGGGGGATCTATGGGGGGTACAGATCATGTGATATGGGGGAGGGGATCTATGGGGGGTACAGATCATGTGATATGGGGGGGAGGGGGATCTATGGGGGGTACAGATCATGTGATATGGGGGGAGGGGGGGGGATCTATGGGGGGTACAGATCATGTGATATGGGGGGAGGGGGATCTATGGGGGGTACAGATCATGTGATATGGGGGGAGGGGGATCTATGGGGGTAGGTAGATCATGTGATATGGGGGGAGGAGGGGGATCTATGGGGGGTACAGATCATGTGATATGGGGGGAGGGGGATCTATGGGGGGTACAGATCATGTGATATGGGGGAGGGGGATCTATGGGGGGTACAGATCATGTGATATGGGGGGGGGGGATCTAGGGGGGTACAGATCATGTGATATTGGGGGGGGGGGGTTCTATGGGGGGTACAGATCATGTGATATGGGGGGAGGGGGAGGGGGATCTATGGGGGGTACAGATCATGTGATATGGGGGAGGGGGATCTATGGGGGGTACAGATCATGTGATATGGGGGAGGGGGATCTATGGGGGGTACAGATCATGTGATATGGGGGGGGTGGAGGGGATCTATGTGATATGGGGGGGGGACAGATCATGTGATATGGGGGACAGCCCTTCCGGGGGGGGAGGGGGGGTTACAGATCATTGTGATATGGGGGAGGGGGATCTATGGGGGGTACAGATCATGTGATATGGGGGGAGGGGGATCTATGGGGGGTACAGATCATGTGATATGGGGGGGGGGAGGGGGATCTATGGGGGGTACAGATCATGTGATATGGGGGAGGGGATCTATGGGGGGTACAGATCATGTGATATGGGGGGAGGGGATCTATGGGGGGTACAGATCATGTGATATGGGGGAGGGGGATCTATGGGGGGTACAGATCATCTGATATGGGGGAGGGGGATCTATGGGGGGTACAGATCATGTGATATGGGGGGAGGGGATCTATGGGGGGTACAGATCATGTGATATGGGGGAGGGGGATCTATGGGGGGTACAGATCATGTGATATGGGGGGAGGGGGATCTATGGGGGGTACAGATCATGTGATATGGGGGGAGGGGGATCTATGGGGGGTACAGATCATGTGATATGGGGGGAGGGGGATCTATGGGGGGTACAGATCATGTGATATGGGGGGAGGGGGATCTATGGGGGTACAGATCATGTGATATGGGGGAGGGGGGGGGGGATCTATGGGGGGTACAGATCATGTGATATGGGGGAGGGGGATCTATGGGGGGTACAGATCATGTGATATGGGGGAGGAGATCTATGGGGGGTACAGATCATGTGATATGGGGGGAGGGGGATCTATGGGGGGTACAGATCATGTGATATGGGGGGAGGGGATCTATGGGGGGTACAGATCATGTGATATGGGGGGAGGGGGATCTATGGGGGGTAAAGATCATGTGATATGGGGGGAGGGGGATCTATGGGGGGTACAGATCATGTGATATGGGGGGAGGGGGATCTATGGGGGGTACAGATCATGTGATATGGGGGGAGGGGATCTATGGGGGGTACAGATCATGTGATATGGGGGGAGGGGGATCTATGGGGGGTACAGATCATGTGATATGGGGGGGGGGGGATCTATGGGGGGTACAGATCATGTGATATGGGGGGAGGGGGATCTATGGGGGGTACAGATCATGTGATATGGGAGGGAGGGGATCTATGGGGGGTACAGATCATGTGATATGGGGGGAGGGGGATCTATGGGGGGTACAGATCATGTGATATGGGGGGAGGGGGATCTATGGGGGGTACAGATCATGTGATATGGGGGGAGGGGGATCTATGGGGGGTACAGATCATGTGATATGGGGGGAGGGGGATCTATGGGGGGGTACAGATCATGTGATATGGGGGGAGGGGGATCTATGGGGGGTACAGACCCATGTGATATGGGGGGAGGGGGATCTATGGGGGGTACAGATCATGTGATTGGGGGGGGGGATCTATGGGGGGTACAGATCATGTGATATGGGGGAGGGGAGACTCAATGGGGGGTACAGATCATGTGATATGGGGGGGGGGGGGGTCATGGGGGGTACAGATCATGTGATATGGGGGGAGGGGGATCTATGGGGGGTACAGATCATGTGATATGGGGGAGGGGGATCTATGGGGGGTACAGATCATGTGATATGGGGGAGGGGATCTATGGGGGGTACAGATCATGTGATATGGGGGAGGGGCACTCACTTGCGGCGGTACAAATCTCGCACTCTCTCCCAACCGCTCCGTGGAATATCCGGAGGGGGGAGGAACTGGGAATCTGCGGGGAGGGGGGAGGGGCCCCCCGGAGGACCTTCTGCCATCTGAAAGAGAAGAAGGATGAGAATAGAAAACACTCCCCTCCCCCACTGACACTGTCCCCTCCCCCACCCTCAACTGACACTGTCCCCTCCCCCCCCCCCTCAACTGACACTGTCCCCTTCCCCCACCCTCAACTGACACTGTCCCCTCCCCCAATGACACTGTCCCCTCCCCCACCCTCAACTGACACTGTCCCCTTCCCCACCCTCAACTGACACTGTCCCCTCCCCCAATGACACTGTCCCCTCCCCCACCCTCAACTGACACTGTCCCCTTCCCCCACCCTCAACTGACACCGTCCCCTCCCCCAACTGACACAGTCCCCACCCTCAACTGACACAGTCCCCTCCCCCAATGACACTGTCCCCTCCCCCAATGACACTGTCCCCTCCCCCACCCTCAACTGACACTGTCCCCTCCCCCAATGACACTGTCCCCTCCCCCAATGACACCGTCCCCTCCCCCACCCTCAACTGACACTGTCCCCTCCCTCAATGACACTGTCCCCTCCCCCAATGACACTGTCCCCTCCCCCACCCTCAACTGACACTGTCCCCTCCCCCACCCTCAACTGACACTGTCCCCTCCCCCAATGACACTGTCCCCTCCCCCAATGACACTGTTCCCTCCCCCACCCTCAACTGACACTGTCCCCTCCCCCACTGACACTGTCCCCTCCCCCAATGACACTGTCCCCTCCCCCACCATCAACTGACACTGTCCCCTCCCCCAATGACACCGTCCCCTCCCCCACCCTCAACTGACACTGTCCCCTCCCCCAATGACACGGTCCCCTCCCCCACCCTCAACTGACACTGTCCCCTCCCCCAATTACACTGTCCCCTCCCCAAATGACACTGTCCCCTCCCCCATCCTCAACTGACACTGTCCCCTCCCCCAATGACACTGTCCCCTCCCCCAATGACACTGTCCCCTCCCCCACCCTCAACTGACACTGTCCCCTCCCCCAATGACACTGTCCCCTCCCCCACCATCAACTGACACTGTCCCCTCCCCCAATGACACTGTCCCCTCCCCCAATGACACCGTCCCCTCCCCCACCCTCAACTGACACTGTCCCCTCCCCAATGACACTGTCCCCTCCCCCACCATCAACTGATACTGTTCCCTCCCCCAATGACACTGTCCCCTTCCCCAATGACACTGTCCCCTCCCCCACCCTCAACTGACACTGTCCCCTCCCCAAATGACACTGTCCCCTCCCCCACCCTCAACTGACACAGTCCCCTCCCCCAATGACACTGTCCCCTCCCCCAATGACACTGTCCCCTCCCCCAATGACACTGTCCCCTCCCCCACCCTCAACTGACACTGTCCCCTCCCCCAATGACACTGTCCCCTCCCCCAATGACACTGTCCCCTCCCCCACCCTCAACTGACAATGTCCCCTCCCCCAATGACACTGTCCCCTCCCCCAATGACACTGTCCCCTCCCCCCCCCAATGACACTGTCCCCTCCCCCAATGACACTGTCCCCTCCCCCACCCTCAACTGACACTGTCCCCTCCCCCCCAATGACACTGTCCCCTCCCCCACCCTCAACTGACACTGTCCCCTCCCCCAATGACACTGTCCCCTCCCCCACCTCACACTGTCCCTCCCCCCCCCTCCCCCAATGACACTGTCCCCTCCCCCACCCTCACTGTCCCCCACCCCCCACTGACACTGTCCCCTCCCCCAATGACACTGTTCCCTCCCCCACCCTCAACTGACACTGTCCCTCCCCCAATGACACTGTCCCCTCCCCCAATGACACTGTCCCCTCCCCCACCATCAACTGACAATGTCCCCTCCCCCAATGACACCGTCCCCTCCCCCACCCTCAACTGACACTGTCCCCTCCCCCAATGACACTGTCCCCTCCCCCAATGACACTGTCCCCTCCCCCACCCTCAACTGACACTGTCCCCTCCCCCAATGACACTGTCCCCTCCCCCAATTACACTGTCCCCTCCCCAATGACACTGTCCCCTCCCCCACCATCAACTGACACTGTCCCCTCCCCCAATGACACTGTCCCCTCCCCCAATGACACTGTCCCCTCCCCCACCCTCAACTGACACTGTCCCCTCCCTCAATGACACTGTCCCCTCCCCCAATGACACTGTCCCCTCCCCCACCCTCAACTGACACTGTCCCCTCCCCCAATGACACTGTCCCCTCCCCCACCATCAACTGACACTGTCCCCTCCCCCAATGACACCGTCCCCTCCCCCACCCTCAACTGACACTGTCCCCTCCCCAATGACACTGTCCCCTCCCCCACCCTCAACTGACACTGTCCCCTCCCCCAATGACACTGTCCCCTCCCCCACCCTCAACTGACACTGTCCCCTCCCTCAATGACACTGTCCCCTCCCCCAATGACACTGTCCCCTCCCCCACCCTCAACTGACACTGTCCCCTCCCCCAATGACACTGTCCCCTCCCCCATCCTCAACTGACACTGTCCCCTCCCCCAATGACACTGTCCCCTCCCCCAATGACACTGTCCCCTCCCCCACCCTCAACTGACACTGTCCCCTCCCCCAATGACACTGTCCCCTCCCCAATGACACCGTCCCCTCCCCCAGGATTGGTCACCTGTCTCTTTACGTGCTGAACTCTGACCCTCCTCCGGTCACGTGTCTCTCAGCAGTCTCCTTCCCTCCGCTGCACTCTCCATGCGCTCCTCCGCTCTGCCCTTCAGCCTTCTGCCAGGTTCCTCAATGGCGTCCTCCGCACTTCCTGTGAAGGTTTGCGTCACCACGTTCAGGGGCGGAGCGACAACACCGTCGCCTGGAGATGACGATTTGTCCCCCTCCAAGGCTCCGCCCCCTCTACTATCCGAGATTCAAATCCCCGCCCCTTCATTATTCTCTGCCTCATGTCTGCCGCCATCTAGTGGTCACTTCTAATCATTACATCTCTCCATTCCTCTCCTCCCACATCATCCACCAATAGGACCGAGGGGCCCAATATAAGGACTGAGGGGCCCAAAATAAGGACTGTGTCCCCATTATGGGACTGAGGGGCCCAATATAAGGACTGTGTCCCCATTATGGGACCGAGGGGCCCAATATAAGGACCGAGGGCCCCATTATAGGACCGAGGGGCCCAATATAAGGACTGTGTCCCCATTATGAGACTGAGGGGCCCAATATAAGGACTGTGTCCCCATTATAGGACTGAGGGCCCCAATATAAGGACAGTGTCCCCATTATAGGACCAAGGCCCCAATATAAGGACTGTGTCCCCATTATGGGACTGAGGGGCCTAATATAAGGACTGTTTCCCCATTAAAGGACTGAGGGGCCTAATATAAGGACTGTGTCCCCATTATAGGACTGAGGGCCCCAATATAAGGACTGTGTCCCCATTATAAGACTGAGGGGACCAATATAAGGACTGTGTCCCCATTTTAGGACTGAGGGCCCCAATATAAGGACTGTGTCCCCATTATAGGACTGAGGGCCCAGATATAAGGTCTGTGACCCCATTATAGGACTGAGGGCCCCAATATAAGGACAGTGTCCCCATTATAGGACCAAGGGCCCCAATATAAGGACTGTGTCCCCATTATGGGACTGAGGGGCCCAATATAAGGACTGTGTCCCCATTATAGGACTGAGGGCCCCAATATAAGGACCGTGTCCCCACTATGGGACTGAGGGGCCTAATATAAGGACTGTTTCCTTATTAAAGGACTGAGGGGTCTAATATAAGGACTGTGTCCCCATTATAGGACTGAGGGCCCCAATATAAGGACTGTGTCCCCATTATAAGACTGAGGGGCCCAATATAAGGACTGTGTCACCATTATAAGACTGAGGGGCCCAATATAAGGACTGTGTCCCCATTATAAGACCGAGGGGCCCAATATAAGAACTGTGTCCCCATTATAGGACTGAGGGGCCCAAAAAAAGGACTGTGTCCCCATTGTAGGACTGAGGGTTCTCATTATTGGACTGAGGGGCCTAAAATAGGACAGAGGAGCCTCTATAGGACTGAGGGGCCCAATATAGGAGTGTCACTGACTATGTCCTGACTAGGTCCTGCTATAGGAGTGTGTAAGTTCAGTGTGAGCAGGGCGCCCCCTATAGGAGAAAACCAGGTTCTGCTACTGGAGGGTGGGAGCTCAGTGTGAGCAGGACGCCCCTATAGGAGAGAACCAGGTCCTGCTATAAGAGGGTGTAAGTTCAGTGTGAGCAGGGCGCCCCCTATAGGAGAGAACCAGGTCCTGCTATAGGAGGGTGGGAGCTCAGTGTGAGCAGGGCGCCCCCTATAGGAGAAAACCAGGTTCTGCTACTGGAGGGTGGGAGCTCAGTGTGAGCAGGGCGCCCCTATAGGAGAAAACCAGGTTCTGCTACTGGAGGGTGGGAGCTCAGTGTGAACAGGGCGCCCCTATAGGAAAAAACCAGGTTCTGCTACTGGAGGGTGGGAGCTCAGTGTGAGCAGGGCGCTCCTATAGGAGAAAACCAGGTCCTGCTACTGGAGGGTGGGAGCTCAGTGTGAGCAGGGCACCCCTATAGGAGAAAACAAGGTCCTGCTACTGGAGGGTGGGAGCTCAGTGTGAGCAGGGCGCCCCCTATAGAAGAAAACCAGGTCCTGCTACTGGAGGGTGGGAGCTCAGTGTGAGCAGGGCACCCCTATAGGAGAAAACCAGGTCCTGCTACTGGAGGGTGGGAGCTCAGTGTGAGCAGGGCACCCCCTATAGGAGAAAAACAGGTACTGCTACTGGAGGGTGGAAGCTCAGTGTGAGCAGGGCACCCCTATAGGAGAAAACCTGGTCTTGCTACTGGAGGGTGGGAGCTCAGTGTGAGCAGGGCACCCCTATAGGAGAAAACCAGGTCCTGCTACTGGAGGGTGGAGCTCAGTGTGAGCAGGGCGCCCCCTATAGGAGAAAACCAGGTCCTGCTACTGGAGGGTGGGAGCTCAGTGTGAGCAGGGCACCCCTATAGGAGAAAACCAGGTCCTGCTACTGGATGGTGGGAGCTCAGTGTGAGCAGGGCGCCCCTATAGGAGAGAACCAGATTCTGCTACTAGAGGGTGGGAGCTCAGTGTGAGCAGGACGCCCCTATAGGAGAGAACCAGGTTCTGCTACTGGAGGGTGGGAGCTCAGTGTGAGCAGGGCACCCCCTATAGGAGAAAACCAGGTCCTGCTACTGGAGGGGGGGAGATAGGTAGGGCGCTCCGAGTGGCCGGGGGCACCCCCTCTCGGAGACCAACAGGTTATGTACCTGGAGGGTGGGAGCTCCGTGTGAGCAGGGACCCTCTAGGAGCAAAACAGGGTCCATGCTACAGGCGGGTGAGGAGCACAGAGGGAGCCGGGCACCACTAGGAGACAAACAGGACTGTATGGCGGGTGGGAGCTCCGAAGAGCGCCAGGGCCACCCCCTATAGGAGAAAAACCGGTACCATGCTCCTGGCGGGTGGGAATCAGTGTGCGCAGGGCCCCTATAGGAGGCAAACTGGTCCTGCTATGGCGGGTGGGAGCTCAGTGTGCGCGGGTGCACCCTATAGGAGCGAACCAGGGATATGCTACTGGCTGGAGGGCGTCAGTGATGCGCAGGGCCCCCCCCCTATAGGAGGGCACCAACCAGGTCTGCTATGGCGGGAGGAGTCAGTGGCGCCGGGCGCCCCTATCGGAGAGCTCAGTGTGAGCAGGGCACCCCCTATAGGAGAAAAACAGGTACTGCTACTGGAGGGTGGGAGCTCAGTGTAAGCAGGGCACCCCCTATAGGAGAAAAACAGGTACTGCTACTGGAGGGTGGGAGCTCAGTTTGAGCAGGGCACCCCTATAGGAGAAAACCAGGTCCTGCCACTGGAGGGTGGGAGCTCAGTGTGAGCAGGGCAACCCTATAGGAGAAAACCAGGTCCTGCTATAGGAGAAAAACAGGTACTGCTACTGGAGGGTGGGAGCTTAGTATGAGCAGGGCACTCCTATAGGAGAGAACCAGGTTCTGCTACTGGAGGGTGGGAGCTCAGTGTGAGCAGGGCGCTCCTATAGGAGAAAACCAGGTCCTGCTACTGGAGGGTGGAGCTCAGTGTGAGCAGGGCGCCCCCTATAGGAGAAAACCAGGTTCTGCTACTGGAGGGTGGGAGCTCAGTGTGAGCAGGGCACATCTATAGGAGAAAACCAGGTCCTGCTACTGGAGGGTGGGAGCTCAGTGTGAACAGGGCACCCCTATAGGAGAAAACCAGGTTCTGCTACTGGAGGGTGGGAGCTCAGTGTGAGCATGGCGCCCCTATAGGAGAAAAACAGGTCCTGCTACTGGAGGGTGGGAGCTCAGTGTGAGCTCAGTGTGAGCAGGGTACCCCCTATAGGAGAAAAACAGGTACTGCTACTGGAGGGTGGGAGCTCAGTGTGAGCAGGGCGCCTCCTATAGGAGAGAACCAGGTTCTGCTACTGGAGGGTGGGAGCTCAGTGTGAGCAGGGCACCCCCTATAGGAGAAAAACAGGCACTGCTACTGGAGGGTGGGAGCTCAGTGTAAGCAGGGAGCCCCCTATAGGAGAGAACCAGGTTCTGCTACTGGAGGGTGGGAGCTCAGTGTGAGCAGGACGCCCCTATAGGAGAGAACCAGGTCCTGCTACTGGAGGGTGGGAGCTCAGTGTGAGCAAGGCACCCCCTATAGGAGAAAAACAAGTACTGCTACTGGAGGGTGGGAGCTCAGTGTGAGCAGGGCACCCCTATAGGAGAAAACCAGGTCCTGCTACTGGAGGGTGGGAGCTCAGTGTGAGCAGGGCACCCCCTATAGGAGATAAACAGGTACTGCTACTGGAGGGTGGAAGCTCAGTGTGAGCAGGGCACCCCCTATAGGAGAAAACCAGGTCCTGCTACTGGAGGGGGAGCTCAGTGTGAGCAGGGCACCCCCTATAGGAGAAAAACAGGTACTGCTACTGGAGGGTGGGAGCTCAGTGTGAGCAGGGCACCCCCTATAGGAGAAAAACAGGTACTGCTACTGGAGGGTGGGAGCTCAGTGTGAGCAGGGCACCCCTATAGGAGAAAAACAGGTCCTGCTACTGGAGGGTGGGAGCTCAGTGTGAGCAGGACGCCCCTATAGGAGAGAACCAGGTCCTGCTACTGGAGGGTGGGAGCTCAGTGTGAGCAGGGCACCCCCTATAGGAGAAAAACAGGTACTGCTACTGGAGGGTGGGAGCTCAGTGTGAGCAGGGCACCCCTATAGGAGAAAACCAGGTCCTGCTACTGGAGGGTGGGAGCTCAGTGTGAGCAGGGCACCCCCTATAGGAGAAAAACAGGTACTGCTACTGGAGGGTGGAAGCTCAGTGTGAGCAGGGCACCCCTATAGGAGAAAACCTGGTCCTGCTACTGGAGGGTGGGAGCTCAGTGTGAGCAGGGCACCCCTATAGGAGAAAAACAGGTACTGCTACTGGAGGGTGGGAGCTTAGTATGAGCAGGGCACTCCTATAGGAGAGAACCAGGTTCTGCTACTGGAGGGTGGGAGCTCAGTGTGAGCAGGGCGCTCCTATAGGAGAAAACCAGGTCCTGCTACTGGAGGGTGGAGCTCAGTGTGAGCAGGGCGCCCCCTATAGGAGAAAACCAGGTTCTGCTACTGGAGGGTGGGAGCTCAGTGTGAGCAGGGCACTTCTATAGGAGAAAACCAGGTCCTGCTACTGGAGGGTGGGAGCTCAGTGTGAACAGGGCACCCCTATAGGAGAAAACCAGGTTCTGCTACTGGAGGGTGGGAGCTCAGTGTGAGCATGGCGCCCCTATAGGAGAAAAACAGGTCCTGCTACTGGAGGGTGGGAGCTCAGTGTGAGCTCAGTGTGAGCAGGGTACCCCCTATAGGAGAAAAACAGGTACTGCTACTGGAGGGTGGGAGCTCAGTGTGAGCAGGGCGCCTCCTATAGGAGAGAACCAGGTTCTGCTACTGGAGGGTGGGAGCTCAGTGTGAGCAGGGCACCCCCTATAGGAGAAAAAACAGGCACTGCTACTGGAGGGTGGGAGTCAGTGTAAGCAGGGAGCCCCTTATAGGAGAGAACCTAGGTTCAGGACGCCCTGGAGAGAAAGGTACTGGAGGGTGGGAGCTCAGTGTGAGCAGGGCCCCCCTATAGGAGAAGAACCAGGATGCTACTGGAGGGTGGGAGCTCAGTGTGAGCAAGGCACCCCTATAGGAGAAAAACAAGTACTGCTACTGGAGGGTGGGAGCTCAGTGTGAGCAGGGCGCCCCTATAGGAGAGAACCAGGTCCTGCTACTGGAGGGTGGGAGCTCAGTGTGAGCAGGGCACCCCCTATAGGAGATAAAAACAAGTACTGCTACTGGAGGGTGGGAGCTCAGTGTGAGCAGGGCACCCCTATAGGAGGAAAACCAGGTCCTGCTACTGGAGGGGGGAGCTCAGTGTGAGCAGGGCACCCCCTATAGGAGAAAAACAGGTACTGCTACTGGAGGGTGGGAGCTCAGTGTGAGCAGGGCACCCCCTATAGGAGAAAACAGGTCCTGCTACTGGAGGGTGGGAGCTCAGTGTGAGCAGGGCACCCCTATAGGAGAAAAACAGGTACTGCTACTGGAGGGTGGGAGCTCAGTGTGAGCAGGGCACCCCCTATAGGAGAAAAACAGGTCCTGCTACTGGAGGGTGGGAGCTCAGTGTGAGCAGGGCACCCCTATAGGAGAAAAACAGGTCCTGCTACTGGAGGGTGGGAGCTCAGTGTGAGCAGGACGCCCCTATAGGAGAGAACCAGGTCCTGCTACTGGAGGGTGGGAGCTCAGTGTGAGCAGGGCACACCCTATAGGAGAAAAACAGGTACTGCTACTGGAGGGTGGGAGCTCAGTGTGAGCAGGACGCCCCTATAGGAGAAAACCAGGTCCTGCTACTGGAGGGTGGGAGCTCAGTGTGAGCAGGGCACACCTATAGGAGAAAAACAGGTACTGCTACTGGAGGGTGGAGCTCAGTGTGAGCAGGGCACCCCTATAGGAGAAAACCAGGTACTGCTACTGGAGGGTGGGAGCTCAGTGTGAGCAGGGCACACCCTATAGGAGAAAAACAGGTACTGCTACTGGAGGGTGGAAGCTCAGTGTGAGCAGGGCACCCCTATAGGAGAAAACCTGGTCCTGCTACTGGAGGGTGGGAGCTCAGTGTGAGCAGGGCACCCCTATAGGAGAAAAACAGGTACTGCTACTGGACTGTGGGAGCTTAGTATGAGCAGGGCACTCCTATAGGAGAGAACCAGGTTCTGCTACTGGAGGGTGGGAGCTCAGTGTGAGCAGGGCGCTCCTATAGGAGAAAACCAGGTCCTGCTACTGGAGGGTGGAGCTCAGTGTGAGCAGGGCGCCCCCTATAGGAGAAAACCAGGTTCTGCTACTGGACGGTGGGAGCTCAGTGTGAGCAGGGCACTTCTATAGGAGAAAACCAGGTCCTGCTACTGGAGGGTGGGAGCTCAGTGTGAACAGGGCACCCCTATAGGAGAAAACCAGGTTCTGCTACCGGAGGGTGGGAGCTCAGTGTGAGCATGGCGCCCCTATAGGAGAAAAACAGGTCCTGCTACTGGAGGGTGGGAGCTCAGTGTGAGCAGGGTACCCCCTATAGGAGAAAAACAGGTACTGCTACTGGAGGGTGGGAGCTCAGTGTGAGCAGGGCGCCTCCTATAGGAGAGAACCAGGTTCTGCTACTGGAGGGTGGGAGCTCAGTGTAAGCAGGGCGCCCCTATAGGAGAAAACCAGGTCCTGCTACTGGAGGGTGGGAGCTCAGTGTGAGCAGGGCGCCCCCTATAGGAGAAAAACAGGTCCTGCTGCTGGAGGGTGAGAGCTCAGTGTGAGCAGGACGCCCCTATAGGAGAGAACCAGGTCCTGCTACTGGAGGGTGGGAGCTCAGTGTGAGCAGGGCGTCCCTATAGGAGAAAACCAGGTCCTGCTACTGGAGGGTGGGAGCTCAGTGTGAGCAGGACGCCCCTATAGGAGAGAACCAGGTCCTGCTACTGGAGGGTGGGAGCTCAGTGTGAGCAGGGCGCCCCCTATAGGAGAAAACCAGGTCCTGCTACTGGAGGGTGGGAGCTCAGTGTGAGCAGGGCACCCCTATAGGAGAAAACCAGGTCCTGCTACTGGAGGGTGGGAGCTCAGTGTGAGCAGGGCACCCCCTATAGGAGAAAAACAGGTACTGCTACTGGAGGGTGGGAGCTCAGTGTGAGCAGGGCACCCCTATAGGAGAAAACCAGGTCCTGCTACTGGAGGGTGGGAGCTCAGTGTGAGCAGGGCACCCCTATAGGAGAAAAACAGGTACTGCTACTGGAGGGTGGAAGCTCAGTGTGAGCAGGGCACCCCTATAGGAGAAAACCTGGTCCTGCTACTGGAGGGTGGGAGCTCAGTGTGAGCAGGGCACCCCTATAGGAGAAAAACAGGTACTGCTACTGGAGGGTGGGAGCTTAGTATGAGCAGGGCACTCCTATAGGAGAGAACCAGGTTCTGCTACTGGAGGGTGGGAGCTCAGTGTGAGCAGGGCGCTCCTATAGGAGAAAACCAGGTCCTGCTACTGGAGGGTGGAGCTCAGTGTGAGCAGGGCGCCCCCTATAGGAGAAAACCAGGTTCTGCTACTGGACGGTGGGAGCTCAGTGTGAGCAGGGCACTTCTATAGGAGAGAACCAGGTTCTGCTACTGGAGGGTGGGAGCTCAGTGTGAGCAGGGCGCCCTATAGGAGAAAACCAGGTCCTGCTACTGAAGGGTGGGAGCTCAGTGTGAGCAGGGCGCCCTATAGGAGAAAACCAGGTCCTGCTACTGGAGGGTGGGAGCTCAGTGTGAGCAGGGCGTCCCTATAGGAGAAAGCCAGGTCCTGCTACTGGAGGGTGGGAGCTCAGTGTGAGCAGGGCGTCCCTATAGGAGAAAGCCAGGTCCTGCTACTGGAGGGTGGGAGCTCAGTGTGAGCAGGGCGTCCCTATAGGAGAAAGCCAGGTCCTGCTACTGGAGGGTGGGAGCTCAGTGTGAGCAGGGCGTCCCTATAGGAGAAAGCCAGGTCCTGCTACTGGAGGGTGGGAGCTCAGTGTGAGCAGGGCGTCCCTATAGGAGAAAGCCAGGTCCTGCTACTGGAGGGTGGGAGCTCAGTGTGAGCAGGGCGCCCCTATAGGAGAAAACCAGGTCCTGCTACTGGAGGGTGGGAGCTCAGTGTGAGCAGGGCGTCCCTATAGGAGAAAGCCAGGTCCTGCTACTGGAGGGTGGGAGCTCAGTGTGAGCAGGGCGCCCCTATAGGAGAAAACCAGGTCCTGCTACTGGAGGGTGGGAGCTCAGTGTGAGCAGGGCGTCCCTATAGGAGAAAGCCAGGTCCTGCTACTGGAGGGTGGGAGCTCAGTGTGAGCAGGGCACCCCCTATAGGAGAAAACCAGGTCCTGCTCCCATCATAATCATTACACACAATGGATGCCACAAATATCTTAGAAAACATTTTATTGTACAAAAACAGAGAGTGAGAGATTGATGTGGGTGAACGCCCCCTAGCATAGGCATGGTGTACACCAGCGCCCTCTAGTGGCAGAGATCTAATATGACATATAAATGCCGTACACTAGCGCCATCTGGTGTCAGCGTTCTGATGTAGCATATATAGCCCCACCTACAGGCTTCGTTGAGGAAGTGAGATTCTGAAGAGGCTCTATGGACAGGATTATAGGAGCCAATAGGAAGAACTCGCAGCTCATCCAATCGTTTCCAGAGTCCAGCACTTGAGGGGAGACCCCCTTCCTCTGTACTCCGCTCCGGTATATGTAGAAGCGATTTCATCCTCATATCTTGGGATCGGATGTGGGGGACGCAACACGTTGGGGTGGAGAGGTGGGAGGTCACACAATTCTCCTATTAGGATGAAAGGTTAGAGTTCCTGGTGGGCGGGACTCCTGGTCACCTCCCGGTAGTCCTTCCGCCGGCGGATCTTGTATGTGAGAAGCTGGGAGTACTGTGTGAGGAGAGAGCGCCAGTACCGCGAGACGTCCTCCATCCGCAGGTGATCAGCGATGAACTGCTCCCCCCTGCAGACACAAGAGGGGTAAATAGTGAGGAAAGCGGGGGATGGGGGGTGCAAGCTGGACAGAAGATATATATACTGACCCCACCCAATGAAGAGTCAAAGGAAAAAAAGAGGAGACCAGAGGATTAACCAGACCTTCCAACACATCTGATCAGAGCTCAGGAGCCACCCAGAGGACTGATTGACTACTGCTCCTCAGGGGCCCCAGAGAGGACAAGGCCACCCACTGCTCCTCAGGGGCCCCAGAGAGGACAAGGCCACCCACTGCTCCTCAGGGGCCCCAGAGAGGACAAGGCCACCCACTGCTCCTCAGGGACCCCAGAGAGGACAAGGCCACCCACTGCCCCTCAGGGGCCCCAGAGAGGACAAGGCCACCCACTGCCCCTCAGGGGCCCCAGAGAGGACAAGGCCACCCACTGCCCCTCAGGGGCCCCAGAGAGGACAAGGCCACCCACTGCCCCTCAGGGGCCCCAGAGAGGACAAGGCCACCCACTGCTCCTCAGGGACCCCAGAGAGGACAAGGCCACCCACTGCTCCTCAGGGACCCCAGAGAGGACAAGGCCACCCACTGCCCCTCAGTGACCCCAGAGAGGACAAGGTCACCCACTGCCCCTCAGTGGCCCCAGAGAGGACAAGGCCACCCACTGCCCCTCAGTGACCCCAGAGAGGACAAGACCACCCACTGCCCCTCAGGGACCCCAGAGAGGACAAGGTCACCCACTGCCCCTCAGTGACCCCAGAGAGGACAAGGCCACCCACTGCCCCTCAGTGACCCCAAAGGGGACAAGGCCACCCACTGCTCCTCAGGGGCCCCAGAGAGGACAAGGCCACCCACTGCCCCTCAGTGACCCCAGAGAGGACAAGGTCACCCACTGCCCCTCAGGGGCCCCAGAGGGGACAAGGTCACCCACTGCCCCTCAGGGGCCCCAGAGAGGACAAGGTCACCCACTGCTCCTCAGTGACCCCAGAGGGGACAAGGTCACCCACTGCTCCTCAGGGGCCCCAGAGAGGACAAGGCCACCCACTGCCCCTCAGGGGCCCCAGAGGGGACAAGGTCACCCACTGCTCCTCAGTGACCCCAGAGGGGACAAGGTCACCCACTGCTCCTCAGGGGCCCCAGAGGGGACAAGGTCACCCACTGCCCCTCAGGGGCCCCAGAGAGGACAAGGTCACCCACTGCTCCTCAGTGACCCCAGAGAGGACAAGGTCACCCACTGCTCCTCAGGG
This sequence comes from Lithobates sylvaticus, assembly GCA_028564925.1. NCBI lineage: Eukaryota > Metazoa > Chordata > Amphibia > Anura > Ranidae > Lithobates > Lithobates sylvaticus. The sequence goes on from CM053027.1 coordinate 1,204,579, forward strand.
GCCCCAGAGAGGACAAGGCCACCCACTGCCCCTCAGTGACCCCAGAGAGGACAAGGTCACCCACTGCCCCTCAGTGACCCCAGAGAGGACAAGGTCACCCACTGCCCCTCAGGGACCCCAGAGAGGACAAGGTCACCCACTGCCCCTCAGTGACCCCAGAGAGGACAAGACCACCCACTGCCCCTCTGTGACCCCAGAGAGGACAAGGTCACCCACTGCCCCTCAGGGACCCCAGAGAGGACAAGGTCACCCACTGCCCCTCAGGGACCCCAGAGAGGACAAGGTCACCCACTGCCCCTCAATGACCCCAGAGAGGACAAGGTCACCCACTGCCCCTCAGTGACCCCAGAGAGGACAAGGTCACCCACTGCCCCTCAGGGGCCCCAGAGAGGACAAGGCCACCCACTGCCCCTCAGTGACCCCAGAGAGGACAAGGTCACCCACTGCTCCTCAGGGGCCCCAGAGAGGACAAGGCCACCCACTGCTCCTCAGGGGCCCCAGAGAGGGCAAGGCCACCCACTGCTCCTCAGGGGCCCCAGAGAGGGCAAGGCCACCCACTGCTCCTCAGGGGCCCCAGAGAGGGCAAGGCCACCCACTGCTCCTCAGGGGCCCCAGAGAGGGCAAGGCCACCCACTGCTCCTCAGGGGCCCCAGAGAGGGCAAGGCCACCCACTGCTCCTCAGGGACCCCAGAGAGGACAAGGTCACCCACTGCTCCTCAGGGACCCCAGAGAGGACAAGGCCACCCACTGCTCCTCAGGGGCCCCAGAGAGGACAAGGCCACCCACTGCCCCTCAGGGGCCCCAGAGAGGACAAGGCCACCCACTGCCCCTCAGGGGCCCCAGAGAGGACAAGGTCACCCACTGCCCCTCAGTGACCCCAAAGAGGACAAGGCCACCCACTGCCCCTCAGGGGCCCCAGAGAGGACAAGGTCACCCACTGCTCCTCAGTGACCCCAGAGAGGACAAGGCCACCCACTGCTCCTCAGGGGCCCCAGAGAGGACAAGGTCACCCACTGCCCCTCAGGGACCCCAGAGAGGACAAGGTCACCCACTGCCCCTCAGGGGCCCCAGAGAGGACAAGGTCACCCACTGCTCCTCAGGGACCCCAGAGAGGACAAGGCCACACACTGCTCCTCGGGGGGCCCCAGAGAGGACAAGGCCACCCACTGCCCCTCAGTGACCCCAGAGAGGACAAGGTCACCCACTGCCCCTCAGGGACCCCAGAGAGGACAAGGCCACCCACTGCTCCTCAGGGACCCCAGAGAGGACAAGGCCACCCACTGCTCCTCAGTGACCCCAGAGAGGACAAGGCCACCCACTGCCCCTCAGTGACCCCAGAGAGGACAAGGTCACCCACTGCCCCTCAGTGACCCCAGAGAGGACAAGGCCACCCACTGCCCCTCAGTGACCCCAGAGAGGACAAGGTCACCCACTGCCCCTCAGGGACCCCAGAGAGGACAAGGCCACCCACTGCTCCTCAGGGACCCCAGAGAGGACAAGGTCACCCACTGCCCCTCAGTGACCCCAGAGAGGACAAGGCCACCCACTGCTCCTCAGTGACCCCAGAGAGGACAAGGTCACCCACTGCCCCTCAGTGACCCCAGAGAGGACAAGGTCACCCACTGCTCCTCGGGGACCCCAGAGAGGACAAGGCCACACACTGCTCCTCGGGGGCCCCAGAGAGGACAAGGCCACCCACTGCCCCTCAGTGACCCCAGAGAGGACAAGGCCACCCACTGCTCCTCAGGGACCCCAGAGAGGACAAGGTCACCCACTGCCCCTCAGGGACCCCAGAGAGGACAAGGTCACCCACTGCCCCTCAGGGACCCCAGAGAGGACAAGGCCACCCACTGCCCCTCAGTGACCCCAGAGAGGACAAGGCCACCCACTGCCCCTCAGGGACCCCAGAGAGGACAAGGTCACCCACTGCCCCTCAGGGGCCCCAGAGAGGACAAGGTCACCCACTGCCCCTCAGGGACCCCAGAGAGGACAAGGTCACCCACTGCCCCTCAGTGACCCCAGAGAGGACAAGGTCACCCACTGCCCCTCAGTGACCCCAGAGAGGACAAGGTCACCCACTGCCCCTCAGTGACCCCAGAGAGGACAAGGTCACCCACTGCCCCTCAGTGACCCCAGAGAGGACAAGGCCACCCACTGCTCCTCAGTGACCCCAGAGAGGACAAGGTCACCCACTGCCCCTCAGTGACCCCAGAGAGGACAAGGTCACCCACTGCTCCTCGGGGACCCCAGAGAGGACAAGGCCACACACTGCTCCTCGGGGGCCCCAGAGAGGACAAGGCCACCCACTGCCCCTCAGTGACCCCAGAGAGGACAAGGCCACCCACTGCTCCTCAGGGACCCCAGAGAGGACAAGGCCACCCACTGCCCCTCAGTGACCCCAGAGAGGACAAGGCCACCCACTGCCCCTCAGTGACCCCAGAGAGGACAAGGTCACCCACTGCCCCTCAGTGACCCCAGAGAGGACAAGGTCACCCACTGCTCCTCGGGGACCCCAGAGAGGACAAGGCCACACACTGCTCCTCGGGGGCCCCAGAGAGGACAAGGCCACCCACTGCCCCTCAGTGACCCCAGAGAGGACAAGGCCACCCACTGCTCCTCAGGGACCCCAGAGAGGACAAGGTCACCCACTGCCCCTCAGGGACCCCAGAGAGGACAAGGTCACCCACTGCCCCTCAGGGACCCCAGAGAGGACAAGGCCACCCACTGCCCCTCAGTGACCCCAGAGAGGACAAGGCCACCCACTGCCCCTCAGGGACCCCAGAGAGGACAAGGTCACCCACTGCCCCTCAGGGGCCCCAGAGAGGACAAGGTCACCCACTGCCCCTCAGGGACCCCAGAGAGGACAAGGTCACCCACTGCCCCTCAGTGACCCCAGAGAGGACAAGGTCACCCACTGCCCCTCAGTGACCCCAGAGAGGACAAGGTCACCCACTGCTCCTCAGTGACCCCAGAGAGGACAAGGTCACCCACTGCCCCTCAGTGACCCCAGAGAGGACAAGGCCACCCACTGCTCCTCAGGGACCCCAGAGAGGACAAGGCCACCCACTGCCCCTCAGTGACCCCAGAGAGGACAAGGCCACCCACTGCCCCTCAGTGACCCCAGAGAGGACAAGGCCACCCACTGCCCCTCAGTGACCCCAGAGAGGACAAGGTCACCCACTGCCCCTCAGGGACCCCAGAGAGGACAAGGTCACCCACTGCCCCTCAGTGACCCCAGAGAGGACAAGGTCACCCACTGCCCCTCAGTGACCCCAGAGAGGACAAGGTCACCCACTGCTCCTCAGTGACCCCAGAGAGGACAAGGTCACCCACTGCCCCTCAGGGACCCCAGGCCCTTCTGGTATATCTTCACGGTCAGATAAAGGCAGAGCTCTGGACTCAGGAACACCGATGTCCTTCCACGGGCAACCCAAATTCTGACTGAAATATGGGGGTGGCTAAAACAAGAGGGGAAAAATTCTGCAGAGGACAGACGTGGGATGAGAGATTTACCTTTCTGCAATCTTCTTTGCTTCATCGTGATTGTCCTTCACAAACTGCAGCAGCTCCCTGGAGGAACAAGAGAGGCCGTGAGTGGAGGAGAGGAGAGGAGTGAAAAAGCCGGGGGGGGGGAGAGAAGTACGAGGGTCTTTGCCCTTGTATGTGGTATGAGGGAAGAGTAATGTTCATGAACATCCATCATAATTGTGTTAGGAAGGGGGGGTCACTTATGCTGGAGGGGGATATGGGGGTCTAGCAGTGAGGTATCTGATTGGACAGGCCTTATAGCTCCTCCCTACCTGAGCTCAGTCAGCTCCTGGCTGACGGGGATGTAGTGCACCCACGGCTCCAGGCGATGGTAGAAGAATTCCTGCCAGGTGTCCCCGACATGGAACACCAGAGAGCCGCACAGGAAGAGATGCTTCAACCGGAAACTGGCCGCCACACCGCGGAAATTAAATAAATACCTGCCGGGAAAAAAGAGGACATTTATTACAGGTACAAGAGAGACGTGGAGGGGGCCACAGGTGAGAGGGAAAGAAAGGAGGGGCCACAAGTGAAAGAGAGAGGGGAGGGGCCACAGGTGAGAAGGAAAGAAATGAGGGAGGGGCCACAAGTGTAACAGAGAGGGGAAGGGCCACAAGTGAAACAGGGAGGGGCCACAAGTGAAACAGGGAGGGGCCACAAGTGAAACAGGGAGGGGCCACAAGTGAAACAGGGAGGGGCCACAAGTGAAACAGGGAGGGGCCACAAGTGAAACAGGGAGGGGCCACAAGTGAAACAGGGAGGGGAGGGGCCACAGGTGAGAAGGAAAGAAATGAGGGAGGGGCCACAAGCGAAACAGGGAGGGGCCACAAGCGAAACAGGGAGGGGCCACAAGCGAAACAGGGAGGGGCCACAAGCGAAACAGGGAGGGCCACAAGCGAAACAGGGAGGGCCACAAGCGAAACAGGGAGGGGCCAAAAGCGAAACAGGGAGGGGCCACAAGCGAAACAGGGAGGGGCCACAAGCGAAACAGGGAGGGGCCACAAGCGAAACAGGGAGGGGCCACAAGCGAAACAGGGAGGGGCCACAAGCGAAACAGGGAGGGGCCACAAGCGAAACAGGGAGGGGCCACAAGTGAGAAGGAAAGATGGGCCACAGGAGGAGAGGTCACAAGGAGACGGGGAGGAGTGGTCAGAGGTGACAAGGAGACGGGGGGGGGGGAGAGGAGTGGTCAGAGGTGACAAGGAGATGGGGGGGGGGGAGGAGTTGTCAGAGGTGACAATGAGACGGGGGGGGGAGGAGTTGTCAGAGGTGACAAGGAGACGGGGGGGGGGAGAGGAGTGGTCAGAGGTGACAAGGAGAGGGGGGGGGGGGGAGAGAGAGTGGTCAGGAGAGGTGACAAGGAGACGGGGGGGAGTGGTCAGAGGTGACAAGGAGACGGGGGGGGGGAGAGGAGTGGTCAGAGGTGACAAGGAGATGGGGGGGGAGGAGTTGTCAGAGGTGACAATGAGACGGGGGGGGGGGAGAGGAGTGGTCAGAGGTGACAATGAGACGGGGGGGGGAGGAGTGGTCAGAGGTGACAATGAGATGGGGGGGGGGGGGGGGGAGTGGTCAGAGGTGACAAGGAGATGGGGGGGGGAGGAGTTGTCAGAGGTGACAAGGAGACGGGGGGGGAGAGGAGTGGTCAGAGGTGACAAGGAGACGGGGGGGGGGGGGGGGAGAGGAGTGGTCAGAGGTGACAAGGAGACAGGGGGGGGGGGAGGAGTGGTCAGAGGTGACAAGGAGATGGGGGGGGAGGAGTTGTCAGAGGTGACAATGAGACGGGGGGGGGAGGAGTTGTCAGAGGTGACAAGGAGACGGGGGAGGAGTGGTCAGAGGTGACAAGGAGACGGGGGGAGGAGTGGTCAGAGGTGACAAGGAAATGGGGGAGGCACCCCAAGTAAAAAATAAAGCAGAAGGGGCGGACCTTTAGGTAGATGGTGGTAACAGGAGGAAGGCAAGATGAGGGGCTGGGTGGGGGGGGGGGTGAGATAGAGACAGTCTATGGCCCGGGCTGTAGAATCGGAGAAGTGGGAATTCTAGGTGAGACAGGGAGGGGTGTTAGTTAAGGAGGCGGAGCCAAGTCTGAAAAGAGAACAGGTACTGAGCGCCGCCCCATGATCAGGGAGCACAGGACAGCGAGTAATGACTGGTTACCGTAAGGAAGGTGGGAAGACGGAAAGAGATGGAGCGTGTATGTAGAAGAGACAGAAGGCGGCCATACTTAAACGCACAGTGATCCACTAATGGCACCTCCTTGGCTGGCGGTCTGCCCAGGGTGTCCTGATGAGGAGAACGATGGAAGGTGAACATTACATGAAAAAAACCACGAGAGATCATCACATTCCTAATCCGCCTCTTTACCTTCTCCGACCTCCAGGCCTGGTTCTTGGTGTATTCCGCATCCACCAGATCTGGGTTTTCCCGGGATAGAAGAATCAGAGGGTCCCGCTCAGGGCTGGTCCTGTGTCATGGAAGGAAGGGATGTCATTAAGGTCACAGCGAAGGTTCCTCAAAAAAAAATGTTCTGATGTTCCTTCATCCTCACTTCCCCTAATCTGCCTGGTAAGGTCTGGGCAGGAAATGGGAGTCCATTCAGGATACAGGAAGTCATATACTGTTGGGTTATACTGCCACCTACGGAAGGATTGGACACAGGAAGTCCTATACCGTTGGGCTATACTGCCACCTATGGAAGGATTGGACACAGGAAGTCCTATACTGTTGGGTTATACTGCCACCTACGGAAGGATTGGACACAGGAAGTCCTATACTGTTGGGTTTTACTGCCACCTATGGAAGGATTGGACACAGGAAGTCATATACCGTTGGGTTATACTGCCACCTACGTAAGGTTTGGGCACAGGAAGTCTCATACTGTTGGGTTATACTGCCACCTATGGAAGGATTGGACACAGGACGTCATATACCGTTGGGTTATACTGCCACCTATGGAATGATTGGACACAGGAAGTCTCATACTGTTTGGTTATACTGCCACCTACGGAAGGATTGGACACAGGAAGTCTCATACTGTTGGGTTATACTGCCACCTACGGAAGGATTGGACACAGGAAGTCTCATACTGTTGGGTTATACTGCCACCTACGGAAGGATTGGACACAGGAAGTCTCATACTGTTGGGTTATACTGCCACCTATGGAAGGATTGGACACAGGAAGTGATAGTATTGGGTTATACTGCCATCTATGAAAGGATTGGACACGGGAAGTCTCATACTGTTGGGTTATACTGCCACCTATGGAAGGATTGGACACAGGAAGTCCCATACTGTTGGGTTATACTGCCACCTACGGGAGGACTGGACAAAGAATCACTGTAGGTGAGCAGCAGAAAAGGATCGAAGTTCCTCATGGCTCTTTGCAAGCAGAAGCTGGGAGATGCTTCCTCGTGGTGGGAAAGAGCACATGACAAACCACCCAGCGTCAACCCCTTCTATGGTGGCAATCATCTGAATTTGAAGTTCCCTAGTAATCAATACAAATGCACTGCTGCTGGTCTTCAGAGATAGGTCAAGTGCTGAGACAATGCTGGTGGCTCTGAACCTGGAAGCGCTCCACAGTTACGAGAACCGAGTCTGGAAAGCAATTTACGCAAAACTAAGCGATGAAGGTGATTTCCAGGCAATCCCCACAGCACCCAGTCCAGTGAGTTCCGGCCACGGGACCCCAAAATCCAGTCCAGTGAGGTCCGGCCACGGGACCCCAAAATCCAGTCCAGTGAGGTCCGGCCACGGGACCCCAAAATCCAGTCCAGTGAGGTCCGGCCACGGGACCCCAAAATCCAGTCCAGTGAGGTCCGGCCACGGGACCCCAAAATCCAGGATATGGAAAACCAAAAGCCAGTATGTGGACAACCATGTCAGCTGCAATCAGACAATTGTCCAGCAACCATGTAGAAGAGAGACTGCAGTAAAGTAAAAATAAAGAATAAGAAACAACAACACAAAAATGTAATTTACCTGAAAAAAAGATGTCCTTCCTCCTAGAACATCAGAAAAAACTAAGGCATGCTGGGAGTAGGAGGGGCTTATATAGGGACTGTCTTTCCTTTTTGTTTGCCAGTGTCCATGTCTCCTGCAGGAGGCAGTATAACCCGAAGGTGAACTTCCTATGTGGTCAATGGACACGAAGTAACATGGACGACGGTCAGAACCCCGGCAACAAGACCTTACCTGGAGCCTCGGAAATATCCTTTGGAGATCTTCTTCTCCCAGGGCCAACGCCTGGCTGACCTAAAACAACAAGAACAAGTTTGAGAAATACAATGCTCCGGGAGAGCCCGCTCGCCGCCCCGCACTGCCCGAGAGAGCCCGCTCGCCGCCCCGCACTGCCCGAGAGAGCCCGCTCGCCGCCCCGCACTGCCCGAGAGAGCCCGCTCTCCGCCCCGCACTGCCCGAGAGAGCCCGCTCTCCGCCCCGCACTGCCCGAGAGAGCCCGCTCACCGTCCCGAACTGCCCGAGAGAGCCCGCTCTCCGCCCCGCACTGCCCGAGAGAGCCCGCTCTCCGCCCCGCACTGCCCGGGAGAGCCCGCTCGCCGTCCCGAACTCCCGGAGAGCCCGCCTGCCGTCCCGAACTCCCGGAGAGCCCGCTCACCATCCCGAACTGCCCGAGAGAGCCCGCTCTCCGCCCCGCACTGCCCGAGAGAGCCCGCTCTCCGCCCCGCACTGCCCGAGAGAGCCCGCTCTCCGCCCCGCACTGCCCGAGAGAGCCCGCTCTCCGCCCCGCACTGCCCGAGAGAGCCCGCTCTCCGCCCCGCACTGCCCGAGAGAGCCCGCTCTCCGCCCCGCACTGCCCGAGAGAGCCCGCTCTCCGCCCCGCACTGCCCGAGAGAGCCCGCTCTCCGCCCCGCACTGCCCGAGAGAGCCCGCTCTCCGCCCCGCACTGCCCGAGAGAGCCCGCTCTCCGTCCCGAACTCCCGGAGAGCCCGCTCGCCGTCCCGAACTCCCGGAGAGCCCGCTCGCCGTCCCGAACTCCCGGAGAGCCCGCTCGCCGTCCCGAACTCCCGGAGAGCCCGCTCGCCGTCCCGAACTCCCGGAGAGCCCGCTCGCCGTCCCGAACTCCCAGGAGAGCCCGCTCGCCGTCCCGCACTGCCCAGGAGAGCCCGCTCGCCGTCCCGCACTGCCCAGGAGAGCCCGCTCGCCGTCCCGCACTGCCCAGGAGAGCCCGCTCGCCGTCCCGCACTGCCCAGGAGAGCCCGCTCGCCGTCCCGCACTGCCCAGGAGAGCCCGCTCGCCGTCCCGCACTGCCCAGGAGAGCCCGCTCGCCGTCCCGCACTGCCCAGGAGAGCCCGCTCGCCGTCCCGCACTGCCCAGGAGAGCCCGCTCGCCGTCCCGCACTGCCCAGGAGAGCCCGCTCGCCGTCCCGCACTGCCCAGGAGAGCCCGCTCGCCGTCCCGAACTCCCGGAGAGCCCGCCTGCCGTCCCGAACTCCCGGAGAGCCCGCCTGCCGTCCCGAACTCCCGGAGAGCCCGCCTGCCGTCCCGAACTCCCGGAGAGCCCGCCTGCCGCCCCGAACTCCCGGAGAGCCCGCCTGCCGTCCCGAACTCCCGGAGAGCCCGCTCGCCGTCTCCCACTGCCCGAGAGAGCCCGCTCGCCGTCTCACACTGCCCGAGAGAGCCCGCTCGCCGTCTCACACTGCCCGAGAGAGCCCGCTCGCCGTCTCACACTGCCCGAGAGAGCCCGCTCGCCGTCCGTCCCGCACTGCCCGAGAGAGCCCGCTCGCCGCCCCGCACTGCCCGAGAGAGCCCGCTCGCCGCCCCGCACTGCCCGAGAGAGCCCGCTCGCCGCCCCGCACTGCCCGAGAGAGCCCGCTCGCCGCCCCGCACTGCCCGAGAGAGCCCGCTCGCCGCCCCGCACTGCCCGAGAGAGCCCGCTCGCCGCCCCGCACTGCCCGAGAGAGCCCGCTCGCCGCCCCCCACTGCCCGAGAGAGCCCGCTCGCCGCCCCCCACTGCCCGAGAGAGCCCGCTCGCCGCCCCCCACTGCCCGAGAGAGCCCGCTCTCCGCCCCGCACTGCCCAGGAGAGCCCGCTCGCCGTCCCGCACTGCCCAGGAGAGCCCGCGCGCCGTCCCGCACTGCCCAGGAGAGCCCGCTCGCCGTCCCGCACTGCCCAGGAGAGCCCGCTCGCCGTCCCCAACTCCCGGAGAGCCCGCTCGCCGTCCCCAACTCCCGGAGAGCCCGTCTGCCGCCCCGAACTCCCGGAGAGCCCGCCTGCCGTCCCGAACTCCCGGAGAGCCCGCCTGCCGTCCCGAACTCCCGGAGAGCCCGCTCGCCGTCTCCCACTGCCCGAGAGAGCCCGCTCGCCGTCACCCACTGCCCGAGAGAGCCCGCTCGCCGTCTCACACTGCCCGAGAGAGCCCGCTCGCCGTCTCACACGGCCCGAGAGAGCCCGCTCGCGTCTCACACTGCCCGAGAGAGCCCGCTCACCGTCCGTCCCGCACTGCCCGAGAGAGCCCGCTCGCCGCCCCGCACTGCCCGAGAGAGCCCGCTCGCCGCCCCCCACTGCCCGAGAGAGCCCGCTCGCCGTCCCCCACTGCCCGAGAGAGCCCGCTCGCCGCCCCGCACTGCCCGAGAGAGCCCGCTCGCCGCCCCGCACTGCCCGAGAGAGCCCGCTCGCCGCCCCGCACTGCCCGAGAGAGCCCGCTCGCCGTCCCCCACTGCCCGAGAGAGCCCGCTCGCCGTCCCCCACTGCCCGAGAGAGCCCGCTCGCCGCCCCGCACTGCCCGAGAGAGCCCGCTCGCCGCCCCGCACTGCCCGAGAGAGCCCGCTCGCCGTCCCCCACTGCCCGAGAGAGCCCGCTCGCCGTCCCCCACTGCCCGAGAGAGCCCGCTCGCCGTCCCGAACTGCCGGAGAGCACGCTCATCACTCACCGCTTTAGGTCCTCCCTCATCAGGTCCCAGCGTCCCAGTCCGGTGGGGTAGATGGGCCACACAGCAGGGCCACCTTCCCAAAACGTCCAGGCGGGGTACATGATGTCTCGGTAATCTGATGTCTTTCAGAGAAAGAAAAGAAGAAATGTCACATACATACTGCACACGGTATACACCACTCTGGAGGAGGAACGTCGGAGAGATCTCCTCACCTTACTAAAGGAGAAGACAGGAATGACCGGCGTCATCCAGTGAGGAACCTGAGGATAATCCCTCACATTTATCACCATCTCCATGTCTGCGAGATCCGGCAGAAGATCCAGGAAGAAGTGCTCCACCCCACTACATCTGTGTGAGAAAATATGGAGGACACATGGGATAAGACATGGGAGGAGGAGGAGCTCCACCCCACTACATCTGTGTGAGAAAACATGGAGGACACATGGGATAAGACATGGGAGGAGGAGGAGCTCCACCCCACTACATCTGTGTGGGAAAACATGGAGGACACATGGGATAAGACATGGGAGGAGGAGGAGCTCCACCCCACTACATCTGTGAGATGCTGACGTGAGACGTCGGCGTTTGGGGGAGGAGCCGAATGCTGAGCTGGGCACCTGCATGGATCTCCGGCTGGGAGATGAAAGCTGGGAGAGGTAATGCGGGAGTGAGAGCCCGCGAAATGCTCTCCTAAACCCGCCGAAGAGGATCTCGGAGTCCCTTGAACCCCCTCCCCCCCCTACTCCCCACCTCGGTGCACCCGCCCCCCCGCACGCACGCCGGGGAAGGGAAAAAAAAAGGGAAAAAAGAGGAGAGGGAAACCCCTGTGGCGAAACTAAGGGAGCGGAGATCGGTGGCCCCGGCACCCGAGCCCCAACCAGCGGACAAACCGCGGACATCGATCCGGAGGTGGCGAAGGGCCACACTACAATTAAAAGTGACCCCCCTCACTCGTGCATCAGCGGACAGAGCACCTCCGCACGGAAGCCTACACTTCACAGCTCTAACAGCAACACGCCGGTCTGAGAGGGGATCCACGGAAGAGCATCCCTCTCTCAGGTAGGAACGCTAATTGTTCCCCTCACTGTGTATAGACTTTTATTCTCTTTGGCTTTCTTTTTTTTTTTTTTTTTCCACACTGAGCAGAAGATATAAATGCTATGTCATTAAAGCAGGAAAGGTGTTATGGCTAACCTACAGCTTTATAACAATGCCTGTATGAGGAGTCCCAGAAATGAAGACAAATGTTTAACTAATCTGCGGGAACACAAGTGGTAATAGTCTCTTTTTTCTGTGGTCTGCATATTGTGCACATTTGTCTAAGGAGGGTTCCTAAGAGACGCAGACACCTGCGAGAAGGGAAAGCTGATGCTTAGGCCAAAAAAAATTAAAAGCTCAAAATCACCTAAGCCTGAAACAGAGCAGGGAATAAAACTGTTCAACCAGATTTTGTAGTAACAGAGCTTACTGCTGGAAACCAAATGTCTTTAGCTACAAGTTGACAAAGTTTTGTGTGTTAGGAAGAACACAGGGACTCGCTCTTCCGGTGTAGGAGAAATATATCCGGGGAGCCCCCCCCCCCCCTTCCTCTTTTCTTTTTTCTCCCCCCCCCTTGGTTTTTTTTTTTATTTTTTATTTTTTTATTTTTTTCTCTCGTTTTCTACCCCCCATCCATCTTCTATAGGAATCAACCAGGGGATTACCCCGGACGGTCATTCTTGCTGCGCTTATGGTCTTATATGTTAGGCCCTGGGTATACTGAAAACAAATATACATCAGCAAGATATACCCCAAGATAGGGGATAACTGAGGTTCCCACCCCGATAGGTATAGTGGGACCGCAAATTTCAGTAGCATAAGGAACATAAGCACCAGGAGCATAAGGAACTGAAAACAACATGAGTGAGGAGGGGGGGGCGGATGCCCGGAGCTGTTTCTAAAAGTTGAACGAAAAAACTCATGGCTTACTTAAAAACAAGAGAAATACTTTCCCGATTGGAGTAATAACAGAACTCAATCAATTGAAAGGTTTAAAGAGTACCAAGAAATTAGTCCACCTATCACTGAAACCCCAGGGAACGCACCGAGAGGAAGGGGAGAGGAGGGAGAGAGGGGAAAGAAAAGGAGAAAAACTCAAATCCCTAAAAAATCCTCACTCAAACACCCCGGCACAGGGAGGAGACGGCCAAAGTAGAGAAGGCACTGACTTGATGATGAAGGGTAGAACGCAGAGAGGCACAGAACCCAAAACACCGAAAGACAATCTAAACTCCAGTACCATACAAAAATATCTTACAGATATCAGTCTCAAGAGCCCCGAGATGGAGAAAAAACAACAGGGAGTGAAGGAAAGAAAGAAGGAGTTGGAGAAGCTGAAAGCCGATCAAGCTGAAACACTTAGATTAGAATCCGAGCAGGAAAAGATAGGAGAAACGAGTACTACCTTGCAACATAGTGACATCTCACAAATTCCAACCAAAACAGAAATGGCGGAAATGTTTGCCAATTTAGAAAGTGCCATAAAAACTGAAATTTTAAACATTAGAATCGATATGGGTTTTCTTGCCAAACGAGTAGAAAAAATGGAAGAAAATGCAACTGAATTAACCAAAGAAAATAAAGAACTGAGGAAACAGATGGATGAAATTCAAAGGTCTGAAAGAGAGATGAAATATAAAATGGAAAGCATGGAAGACCAAAGTAGGAGACAAAATTTGAGACTAAGATCTTTACCAGAACAGAAGGGAGAAGATCTAATGTTGAAAATAAAAAATATTTTTGCACCAGTCCTAGGATTGGAAGATGGCACGGACTTAAAAATAGAGCGGGCCCACCGCATTAGAAAACCCCCTGGAGTTGGAGAGGGGGTGCCTAGAGACGTACTCGTTAGATTTCACTCCTACGAGGAAAAAACCCGGATCTACCAAAACTTGAGAGGAAAACCTCCATTGAGGATTGAGACAACAGAAATCCAGGTCTTTGCGGATTTGTCAGCAGGGACTTTGGCCCGGAGAAGAGAGATGAAGCCCTTACTAGAAATTCTACGCGCCTCAAATATCAAATACAATTGGGGTTTCCCCACTGCATTGATTGTTATGAAATCTGGGAAAACTGTACGCATGAGGTTTTTGGAGGAGATGCAGAATTTTTGTGAGGAGTCAGGGATATCTGCCCCAAAAATTCCTCACAACCGGAACTGAAACAGTAACTCCCGGTTTGAAAGTGCAGTGGGAGGAGGGTGTATTGGGGTTTGCCCCCCCCCCCCCCCCGGGAGGGGGAGGGAGAGAGAGGGAATTTTTTTTTTTTTTCCCTCTGCTCTTCTTCCTCTCGGGGCGGGGGGGGGGGGGGTGGGGGAATGGACCAGGGTGGGGGGAGGGACACGGGACCCGAGTGGCAGGGTGGGTTCTCCCCCCCCCTTTTTTCTCTCCCTTTTGTGGGGGGGGACGGGGGGGGGGCTGACCCAACACCAGAACATCAGCGTCAGGTTCCACCCTAGAGGTGGAGTGGACAGGTAGTGTCTCAAAGGGACACCTCACTGCTCACAGATGGTCAAAACCCGACCAGGGGAAGGGGAGAGGGGGGAGGGAGGGGAGGGGGGAGGGCGAGGCAGGGGGGGTAGGGAAGGGGAGGGGGGAGAGGGCTCCGTCCCCGTCTTGCAGACACAAAGATTGAAGTACTGGACAATGTGGTCCGGTAATCGCATAAAGCCTCCTTGGAAATATGGAGGTCTGTAAACTGAGGTTTCTGTCGTATAATGTTAAAGGGTTAAACTCCCAGGTGAAAAAATACAAGATACTGAAAGAAATACAAAACTACCAGGGGGAAATTATCTTCTTGCAAGAAACACACTTGACATTAGACGGTGGAATAAGGTTGGCCACCCATGAATACCCACTGTGGTTTCAATGCGACACCCCAACAAGGGGCGCCAAGGGGGTTGCTATAGGTTTTGCTAAAAATGTTAAGTTTACCATTAGTGAACGGCTGGTAGACCCGGGTGGGAGGTTTTTAGCAATAAAAGGCAAAATAGGGGAAAATATGCTAACTCTAGTAAACATCTACAGCCCAAACAAAAACCCAATTGGATTCCTGTCTCGGGTGTTAGGACGCCTGACAGGCTTCCAAATGGGGGCGGTGATTGTTGCGGGTGACTTGAACTTTGGATGGGACCCTAAACTTGATACTACATCGAAAACAGGCAGTCAGAGTAGACGCCAGTTAAAGAGCATAAGATCTAAACTTAGACAGCGACAGCTAATAGATGTCTGGAGAATACAACACCCTAATACAAAGGACTTTACCTTCTTCTCCCCAGTGCATGGAACCCATTCCCGCTTAGACTATTTTTTAGTAGAGCACAAATTTTTAGAACACGTGATTGAAACAAATATTGAAATAACCACACTTTCCGACCATGCCCCGATTTCAATGACAATTAGACTCCCTGGAAGACAAACAAAAGTAGGTTCCTGGCGCCTGAATGACAACCTGCTATCTGAGCCCGGGGTAGAAGAAACCATACGCAAGGAAATTATAGCCTTCTTTGAAATTAATGATAACGGTGAGACATCTCTGGCCACCCTATGGGAGGCCCAGAAAGCGTACATCAGGGGAATATTAATCTCCATTGGGGCTGGGAAAAAAAAAGAAAAAAGGTTAAACCGGGCTCGGCTAGTGGGAGAGATCCAGGACCTGGAACAAGAACACAGAGAGGATACATTAAGGAAAGGAGACACCTACCACAGGCTATTAAATAAAAGAGAAGAACTAAAAATAGATCTAGAGCAGGAAGCAAGGAAATGGTTTCACAAGCTAAACAGGGAAAGACACGTTGGGGGAAATAAAAGCAGTAAACACCTAGCTAGAGCACTTAAAAAAAAGAGAGAGCTCAATTATATCGACAAAATACAAAGTAAAACGGGCTCAATGGTAAACCTGTCAAAAGATATAGCAGAAGAGTTCAGGGATTATTATGAAGCTTTATATGACGTCAAACCTAAAGAACAGACACCACAAGTTGACAGGGAAGAGCTTAGAAATTTCCTGAGAAATAGTGCAATCCCCTCAATCTCAGCAGAAGATAGCAAAATTATGGAGGAACCCATAACAGAAGCAGAAATACATGAGGCCCTGCGGAGTTCCTCTGCTGGCAAAAGCCCAGGTCCCGACGGTTTCTCTATTACCTACCTCAAGAGATACCGAGATATTTTGGTGCCCAGACTGTGCAAGTATTGGAACTCCTTGGGAGGGAAGAATGGAATGGGCAAAGAATCGTTAATGGCATCTGTAACACTGATTTTAAAAGAAGGAAAAGATAAGACCCTCTGCTCAAGTTATCGCCCAATCGCCCTATTGAATACGGACACCAAGCTTTTTGCAAAGGTACTGGCCAACAGACTAAGAAGTAGGATGTCTAGACTGGTGTTTTCTGATCAGGCTGGGTTTGTCCCTGGGCGGGAGGGGAGGGACAATGGGATCAGAGCCCTGCTCCTCATGCAGGCTTGCAGGAGGGAGAATGTCCCCAGTCTATTTCTGTCGATTGACGCTGAAAAAGCGTTCGACAGGATAGACTGGGGACATATGTTTGCAACATTGGAGGCAATGGGGATAGGTCCGATAATGATAAGCTGGATAAAGACACTCTATGCCCAACCACAAGCGAGGGTGAGGGTCAACGGGCTCCTCTCTCATCCATTTTCTATGAAAAATGGAACGCGTCAGGGGTGTCCGCTGTCCCCCCTCTTATTTATACTAGCTTTAGAACCATTATTAGTAACAATACGCAACTCAACGGACATAAGTGGGATTACGGTAGGAGGGGAGACATATAAATATGCAGCTTTTGCGGACGATGTCCTATTTTTCTTGTCCAACCCACGAATATCTCTACCCAACTTGATAAAGGTGTTGAGTCTATATGGTGCAGTCTCGAATCTTAAGGTCAACCCGACCAAATCAGAAATTCTTAACATTAATATAAAACAAGACGAAGTGGTTCGCTTAGCTAAGGAGTTTCAATTCCCGTGGAGGGAGAACATAAAATACCTGGGAATAAAATTGGCGGGGACATTGAGGGAGACGTATCGGATAAATTATATACCTTTACTTGACGAGATTAAACGTGAAATAAAAAATATGACCCACAGCCCACTGTCATGGCTGGGGAGAGTAAATGCTGTCAAAATGATTATAGCTCCAAAAATAAACTATAAGTTTCAAATGCTTCCAATATGTGTCCCTAAAGCCTTTTTTAGAATTTTAAAGGGGATTATCTCCAGGTTTATATGGTCCAATAAGAAACCGCGCATTTCAGCAGAAACCCTGTCTAGGGGGAAAAAACAGGGGGGCCTCGCTCTACCCGATTTTGAACAATACTTCAATGCAATTGCACTATCTAGGATCACTGAATGGACCAGGGAAGGAACAAAAAAAAGATGGGTGAATTTAGAAAACGCACTGGGAAATAGGGACTGGGGGCACGTAATTTGGAATCCACCAAAATTTAGATTAATAGAAGAGGATACACACGAAATTACACGAGTTACTTTAAAAATATGGGATAGGGTACACAGGGAAAACAAGTGGGAGTACAACTCCCCATTATTAAATTTAAAAGATAATGTTTTTTTTGAACCAGGGAGGAGTAAACTATGGGGGAACTGGATTAAAGAGGGAGCACGTTTAATGGATATTATCAAAAAAGGTAAACTAATCACGTTTCACGAATTGAGCAAGGAAGTGGAGTTAATATCGGTTGACGCTTGGAGGTACACCCAGCTGAGTAACTTTGTACAAAGATTGTCACAACCAATTAGAGATGGGGACAGCCTCACGGCGATGGAAAAGATTTGTATAGGCACCCCAGTTAAAAACACAATCTCACGTATATATAAAATGTTAATCCAGGAGAGATGCGAGGGTGTTCCTCCCGGTGTCAAGCGGTGGGGGGAGGAACTGGGGATCCCTTGCACTGAAAATAGATGCGATAAGATTTTGAAAATTTTACACTGGACCATGGTGGATAGTCAAACCATTGAAGTGAACTACAAGTGCCTCATGGGGTGGTATATAACCCCAGTAAAAATGAGTAAGATACAAAGAGACAAAACACCTCTTTGCTGGAGAGGATGTGGAGGCATGGGAACAATGTCACATATTTGGTGGGACTGCCCAATCATAAAAAAATATTGGAAGCAGATACTATCATTAATTGAAAGCATTACAAAAAAACATATCCCCGAAGATCCATGGGTGGTCTTGTTCCACGGGACAGATACACCCATAAGACAATATAGAAACTCAATAATCCCAATTTTATTAAATGAGGCGAAAAACCTAATCCCTAGGAAATGGATGGAGGACAAGAGCCCGCAAGTAGCTGAATGGTTTACGAGAGTAAACCGACAGCGAATATTGGAGAAGGAGGAACTAGTGCAGGAATTCGGAGATAACTTAAGTAGGCGGGAAGATAAATGGTCCTGTTGGACTAACTTTAGAGAATCATGGAGATACTTCGAAGAAATAACTAGATAATAAACAGTAATACGACGAAACTAACTAATTGACGAATTTTTAGGATGTGGATAGAACTGCTGCAAGACGGGGCGGAAGGGGTGGGGGAGGGTAGGGGAAAGGGAAATGTTTTTTTTTTTTGTATTTGTAATGAAAAAACTTTGAAATAAATAAAGAATTAAAAAAAAAAAAAAAAAAGACATGGGAGGAGGAGGAGCTCCACCCCACTACATGGAGGACACATGGGATAAGGAGCTCCACCCCACTACATGGAGGACACATGGGATAAGGAGCTCCACCCCACTACATGGAGGACACATGGGATAAGGAGCTCCACCCCACTACATGGAGGACACATGGGAGGAGGAGAATAGAATGGACATGGAAGAGATGTTGGCAAAGCTCTGATGAAGGTTCCAGTACCAAACATGGAGGACATCCTCAGCAGCCTTACATGTATGATCAGCCCAAAGGGACCCCCCAATACCCCCCACACAGCAGAGTTTGGGATCCCGGGGGGGTGACAATGTCATTGTCCTAGGATGGGGACTCACCGTGCCGGGAACATGCACTCCTCCTCTCGGTACAGCCGGTGGTCGATGATCTGGTAGTGGGTCCCCAACTTACGACTGATAAGATTTTTCATCACATCCCGAGATATTCCGGAGCGGAACGGAGCCAAATCCTGCTGTGTGACCCTGGAGGAGAGGGGCGGGGTCACATACAACTTGTGGGTGGTACAGGAGAAGGTGGGTGGGGTCATATAGGATTAATGGGCGGTACAGAAGGGAGGAGACACTCACCATTCATAACAGGTGTCATTGTGACAAGGGGCGTGGCTATCCACCCTCTTCTGGATACGATGGAGATAAGGAAACCAGCGAGGATCTAATGAGAGAAAATAGTCCAACTTTATACATCCCGCCTACCTACCCCAAACCCCACCTACCTCCCCCAAACCCCGCCTACCTCTCCCCAAACCCTGCCTACCTCCCCCAATACAGGCATCCCGCCTACATACACCCAAACCCCACCTACCTACCCCCAATACAGGCATCCCGCCTACATACACCCAAACCCCGCCTACCTCCCCCAAACCCCGCCTACCTCCCCCAATACAGGCATCCCGCCTACATACACCAAACCCCGCCTACCTCCCCCAAACCCCGCCTACCTACCCCAAATACAGGCATCCCGCCTACATACACCCAAACCCCACCTACCTACCCCCAATACAGGCATCCCGCCTACATACACCCAAACCCCGCCTACCTCCCCCAAACCCCGCCTACCTCCCCCAATACAGGCATCCCGCCTACCTACACCCAAACCCCACCTACCTACCCCCAATACAGGCATCCCGCCTACATACACCCAAACCCCGCCTACCTCCCCCAAACCCCGCCTACCTACCCCCAATACAGGCATCCCGCCTACATACACCCAAACCCCGCCTACCTCCCCCAAACCCCGCCTACCTACCCCCAATACAGGCATCCCGCCTACATACACCCAAACCCCGCCTACCTCTCCCAAACCCCGCCTACCTACACCCAAACCCCACCTACCTACCCCAATACAGGCATCCCGCCTACATACACCCAAACCCCGCCTACCTCCCCCAAACCCCGCCTACCTCCCCCAATACAGTCATCCCGCCTACATACACCAAACCCCTCCTACCTCCCCCAATACAGGCATCCCGCCTACATACACCCAAACCCCGCCTACCTCCCCCAAACCCCGCCTACCTACCCCAATACAGGCATCCCGCCTACATACACCAAACCCCGCCTACCTCTCCCAAACCCCGCCTACCTACACCCAAACCCCGCCTACCTACCACCAATACAGACATCCCGCCTACCTCTCCCAAACTACCCCCAAACCCCGCCTACCTACACCCAAACCCCGCCTACCTACCACCAATACAGACATCCCGCCTACCTCCCCCCAAACCCGCCTACCTACCCCAAACCCTGCCTACCCCAAATACAGACACCCCGCCTACCTCCCCCCAAATCCCCACCTACCCCCAAATCCCGCCTATGCCCAATACAGACATCCCGCCTACCTACCCCCAAACCCCGCCTACCTACCCCAAATACAGACATCCCGCCTACCTACCCCCAAACCCCGCCTACCTACCCCAAATACAGACATCCCGCCTACCTACCCCCAAACCCCGCCTACCTACCCCAAATACAGACATCCCGCCTACCTACCCCCAAACCCCGCCTACCTACCCCAAATACAGACATCCCACCTACCTACCCCCAAACCCACCTACCTCCCCCAAATACAGACATGCCGCCTACCTACCCCCAAATGCCCACCTACACCCACCTACCTACCTCCAAATCCCGCCTACCCCCAATACAGACATACCGCCTACCTACTCCCAAATCCCCACCTACTCCCCCCAAACCCTCACCTACCTACCCCCAAATCCCGCCTACCTACCCCAAATACAAACATCCCGCCTACCTACCCCCAAATGCCCACCTACACCCCCCACCTACCTACCCCCAATACAGACATCCCGCCTACCCGCCTCCCCCAGTATGGAGATCCCACCTATCCACCCCCCAATAGTGAGATCCCCACCATAATATAAAGACCCCACCTACCTCCTACTACCCCTTATCCAAGACCTAATTTAACCCCAATCTAATAATGTGCCCCCCCCAGAGATCCCGCCTCTCCATACCAAGATCATATACTACCCCTCCCCCATACTCCACTATTACCCCTCCCCCCCAATAGTCCTGCATTACCCCTCCCCCCAATAGTCCTGTATCCCCCCCAGCACTCACCCCCCGTCTGCCCCTCCCCCTGAGCGCTCAGGGCCCCCAGAAGGAGCAGACACAACAGCGCCATCTCTCCGCCATCCATTGATCGGGTCTGATCCGCCCGCTCGGCTATCCCTAACATGACAGAACTCAGGACCCGGAAATAGATCCACCTCCACCCCACCAACAAGATGGCGGCCAGAGATGTCGCCGCTACCGGAAATCCACCAATAGTATGGAGACCGGTGTCTCATTAGATTCGGTGACCCGTCAGAATATGTAACTGAAGTGACGTTTAGCCGCCGCCATCTTGCTACACCCCGCACTCCTCTACAGTAAAGATACAGTGAGAAGGGGGAAAGCGGACATCTTGTTACACCCACGGAGATTTGCATTTCACTTATTTTTAACAGTAAGGTGAGTTTATATAGTGCAATACAGGACTTAGAACTCCGTCTGACTGTTTAGATGTTTCATTTTTAAAGCAGCGTTCTTCTGTCAGATTAGCAAATCTGTGGGATCAGCTGGCTGCTTCTAAAATTCAACATCAAACCAGTCAGATGGAGTTCTAAGTATTATATTTTACTATATAAACTCACTGTACTGTTAAAAATAAAGTGTAAAATGCAAAACTCCGGTGGGTGTAACAAGATGTCCGCTTTCCCCTTCTCTGGGTATCCTTACTGTAGAGGAGTGCGGGGTGTAGAAAGATGGCGGTGGCCAAACGTCACTTCCGTTACACATTCTGACGGGTCTCCGAATCTGACGAAACACCGGCCGGGGTCATGTGATCTGAAACGTTAGGAAACCCCCCATCCTTCCCCATGATTGTGTATAGAGGATAATTCCCCATTATGGGGGCTGTGTGTACAGGATGTGGGGGTACACTTATCACCCTGACCTTACTGGAGTCTAAAGTTACCATTTCTGGGTCATGTGATGACTATTGAGGGGCCCCCTGTCCTCACCAGGTTCTATAATGGCTATTAAAGGGTCCCCCGACCATGTTGGATCCTTTAATGATTACGAATCTGGGGCCCCCTGAGCTCACTGCTTCCATTAATGGGAATATAAAATAGTAAAAATGTGGCGCTTGCTACCATGGGCGTCCGCAGAACTTATTTCAGGGGGGGGGGCATCATTTTAGGGTCACCCATGCACCGCCCCTTTTCGACAATGTCATTATCACATTATTATGGTCAGAGTCTGCAGACGTAGTACAGTCCCTGGGATAAGTACTGGATAATGGCCAACAGGCCCTCTTACCAGACCCAGCGAAACGACAGCAGTGATCCCTCCGGCTGGACGATCGTTCCCTCTGGGTTCCCCGGGGGCGACACTGGTCAGTAGTGTAGCATGTCTGTACCCTGGTAGTGGCTCAGTCATTCTCTCTCTGGTGGTGCTGGGCACCATGACTCTCTCTTTGGTGGCGCTGGGCAGTGTGGCTCTCTCATGACTCCTCATTCTTTGTCCTGTAGCACTCTCTCCCTCAGCTTTTTTCCAGGCTGCAGTCTCTCAATCTCTCTGTTGATCGAGCTGTAGCCTCCTTCCTGTGGAAAATGGGGCCGCCAATCTTTTAGGACTACATGTCCCATGAAGCTTGCCTCTCCTAGTCGCCTTTGATTGGCCCTCAGATATGGCCAATAGGGAAGGAACGGAGCGGGCAGGAAGCTGGGTGGGGAACCTGGTGAGAGCCGCCGTCTCTTCTCCCTGACAGGAGAATGGGTGTGGCGAGTGGGGGGAAACCTCTGATAGGCCGCAGCTCGCCATTCTCCTGTCACAGCGCCGCCGAGTTCTCGGCTGGACTGAGCAGGGAAAAGAGCCCAAAGCCACACTACACTGATGGGGGGGCTTTACAGCACCTTAATGGTGTCACCCCACTGGCGGGTGGCACCCGGGTGCAGCACCTTGATAGAGACGCAACTGTGCTGAATTTAAGATCCGATCCCTGATTCCAGGGGGAGGGGCACTTGACCCCCCTTGCCCCTACCTGCGGACGCCCATGCTTGCTACTGGATAGGATGCCAATCCTAGGGGGGACTCCAAAGGATGGTTGCTAAGAAGCATCTGAGGATTAATATCTTAAACCATCAGTGTATAGCAGCAAAGTAATTAAACAGTGCTATACCAATATAAAGTATTCCATAAATAAATAACTACATAAAATTAGTAATAAAGTGCATCCAATGGTGAAATAAAAATTCCAGTGCAAAGAAAATTTTCATAAATAAATAGCAAACAATAATACATGCAATAAATATTCTGTGCAAAAATAGCAAATATGCCAAGCAATAATTCAGTGAATCAGCAAATATTGGTGCAAAAAATGAGTTGTGAACAATAGGCATGTGCAAAAATACAGAGAAATGTGCAAAGAGCAAATACAAACAATCTAATAATGTGGTAGTCCAAAAATAATCAAAGTAATCGTGCTCAAATCAAACGTCCTGTGCGCTCCAGATTGCTAGTGCTGACACAGCTCCCATACACAATGCAATCACTATGTGGATCAATTTCTCTGTGTGGTGAATCCTCCAAGTAGCAATACAATCCTCTAGCAGTTAGCAGTGATCTCCTCCATGCATTTTCAATGTGCCAATCCCCGGTGTTTCCCCCAGCCTCTTACCTCGAGGTAAGGAGTAAACAGCCTTAAGCCCCATACACACGCGCGGATTATCCGAGGACCAGGTCCGTCGGATCATGTCCGTCATACTTTGTCTGATGTTGGTTTTGCGTACACACGGTCAGACAAAGTTGTCGGAAAATCCGATCATTCTGAACGTGGTGACGTTTGTTGCGTACGACGGGACTACGTAGAGGCTAGTAGCCAATAGCTTTGGTCTTGTAATGTGATCTGAGCATGCGTAGCACTTTGTCCGGTCGGACAACCGTACACACGATCGGATTTGGTGTGATCGGACCGTGTTGTCGGCAAATCTTTCCAGCAGGAGATAAGACTTTGTCCGTCGGACAATCCGACGTACACTGTCCGATGGTGCATACACACGGTCTGATTTTTCAACAACATTGTCCGATCGGACAGAATCCATGAAAAAGTCAGACCGTGTGTATGGGGCTTTACACTGAAAAAGCAACAGATCTCCTCCCGGGAAATTCTCGTCCCACCTGACCTTACAAGGTTCTGCAGTGACTATTCCGAGACCCCCAGACCTTACAGAACTCTGCAATAGCTATTTGGGTGCGCCCCGCCCCCCACCAGATCATGTATTAGGTATCCTGGGCCCGCTGACATTACAGGGTCCTCATAGACTATTCTGGGCCCCCTTGACCTCTCCAGGTCCTTTAGTGGCCGTACTGGGTCCTCTAATGGCTGTTCTGGAGACCTCTGATCTCACTAGATCCTACAATGGGTGTTCGGGAGCCCCTGACCTTACCGGGTCCTGTATTTACTCATCAGGGCCCCACTAACCTAAAGTCCTACAATGATGATTCTGAGGACCTCTTACCTTACTAGGTCATCTAATGGCTATCCTGGGGCCCCCACCAGTGGTGTGTAGGTGTAGTAGTGGTCGCTGAGGTCTCTCTAGTGTATTATAGTGACACAGTGGTAAGTAGTAGTGATCAGTGAGATCTGATTCCCCTATATATACCACCAGAGGGATCACTGGGAGGAGGAAGGAGGTCCTGATTCCTCTATATAGATCTTTATATCACTAGAGGGATCACCGGCAGGAGGAAGGAGGTCCTGATTCCTCTATATAGATCATTATATCACTAGAGGGATCACCAGCAGGAGGAAGGAGGTCCTGATTCCTCTATATAGATCTTTATATCACTAGAGGGATCACCAGGGGGAGGAAGGAGGTCCTGATTCCTCTATATAGATCTTTATATCACTAGAGGGGTCACCGGCAGGAGGAAGGAGGTCCTGATTCCTCTATATAGATCATTATATCACTAGAGGGATCACCAGCAGGAGGAAGGAAGGAGGTCCTGATTCCTCTATATAGATCTTTATATCACTAGAGGGATCACCAGGGGGAGGAAGGAGGTCCTGATTCCTCTATATAGATCTTTATATCACTAGAGGGATCACCGGCAGGAGGAAGGAGGTCCTGATTCCTCTATATAGATCTTTATATCACTAGAGGGATCACCAGGAGGAGGAAGGAGGTCTTGATCCCTCTATATAGATCTTTATATCACTAGAGGGATCACCAGCAGGAGGAAGGAGGTCCTGATTCCTCTATATAGATCTTTATATCACTAGAGGGATCACCAGGAGGAAGGAGGTCCTGATTCTCTATATAGATCTTTATATCACTAGAGGGATCACCGGCAGGAGGAAGGAGGTCCTGATTTCTCTATATAGATCTTTATATCACTAGAGGGGTCACCAGGAGGAGGAAGGAGGTCCCGATTCCTCTATATAGATCTTTATATCACTAGAGGGATCACCGGCAGGAGGAAGGAGGTCCTGATTCCTCTATATAGATCTTTATATCACTAGAGGGATCACCAGGAGGAGGAAGGAGGTCCTGATTCCTCTATATAGATCTTTATATCACTAGAGGGATCACCAGCAGGAGGAAGGAGGTCCTGATTCCTCTATATAGATCTTTATATCACTAGAGGGGTCACCAGCAGGAGGAAGGAGGTCCTGATTCCTCTATATAGATCTTTATATCACTAGAGGGGTCTCCAGGAGGAGGAAGGAGGTCCTGATTCCTCTATATAGATCTTTATATCACTAGAGGGATCACCAGCAGGAGGAAGGAGGTCCTGATTCCTCTATATAGATCTTTATATCACTAGAGGGATCACCAGCAGGAGGAAGGAGGTCCTGATTCCTCTATATAGATCTTTATATCACTAGAGGGGTCTCCAGGAGGAGGAAGGAGGTCCTGATTCCTCTATATAGATCTTTATATCACTAGAGGGATCACCAGGAGGAAGGAGGTCCTGATTCCTCTATATAGATCTTTATATCA
The DNA here is from genome assembly GCA_028564925.1 of Lithobates sylvaticus. Lineage (NCBI taxonomy): Eukaryota > Metazoa > Chordata > Amphibia > Anura > Ranidae > Lithobates > Lithobates sylvaticus. Next base: position 1,230,249 of record CM053027.1, read on the forward strand.
CTAGAGGGGTCACCAGCATGAGGAAGGAGGTCCTGATTCCTCTATATAGATCTTTATATCACTAGAGGGGTCACCAGCAGGAGGAAGGAGGTCCTGATTCCTCTATATAGATCTTTTATATCACTAGAGGGATCACCGGCAGGAGGAAGGAGGTCCTGATTCCTCTATATATAGATCTTTATATCACTAGAGGGATCACCAGCAGGAGGAAGGAGGTCCTGATTCCTCTATATAGATCTTTATATCACTAGAGGGATCACCAGAGGGAGGAAGGAGGTCCTGATTCCTCTATACAGATCTTTATATCACTAGAGGGATCACCAGAGGGAGGAAGGAGGTCCCGATTCCTCTATATAGATCTTTATATCACTAGAGGGATCACCAGGAGGAGGAAGGAGGTCCTGATTCCTCTATATAGATCTTTATATCACTAGAGGGATCACCGGCAGGAGGAAGGAGGTCCGATTCCTCTATATAGATCTTTATATCACTAGAGGGATCACCAGGAGGAAGGAGGTCCTGATTTCTCTATATAGATCTTTATATCACTAGAGGGATCACCGGCAGGAGGAAGGAGGTCCTGATTTCTCTATATAGATCTTTATATCACTAGAGGGATCACCGGCAGGAGGAAGGAGGTCCTGATTTCTCTATATAGATCTTTATATCACTAGAGGGGTCACCAGGAGGAGGAAGGAGGTCCCGATTCCTCTATATAGATCTTTATATCACTAGAGGGGATCACCGGCAGGAGGAAGGAGGTCCTGATTTCTCTATATAGATCTTTATATCACTAGAGGGGTCACCAGGAGGAGGAAGGAGGTCCCGATTCCTCTATATAGATCTTTATATCACTAGAGGGATCACCGGCAGGAGGAAGGAGGTCCTGATTCCTCTATATAGATCTTTATATCACTAGAGGGGTCACCAGCATGAGGAAGGAGGTCCTGATTCCTCTATATAGATCTTTATATCACTAGAGGGATCACCAGGAGGAGGAAGGAGGTCCTGATTCCTCTATATAGATCTTTATATCACTAGAGGGATCACCAGGAGGTGGAAGGAGGTCCTGATTCCTCTATATAGATCTTTATATCACTAGAGGGATCACCAGGAGGAGGAAGGAGGTCCTGATTCCTCTATATAGATCTTTATATCACTAGAGGGATCACCAGGAGGGGGAAGGAGGTCCTGATTCCTCTATATAGATCTTTATATCACTAGAGGGATCACCAGGAGGAGGAAGGAGGTCCTGATTCCTCTATATAGATCTTTATATCACTAGAGGGATCACCAGGAGGGGGAAGGAGGTCCTGATTCCTCTATATAGATCTTTATATCACTAGAGGGATCACCAGGAGGAGGAAGGAGGTCCTGATTCCTCTATATAGATCTTTTATATCACTAGAGGGATCACCAGGGGGAGGAAGGAGGTCCTGATTCCTCTATATAGATCTTTATATCACTAGAGGGATCACCAGAGGGAGGAAGGAGGTCCTGATTCCTCTATATAGATCTTTATATCACTAGAGGGATCACCAGGAGGAGGAAGGAGGTCCTGATTCCTCTATATAGATCTTTATATCACTAGAGGGATCACCAGGAGGGGGAAGGAGGTCCTGATTCCTCTATATAGATCTTTATATCACTAGAGGGATCACCGGCAGGAGGAAGGAGGTCCTGATTCCTCTATATTAGATCTTTATATCACTAGAGGGGTCACCAGGGAGGAGGAAGGAGGTCCTGATTCCTCTATATAGATCTTTATATCACTAGAGGGATCACCAGGAGGAGGAAGGAGGTCCTGATTCCTCTATATAGATCTTTATATCACTAGAGGGATCACCAGCAGGAGGAAGGAGGTCCTGATTCCTCTATATAGATCTTTATATCACTAGAGGGATCACCAGGAGGAGGAAGGAGGTCCTGATTCCTCTATATAGATCTTTATATCACTAGAGGGGTCACCAGGAGGAGGAAGGAGGTCCTGATTCCTCTATATAGATCTTTATATCACTAGAGGGGTCACCAGGAGGAGGAAGGAGGTCCTGATTCCTCTATATAGATCTTTATATCACTAGAGGGATCACCAGGAGGAGGAAGGAGGTCCTGATTCCTCTATATAGATCTTTATATCACTAGAGGGGTCACCAGGAGGAGGAAGGAGGTCCTGATTCCTCTATATAGATCTTTATATCACTAGAGGGATCACCAGGAGGAGGAAGGAGGTCCTGATTCCTCTATATAGATCTTTATATCACTAGAGGGATCACCAGCAGGAGGAAGGAGGTCCTGATTCCTCTATATAGATCTTTATATCACTAGAGGGATCACCGGGAGGAAGGAGGTCCTGATTCCTCTATATAGATCTTTATATCACTAGAGGGATCACCAGGAGGAAGGAGGTCCTGATTCCTCTATATAGATCTTTATATCACTAGAGGGGTCACCAGGAGGGGGAAGGAGGTCCTGATTCCTCTATATAGATCTTTATATCACTAGAGGGATCACCAGCAGGAGGAAGGAGGTCCTGATTCCTCTATATAGATCTTTATATCACTAGAGGGATCACCAGGAGGAGGAAGGAGGTCCTGATTCCTCTATATAGATCTTTATATCACTAGAGGGATCACCAGGAGGAGGAAGGAGGTCCTGATTCCTCTATATAGATCTTTATATCACTAGAGGGATCACCAGGAGGGGGAAGGAGGTCCTGATTCCTCTATATAGATCTTTATATCACTAGAGGGATCACCGGCGGGAGGAAGGAGGTCCCGATTCCTCTATATAGATCTTTATATCACTAGAGGGGTCACCGGCGGGAGGAAGGAGGTCCTGATTCCTCTATATAGATCTTTATATCACTAGAGGGATCACCGGGAGGAAGGAGGTCCTGATTCCTCTATATAGATCTTTATATCACTAGAGGGATCACCAGGAGGAAGGAGGTCCTGATTCCTCTATATAGATCTTTATATCACTAGAGGGATCACCAGCAGGAGGAAGGAGGTCCTGATTCCTCTATATAGATCTTTATATCACTAGAGGGATCACCAGCAGGAGGAAGGAGGTCCTGATTCCTCTATATAGATCTTTATATCACTAGAGGGATCACCAGGAGGAGGAAGGAGGTCCTGATTCCTCTATATAGATCTTTATATCACTAGAGGGATCACCAGGAGGAGGAAGGAGGTCCTGATTCCTCTATATAGATCTTTATATCACTAGAGGGATCACCAGGAGGAGGAAGGAGGTCCTGATTCCTCTATATAGATCTTTATATCACTAGAGGGATCACCGGCGGGAGGAAGGAGGTCCCGATTCCTCTATATAGATCTTTATATCACTAGAGGGGTCACCGGCGGGAGGAAGGAGGTCCTGATTCCTCTATATAGATCTTTATATCACTAGAGGGATCACCAGGAGGAGGAAGGAGGTCCTGATTCCTCTATATAGATCTTTATATCACTAGAGGGATCACCAGGAGGAGGAAGGAGGTCCTGATTCCTCTATATAGATCTTTATATCACTAGAGGGATCACCAGGAGGAGGAAGGAGGTCCTGATTCCTCTATATAGATCTTTATATCACTAGAGGGGTCACCAGGAGGAGGAAGGAGGTCCTGATTCCTCTATATAGATCTTTATATCACTAGAGGGATCACCAGGAGGAGGAAGGAGGTCCTGATTCCTCTATATAGATCTTTATATCACTAGAGGGGTCACCAGGAGGAGGAAGGAGGTCCTGATTCCTCTATATAGATCTTTATATCACTAGAGGGATCACCAGGAGGAAGGAGGTCCTGATTCCTCTATATAGATCTTTATATCACTAGAGGGGTCACCGGCAGGAGGAAGGAGGTCCTGATTCCTCTATATAGATCTTTATATCACTAGAGGGGTCACCAGGAGGAGGAAGGAGGTCCTGATTCCTCTATATAGATCTTCATATCACTAGAGGGATCACCAGGAGGAAGGAGGTCCTGATTCCTCTATATAGATCTTTATATCACTAGAGGGGTCACCGGCAGGAGGAAGGAGGTCCTGATTCCTCTATATAGATCTTTATATCACTAGAGGGATCACCAGCAGGAGGAAGGAGGTCCTGATTCCTCTATATAGATCTTTATATCACTAGAGGGATCACCAGGAGGAGGAAGGAGGTCCTGATTCCTCTATATAGATCTTTATATCACTAGAGGGATCACCAGCAGGAGGAAGGAGGTCCTGATTCCTCTATATAGATCTTTATATCACTAGAGGGATCACCGGCAGGAGGAAGGAGGTCCTGATTCCTCTATATAGATCTTTATATCACTAGAGGGATCACCGGCAGGAGGAAGGAGGTCCTGATTCCTCTATATAGATCTTTATATCACTAGAGGGATCACCGGCAGGAGGAAGGAGGTCCTGATTCCTCTATATAGATCTTTATATCACTAGAGGGGTCACCAGCAGGAGGAAGGAGGTCCTGATTCCTCTATATAGATCTTTATATCACTAGAGGGATCACCAGGAGGAGGAAGGAGGTCCTGATTCCTCTATATAGATCTTTATATCACTAGAGGGATCACCAGCAGGAGGAAGGAGGTCCTGATTCCTCTATATAGATCTTTATATCACTAGAGGGGTCACCGGCAGGAGGAAGGAGGTCCTGATTTCTCTATATAGATCTTTATATCGCTAGAGGGATCTCCAGCAGGAGGAAGGAGGTCCTGATTCCTCTATATAGATCTTTATATCATTAGAGGGGTCACCAGCGGGAGGAAGGAGGTCCTGATTCCTCTATATAGATCTTTATATCACTAGAGGGATCACCAGGAGGAAGGAGGTCCTGATTCCTCTATATAGATCTTTATAGCACTAGAGGGATCACCAGGGGGAGGAAGGAGGTCCTGATTCCTCTATATAGATCTTTATATCGCTAGAGGGATCACCAGGGGGAGGAAGGAGGTCCTGATTCCTCTATATAGATCTTTATATCACTAGAGGGATCTCCAGTAGGAGGAAGGAGGTCCTGATTCCTCTATATAGATCTTTATATCGCTAGAGGGATCTCCAGCAGGAGGAAGGAGGTCCTGATTCCTCTATATAGATCTTTATATCACTAGAGGGATCACCAGGAGGAAGGAGGTCCTGATTCCTCTATATAGATCTTTATATCACTAGAGGGATCACCAGGGGGAGGAAGGAGGTCCTGATTCCTCTATATAGATCTTTATATCGCTAGAGGGATCACCAGGGGGAGGAAGGAGGTCCTGATTCCTCTATATAGATCTTTATATCACTAGAGGGTCACCAGGGGGAGGAAGGAGGTCCTGATTCCTCTATATAGATCTTTATATCACTAGAGGGATCACCAGGAGGAGGAAGGAGGTCCTGATTCCTCTATATAGATCTTTATATCACTAGAGGGATCACCAGCAGGAGGAAGGAGGTCCTGATTCCTCTATATAGATCTTTATATCACTAGAGGGGTCACCAGGAGGAGGAAGGAGGTCCTGATTCCTCTATATAGATCTTTATATCGCTAGAGGGATCACCAGCAGGAGGAAGGAAGTCCTGATTCCTCTATATAGATCTTTATATCACTAGAGGGGTCACCAGCAGGAGAAGGAGGTCCTGATTCCTCTATATAGATCTTTATATCACTAGAGGGGTCACCAGCAGGAGGAAGGAGGTCCTGATTCCTCTATATAGATCTTTATATCGCTAGAGGGATCACCAGGAGGAGGAAGGAGGTCCCGATTCCTCTATATAGATCTTTATATCACTAGAGGGGTCACCAGGAGGAGGAAGGAGGTCCTGATTCCTCTATAGATCTTTAGTGAGACTTCATTTAGAAAACTGGGTCCAGTTCTGCAGACCCTTATATCAGGAAAGACTTCAGGAACTTAATATGTAGAGTCTGGAGGAAAGAAGGGAAAGGATGGACATGACTGAAACCTTTAAATACAATAAGGGGGTGAATGAGGTTGAGGAGGGAAGGATTTCCAGTACGGAGATGAGGTGAAGGACGTGACCTCAAACTTGGAGGAAAGTCCAAACTCATCTTAGACAGTATTATTTTACTGAAAGAGTAGTTGATACTTGGAATGAACTTCCAGCAGAGGTGGTGAGATAGTCTGCAGGAAGTGAATTCTCACACACTCCGGACACACATGGATCTACAGTCAGACAAAAAATTACCGAAAAACAAAAAAAAATGGGTAGACGTGATGGAGCACTTGGTCTGTATTTTTCTTCTCTATTTGCTGTGTGTGGTGTGTGATAGTCACACTTTGGTGTGTAGTAGTGATCGGTGAGGCCTGTCGGTGGTGTGGGGGAGGGGAGGACGCACCTCAGGCATAGGAGTGGTGGAGCAGGTTTGGTGAGCGGTGTGAAGGTTCTGCAGACTCGGAGCTGGGGGGGTCTCTGCACTCAGGTCGCATTCTATGAGGTGAGCGGCTTCAGGTGGGCTGTATGGGGGTACCTTACCCTGTGCGGGATATATGGGGGGGGGGGGGGGGGCAGGGACGGTGACCGGTACACACACAGGAATTCACGTATACAGGTGAGTGTTGTGACGTTTATATCTCTCCATAGTAATGGAGGACAAGGTGAGATACAATGCGACAACCGGCACTTCCTGCAAGACAATTACACATTATATATTGTATATTATCACACTGCACTGCAAAATAACTGAGTATATAATATATACTGCACTGTATAATAACTGAGTATATAATATATACTGCACTGTATAATAACTGAGTATATAATATATACCACACTGTATAATAACTCTGAGTATATAATATATACTGCACTGTATAATAACTGTGAGTATATAATATATACCACACTGTATAATAACTGAGTATATAATATAACACTGCACTGTATAATAACTGAGTATATAATACCGCACTGTATAATAACTGAGTATATAATATATACTGCACTGTATAATAACAAAGAATGTTATTGCATTATTGTAACTACAGAGGACTTCACTATAACACTATGGGGGAGATTTGCTCAAACGGGGGCACACAGAATGGGGTACAGCTGTATATAGTAACCAATCAACTTCCAGGTTTTATTGTCAAAGTTTAATAAAAACACCTGACGCTAGAAGCTGATTGGTTACTATGTAAAGCTGCACCAAATTCTATGTGCTCCAGTTTTACTAAATTTCCCACAGCGTGTGTATATTACAAGCATTGTGAGGATGGTTGGGTAATATGAGGACAGGTTGGGGTGATGATGATGATGATTGGGTGGTGTGGGGTCTGGTTGGGTAATATGAGGACAGGTTGGGATGATGATGATTGGGTGGTGTGGGGTCTGGTTGGGTAATATGAGGACAGGTTGGGGTGATGATGGTGATTGGGTGGTGTGGGGTCTGGTTGGGTATTATGAGGACAGGTTGGGGTGATGATGGTGATTGGGTGGTGTGGGGTCTGGTTGGGTATTATGAGGACAGGTTGGGATGATGATGATGATGATGATTGGGTGGTGTGAGGTCTGGTTGGGTAATATGAGGACAGGTTGGGATGATGATGATTGGGTGGTGTGGGGTCTGGTTGGGTAATATGAGGACAGATTGGGGTGATGATGGTGATTGGGTGGTGTGGGGTCTGGTTGGGTATTATGAGGACAGGTTGGGGTGATGATGGTGATTGGGTGGTGTGGGGTCTGGTTGGGTATTATGAGGACAGGTTGGGATGATGATGATGATGATGATTGGGTGGTGTGGGGTCTGGTTGGGTAATATGAGGACAGGTTGGGGTGATGATGATGATTGGGTGGTGTGGGGTCTGGTTGGGTATTATGAGGACAGGTTGGGGTGATGATGATGATTGTGTGGTGTGGGGTCTGGTTGGGTAATATGAGGACAGGTTGGGGTGATGATGATGATTGGGTGGTGTGGGGTCTGGTTGGGTAATATGAGGACAGGTTGGGGTGATGATGATGATTGGGTGGTGTGGGGTCTGGTTGGGTAATATGAGGACAGGTTGGGATGATGATGATGATTGGGTGGTGTGGGGTCTGGTTGGGTAATATGAGGACAGGTTGGGATGATGATGATTGGGTGGTGTGGGGTCTGGTTGGGTAATATGAGGACAGGTTGGGATGATGATGATTGGGTGGTGTGGGGTCTGGTTGGGTAATATGAGGACAGGTTGGGATGATGATGATGATTGGGTGGTGTGGGGTCTGGTTGGGTAATATGAGGACAGGTTGGGGTGATGATGATGATTGGGTGGTGTGGGGTCTGGTTGGGTAATATGAGGACAGGTTGGGGTGATGATGATGATTGGGTGGTGTGGGGTCTGGTTGGGTAATATGAGGACAGGTTGGGGTGATGATGATGATTGTGTGGTGTGGGGTCTGGTTGGGTAATATGAGGACAGGTTGGGGTGATGATGGTGATTGGGTGGTGTGGGGTCTGGTTGGGTAATATGAGGACAGGTTGGGGTGATGATGGTGATTGGGTGGTGTGGGGTCTGGTTGGGTAATATGAGGACAGGTTGGGGGGTGATTGGGTGGTGTGGGTGGTGGTGGGGTATGGTTGGGTAATATGAGGACAGGTTGGGGTGATGATGGTGATTGGGTGGTGTGGGGTCTGGTTGGGTATTATGAGGACAGGTTGGGGTGATGATGATGATTGGGTGGTGTGGGGTCTGGTTGGGTAATATGAGGACAGGTTGGGGTGATGATGATGATTGGGTGGTGTGGGGTCTGGTTGGGTAATATGAGGACAGGTTGGGGTGATGGTGATGATTGTGTGGTGTGGGGTCTGGTTGGGTAATATGAGGGTTGGGGGTGTGGGGGTTGGTGGGTAATATGAGGACAGGTTGTGGTGGTGGGTATTGTTGGGTGGTGGGTGGTGTGGGGTCTGGTTGGGTAATATGAGGACAGGTTGGGGGTGATGATGATAATTGTTGTGGTGTGGGGTCTGGTTGGGTATTATGAGGAATGGTTGGGGGTTGGGGTGATGATGATGATTGGGTGGTGTGGGGTCTGGTTGGGTATTATGAGGACAGGTTGGGGTGATGATGATGATTGGGTGGTGTGGGGTCTGGTTGGGTAATATGAGGACAGGTTGGGATGATGATGATGATTGTGTGGTGTGGGGTCTGGTTGGGTATTATGAGGACAGGTTGGGTAATATGAGGACAGGTTGGGATGATGACGATTGTGTGGTGTGGGGTCTGGTTGGGTATTATGAGGACAGGTTGGGATGATGATGATGATGATTGGGTGGTGTGGGGTCTGGTTGGGTATTATGAGGACAGGTTGGGGTGATGATGATGATTGGGTGGTGTGGGGTCTGGTTGGGTATTATGAGGACAGGTTGGGATGATGATGATGATTGGGTGGTGTGGGGTCTGGTTGGGTAATATGAGGACAGGTTGGGATGATGATGATGATTGGGTGGTGTGGGGTCTGGTTGGGTATTATGAGGACAGGTTGGGATGATGATGGTTGGGTGGTGGGGGTTGGGTAATATGAGGACAGGTTGGGATGATGATGATTGTGTGGTGTGGGGTCTGGTTGGGTAATATGAGGACAGGTTGGGATGATGATGATGATGATTGGGTGGTGTGGGGTCTGGTTGGGTAATATGAGGACAGGTTGGGATGATGATGATGTTGGTGGTGGTGTGGGGTCTGGTTGGGTATTATGAGGACAGGTTGGGATGATGATGATGATTGGGTGGTGTGGGGTCTGGTTTGGGTAATATGAGGACAGGTGGGGGGCTGTGATGTGATTGGGTGGTGTGGGGTCTGGTTGGGTAATATGAGGACAGGTTGGGGTGATGGTGATTGGGTGGTGTGGGGTCTGGTTGGGTATTATGAGGACAGGTTGGGATGATGATGATTGGGGTGATGATGATGATGGTGTGGGGTCTGGTTGGGTAATATGAGGACAGGTTGGGGATGATGGTGATTGGGTGGTGTGGGGTCTGGTTGGGTAATATGAGGACAGGTTGGGATGATGATGATGATTGTGTGGTGTGGGGTCTGGTTGGGTAATATGAGGACAGGTTGGGATGATGATGATTGGGTGGTGTGGGGTCTGGTTGGGTAATATGAGGACAGGTTGGGATGATGATGATGGTGATTGGGTGGTGTGGGGTCTGGTTGGGTATTATGAGGACAGGTTGGGTGGATGATGATGATTGGGTGGTGTGGGGTCTGGTTGGGTAATATGAGGACAGGTTGGGTGGTGTGTTGGTTGGGGGTGTGGGGTCTGGTTGGGTAATATGAGGACAGGTTGGGTGATGATGATGATTGGGTGGTGTGAGGTCAGGTTGGGGGTGATGATGATGATTGGTTGGGGTGGTGATGATGGTGATTGTGTGGTGTGGGGTCTGGTTGGGTAATATGAGGACAGGTTGGGATGATGATGATGATTGGGTGGTGTGGGGTCTGGTTGGGTATTATGAGGACAGGTTGGGATGATGATGATGATGATTGGGTGGTGTGGGGTTCTGGTTGGGTAATATGAGGACAGGTTGGGATGATGATGATGATGATTGGGTGGTGTGGGGGTCTGGTTGGGTATTATGAGGACAGGTTGGGATGCTGATGATGATGATTGGGTGGGTGGGTGGGTGGGGTTGGGTAATATGAGGACAGGTTGGGATGATGATGATGTGTGGGTGGTGGGGGGTCTGGTTGGGTATTATGAGGACTGGTTGGGGTGATGATGATGATTGGGTGGTGTGAGGTCTGGTTGATGGGGATTTGGGGATGATGATGATGGTGGTGTGGGGTCTGGTTGGGTTATATGAGGACAGGTTGGGATGATGGTGATGATGGTGATTGGGTGGTGTGGGGTCTGGTTGGGTATTATGAGGACAGGTTGGGATGATGGTGATTGGGTGGTGTGGGGTCTGGTTGGGTAATATGAGGACAGGTTGGGATGATGATGATGGTGATTGGGTGGTGTGGGGTCTGGTTGGGTATTATGAGGACAGGTTGGGATGATGATGATGATTGGGTGGTGTGGGGTCTGGTTGGGTATTATGAGGACAGGTTGGGGTGATGATGGTGATTGTGTGGTGTGGGGTCTGGTTGGGTAATATGAGGACAGGTTGGGGTGATGATGATGATTGGGTGGTGTGGGGTCTGGTTGGGTAATATGAGGACAGGTTGTGATGATGGTGATTGGGTGGTGTGGGGTCTGGTTGGGTAATATGAGGACAGGTTGGGGTGATGATGATGATTGTGTGGTGTGGGGTCTGGTTGGGTAATATGAGGACAGGTTGGGATGATGATGGGTGTGATTGTGTGGTGTGGGGTCTGGTTGGGTAATATGAGGACAGGTTGGGATGATGATGATTGGGTGGTGTGGGGTCTGGTTGGGTAATATGAGGACAGGTTGGGATGATGATGGTGATGGGGTGGTGTGGGGTCTGGTTGGGTAATATGAGGACAGGTTGGGATGATGATGGTGATTGGGTGGTGTGGGGTCTGGTTGGGTATTATGAGGACAGGTTGGGATGATGGTGATTGGGTGGTGTGGGGTCTGGTTGGGTATTATGAGGACAGGTTGGGATGATGATGATGATTGGGTGGTGTGGGGTCTGGTTGGGTATTATGAGGACAGGTTGGGATGATGATGGTGATTGGGTGGTGTGGGGTCTGGTTGGGTATTATGAGGACAGGTTGGGGTGATGATGGTGATTGGGTGGTGTGGGGTCTGGTTGGGTATTATGAGGACAGGTTGGGATGATGATGATTGGGTGGTGTGGGGTCTGGTTGGGTATTATGAGGACAGGTTGGGATGATGATGATGATTGGGTGGTGTGGGGTCTGGTTGGGTATTATGAGGACAGGTTGGGATGATGATGATGATTGGGTGGTGTGGGGTCTGGTTGGGTATTATGAGGACAGGTTGGGATGATGTTGATGATTGGGTGGTGTGGGGTCTGGTTGGGTAATATGAGGACAGGTTGGGTGATGATGGTGTTGGGTGGTGTGGGGTCTGGTTGGGTAATATGACGACAGGTTGGGGTGATGATGGTGATTGGGTGGGGTGGGGTCTGGTTGGGTATTATGAGGACAGGTTGGGATGATGATGATTGGGTGGTGTGGGGTCTGGTGGGATGATGATGATGGGATGATGGTGGTGGGGTCTGGTTGGGTATTATGAGGACAGGTTGGGGTGATGATGGTGATTGGGTGGTGTGGGGTCTGGTTGGGTAATATGAGGACAGGTTGGGGTGATGATGGTGATTGTGTGGTGTGGGGTCTGGTTGGGTAATATGAGGACAGGTTGGGGTGATGATGATGATTGGGTGGTGTGGGGTCTGGTTGGGTAATATGAGGACAGGTTGGGATGATGATGATTGGGTGGTGTGGGGTCTGGTTGGGTATTATGAGGACAGGTTGGGGTGATGATGGTGATTGTGTGGTGTGGGGTCTGGTTGGGTATTATGAGGACAGGTTGGGATGATGATGATGATTGTGTGGTGTGGGGTCTGGTTGGGTAATATGAGGACAGGTTGGGGTGATGGTGATGATTGGGTGGTGTGGGGTCTGGTTGGGTATTATGAGGACAGGTTGGGATGATGATGATTGGGTGGTGTGAGGTCTGGTTGGGTATTATGAGGACAGGTTGGGGTGATGATGGTGATTGTGTGGTGTGGGGTCTGGTTGGGTAATATGAGGACAGGTTGGGGTGATGATGGTGATTGTGTGGTGTGGGGTCTGGTTGGGTATTATGAGGACAGGTTGGGGTGATGATGGTGATTGTGTGGTGTGGGGTCTGGTTGGGTAATATGAGGACAGGTTGGGATGATGATGATGATTGGGTGGTGTGGGGTCTGGTTGGGTAATATGAGGACAGGTTGGGATGATGATGATGATGATTGGGTGGTGTGGGGTCTGGTTGGGTATTATGAGGACAGGTTGGGATGATGATGATGATTGGGTGGTGTGGGGTCTGGTTGGGTATTATGAGGACAGGTTGGGATGATGATGATGATTGGGTGGTGTGGGGTCTGGTTGGGTATTATGAGGACAGGTTGGGATGATGATGATGATTGGGTGGTGTGGGGTCTGGTTGGGTATTATGAGGACAGGTTGGGATGATGGTGATTGGGTGGTGTGGGGTCTGGTTGGGTAATATGAGGACAGGTTGGGGTGATGATGATGATTGGGTGGTGTGGGGTCTGGTTGGGTAATATGAGGACAGGTTGGGATGATGATGATGATTGGGTGGTGTGGGGTCTGGTTGGGTATTATGAGGACAGGTTGGGGTGATGATGGTGATTGGGTGGTGTGGGGTCTGGTTGGGTATTATGAGGACAGGTTGGGATGATGATGATTGGGTGGTGTGGGGTCTGGTTGGGTATTATGAGGACAGGTTGGGATGATGATGGTGATTGGGTGGTGTGGGGTCTGGTTGGGTATTATGAGGACAGGTTGGGGTGATGATGGTGATTGGGTGGTGTGGGGTCTGGTTGGGTATTATGAGGACAGGTTGGGGTGATGATGGTGATTGTGTGGTGTGGGGTCTGGTTGGGTATTATGAGGACAGGTTGGGATGATGATGGTGATTGGGTGGTGTGGGGTCTGGTTGGGTAATATGAGGACAGGTTGGGATGATGATGGTGATTGGGTGGTGTGGGGTCTGGTTGGGTATTATGAGGACAGGTTGGGATGATGATGATTGGGTGGTGTGGGGTCTGGTTGGGTATTATGAGGACAGGTTGGGATGATGATGATGATTGGGTGGTGTGGGGTCTGGTTGGGTAATATGAGGACAGGTTGGGATGATGATGATGATTGTGTGGTGTGGGGTCTGGTTGGGTATTATGAGGACAGGTTGGGATGATGATGGTGATTGGGTGGTGTGGGGTCTGGTTGGGTAATATGAGGACAGGTTGGGATGATGATGATGTTTGTGTGGTGTGGGGTCTGGTTGGGTATTATGAGGACAGGTTGGGGTGATGATGATGATTGGGTGGTGTGGGGTCTGGTTGGGTAATATGAGGACAGGTTGGGGTGATGATGGTGATTGGGTGGTGTGGGGTCTGGTTGGGTAATATGAGGACAGGTTGGGATGATGATGATTGGGTGGTGTGGGGTCTGGTTGGGTAATATGAGGACAGGTTGGGATGATGATGATTGGGTGGTGTGGGGTCTGGTTGGGTATTATGAGGACAGGTTGGGGTGATGATGATTGGGTGGTGTGGGGTCTGGTTGGGTAATATGAGGACAGGTTGGGATGATGATGATTGGGTGGTGTGGGGTCTGGTTGGGTAATATGAGGACAGGTTGGGATGATGATGATGATTGGGTGGTGTGGGGTCTGGTTGGGTAATATGAGGACAGGTTGGGGTGATGATGATGATTGGGTGGTGTGGGGTCTGGTTGGGTAATATGAGGACAGGTTGGGGTGATGATGGTGATTGGGTGGTGTGGGGTCTGGTTGGGTAATATGAGGACAGGTTGGGGTGATGATGATTGGGTGGTGTGGGGTCTGGTTGGGTATTATGAGGACAGGTTGGGATGATGATGATTGGGTGGTGTGGGGTCTGGTTGGGTAATATGAGGACAGGTTGGGATGATGATGATTGTGTGGTGTGGGGTCTGGTTGGGTAATATGAGGACAGGTTGGGATGATGGTGATGGTGGTGGGGTCTGGTTGGGTATTATGAGGACAGGTTGGGGTGATGGTGATTGGGTGGTGTGGGGTCTGGTTGGGTATTATGAGGACAGGTTGGGGTGATGATGATGATTGGGTGGTGTGGGGTCTGGTTGGGTATTATGAGGACAGGTTGGGATGATGATGATTGGGTGGTGTGGGGTCTGGTTGGGTAATATGAGGACAGGTTGGGATGATGATGGTGATTGGGTGGTGTGGGGTCTGGTTGGGTAAATATGAGGACAGGTTGGGATGATGATGATGATTGGGTGGTGTGGGGTCTGGTTGGGTATTATGAGGACAGGTTGGGATGATGATGATGATGTGGGTGGGTGTGGGGTCTGGTTGGGTATTATGAGGACAGGTTGGGATGATGATGATTGGGTGGTGTGGGGTCTGGTTGGGTAATATGAGGACAGGTTGGGGTGATGATGGTGATTGGGTGGTGTGGGGTCTGGTTGGGTATTATGAGGACAGGTTGGGATGATGATGGTGATTGGGTGGTGTGGGGTCTGGTTGGGTATTATGAGGACAGGTTGGGGTGATGGTGATGGGTATTATGAGGTCAGGTTGGGTAATATGAGGACAGGTTGGGGTGATGATGGTGATTGGGTGGTGTGGGGTCTGGTTGGGTATTATGAGGACAGGTTGGGATGATGATGATGGTGATTGGGTGGTGTGGGGTCTGGTTGGGTATTATGAGGACAGGTTGGGATGATGATGATGATTGGGTGGTGTGGGGTCTGGTTGGGTATTATGAGGACAGGTTGGGGTGATGATGATTGTGTGGTGTGGGGTCTGGTTGGGTATTATGAGGACAGGTTGGGGTGATGATGATGATTGGGTGGTGTGGGGTCTGGTTGGGTATTATGAGGACAGGTTGGGATGATGATGGGATGATGATTGGGTGGTGTGGGGTCTGGTTGGGTAATATGAGGACAGGTTGGGATGATGATGATGATTGGGTGGTGTGGGGTTGGTTGGGTATTATGAGGACAGGTTGGGATGATGATGATTGGGTGGTGTGGGGTCTGGTTGGGTAATATGAGGACAGGTTGGGATGATGATGATTGGGTGGTGTGGGGTCTGGTTGGGTATTATGAGGACAGGTTGGGATGATGATGATGATTGGGTGGTGTGGGGTCTGGTTGGGTATTATGAGGACAGGTTGGGATGATGATGGTGATTGTGGGGTCTGGTTGGGTATTATGAGGACAGGTTGGGATGATGATGATGATTGGGTGGTGTGGGGTCTGGTTGGGTAATATGAGGACAGGTTGGGGTGATGATGGTGATTGGGTGGTGTGGGGTCTGGTTGGGTATTATGAGGACAGGTTGGGGTGATGATGGTGATTGGGTGGTGTGGGGTCTGGTTGGGTATTATGAGGACAGGTTGGGGTGATGATGGTGATTGGGTGGTGTGGGGTCTGGTTGGGTATTATGAGGACAGGTTGGGGTGATGATGGTGATTGGGTGGTGTGGGGTCTGGTTGGGTATTATGAGGACAGGTTGGGGTGATGATGGTGATTGGGTGGTGTGGGGTCTGGTTGGGTAATATGAGGACAGGTTGGGGTGATGATGGTGGTTGGGTAATATTAGGACAGGTTGGGATGATGGTGATTGTGTGGTGTGGGGTCTGGTTGGGTATTATGAGGACAGGTTGGGATGATGATGGTGATTGGGTGGTGTGGGGTCTGGTTGGGTATTATGAGGACAGGTTGGGGTGATGATGGTGATTGTGTGGTGTGGGGTCTGGTTGGGTAATATGAGGACAGGTTGGGATGATGGTGATTGGGTGGTGTGGGGTCTGGTTGGGTAATATGAGGACAGGTTGGGATGATGATGATGATTGGGTGGTGTGGGGTCTGGTTGGGTATTATGAGGACAGGTTGGGGTGATGATGGTGATTGGGTGGTGTGGGGTCTGGTTGGGTAATATGAGGACAGGTTGGGATGATGATGGTGATTGGGTGGTGTGGGGTCTGGTTGGGTAATATGAGGACAGGTTGGGGTGATGATGGTGATTGGGTGGTGTGGGGTCTGGTTGGGTAATATGAGGACAGGTTGGGGTGATGATGGTGATTGGGTGGTGTGGGGTCTGGTTGGGTATTATGAGGACAGGTTGGGGTGATGATGGTGATTGGGTGGTGTGGGGTCTGGTTGGGTATTATGAGATAGATCCTGTAATAGGCTATTTCAGTTTTCAGAAGTTTAACCCTTTTACTTCCATGCACAGACCCCTCCCCCCTTATCATTTGAGCTGAATAACTTTGTAACAAGTTTGACAAGTGAAATTAAGGATTTCACAAGTGGTGACTCTGAGCTCGGGGAATGCGGAGGATGGGAGGAATGCGGAGGATGGGAGGAATGCGGGATCAGTGCTGAGCATACAAGTGGTCAGCGGCTGAGTCATTGGGAACTGTACCACTATTGTTAGTGGTACGGCTGGTGAGACGGTCCTGATAGTCCCTCCCACATCCCGAGGGCTTGTAGGAGTGACATGTATTCCCTCCTCATGGAATGACTGCCTGTCCTCTACTTATAAAGATATTGTAAGAAGAGATCTGGGAGGGAAGACTTTTCTCTTATGCCGCGTACACACGATTGGACTTTCCGGCGGGATTGTCCGCTGGACTAGAGTCCGCCCGTCAATCCTAGCGTGTGTGGGGCTCCAGTGGACTTAGTTTGAAGTTTTGACTTAAAATTGTCCGCCGGACTCGGGACAATCCCGCCGTCTGTGTGCTAGTCCGCGGGACTTTTGAAATCAACGGACTTGCCCACACACGGAGTAAAGTCCGTTCATTTATAACGTGACTCCAGGTAGACGGGACTAGCGAAGGAAGTCAATGCCGCCCCCTCGATCAGCGACATTGACCCCTTGCTAGCCCCGTCACCTGGTATGGATTTAAAGGGGAATCCCTACGCCGAAAAAACGGTGTGGGGGTTCCCCCCAAGTCCATATCAGACCTTTATCTGAGCACGCAGCCCGGCCGGTCAGGAAAGGGGTGGGGACGAGCGAGCGCCCCCCCCCCTCCTGAGCCATACCAGGCCGCTTGCCCTCAACATGGGGGGTGCCCTGGGGAAAGGGGGCCCTGCGGCTCCCCCACCCCTAAGCATCTTGTCCCCATGTTGATGAGGACAAGGGCCTCTTCCCGACAACCTGGCCGTTGGTTGTCGGGGTCTGTGGGGGGGGGGGGCTTCAGGTCTTCTATGGATATTAAGAGGAAACCCGGCCAAAAAAAAAAGAGCGCCCCACCTCCTCAACCGTACCAGGCCACATGCCCTCAACATTGGGAGGGTGCTTTGGGGGTCTGTGACCCCCCAAAGCACCTTGTCCCCATGTTGATGAGGACAAGGGCCTCATCCCCACAACCCTGGCCATTGGTTGTGGGGGTCTGTGGACGGGGGGCTTATCGGAATCCGGGAGCCCCCTTTAATAAGGGGGCCCCAGATTCTGGCCCCCCACCCTATGTGAATGAGTATGGGGTACGATGTACCCCTACCCGTTCACCTAAGAGAAAAAAGTGTAAATAAAAAAACAATACAATTTTTTAAAATACTTTATTGCACAGCTCCGGGGGTCTTCTTCCGTCTTGGGGGGGTCTTCTCGTCGGACTCCTCCGCTCTCTTCTGCTCTTTTCCGGTCTTTGTATCTGTGGAGAAAACGTTGTTGTCTTCTTGGAATCCTTATAAGCTCAGTTGCGGGTCCTGGAGACCGGTGACTTTGTGGCGCTTTGGGTGGGATAGAGCCTCCATTCTGAGGTCCGCACCTTACCTGGACCTCATTCTTAGTCTTTGCGGCCCATAGGCCCCTTTCTATAGAGCCTCCATTCTGAGGTCCACACCTCACCTGGACCTCGTTCTTAGTCTTTGCCGGCCCATAGGCCCCTTTCTATAGAGCCTCCATTCTGAGGTCCGCACCTTACCTGGACCTCGTTCTTAGTCTTTGCGGCCCATAGGCCCCTTTCTATAGAGCCTCCATTCTGAGGTCCGCACCTTACCTGGACCTCGTTCTTAGTCTTTGCGGCCCATAGGCCCCTTTCTATAGAGCCTCCATTCTGAGGTCCGCACCTTACCTGGACCTCGTTCTTAGTCTTTGCGGCCCATAGGCCCCTTTCTATAGAGCCTCCATTCTGAGGTCCGCACCTTACCTGGACCGCGTTCTTAGTCTTTGCTGCCCATAGGCCCCTTTCTATAGAGCCTCCATTCTGAGGTCCGCACCTTACCTGGACCTCGTTCTTAGTCTTTGCGCCCCATAGGCCCCTTTCTATAGAGCCTCCATTCTGAGGTCCGCACCTTACCTGGACCTCGTTCTTAGTCTTTGCGCCCCATAGGCCCCTTTCTATAGAGCCTCCATTCTGAGGTCCGCACCTTACCTGGACCTCGTTCTTAGTCTTTGCGGCCCATAGGCCCCTTTCTATAGAGCCTCCATTCTGAGGTCCGCACCTTACCTGGACCTCGTTCGTAGTCTTTGCGGCCCATAGGCCCCTTTCTATAGAGCCTCCATTCTGAGGTCCGCACCTTACCTGGACCTCGTTCTTAGTCTTTGCGCCCCATAGGCCCCTTTCTATATATCATGTGGCTCTGCTGCTGCTGGGTGAAAAGGTCGACTGCTGACAGAACACTAAACAGTACAAGAGCTGGCTGTTTTGTTTTGGGGAACCCATTAAGGGGCGCCCCATTATTCCGGCACTGATCTGAGTTTGTTTAGTTGCTCGAAGGGTTGTTTGTTTTATTCGATGGACTTGCTGTACGAATCCCTCCTGCATTCGTTTGCTGCTTTGCTGAATATAAGTGAAGGACAATCCAGTCTGGGTGTCCCTGTCCGGCACATTGTTTTCTGCTGCCACTACCGGTTGTGCCTGTTCTCCCCCCCACAATGGTTACTTAGCAATGTGATAAACATGGATCCATCCCGGGACATGACAACGGAGACCGAGTGCGGCGCTACAATACAGGTGACCTGCCACTCCCCTGACCTCTGACCCCACGTCCCTCCTATTGGTTCTCCTACTGACCTTTCCTTCTCTCCAGCAGGGATGGATGAGGAATCCGTGTATTCAGCCCAGTCATTCCACATCAGGCCGGGATCTGAGAGGTAATCAATTGTCTATCAATTACCAATAATCAATCTACACATTGGTCACTCAGTCTGTCCATACACCTACACATTGGTCACTCAGTCTGTCCATACACCTTCACATTGGTCACTCGTCTGTCCATACACCTACACATTGGTCAGTCTGTCCATACACCTACACATTGGTCAGTCTGTCCATACATCTACACATTAGTCAGTCTGTCCATACATCTACACATTAGTCAGTCTGTCCATACACCTACACATTGGTCAGTCTGTCCATACATCTACACATTGGTCAGTCTGTCCATACACCTACACATTGGTCACTCAGTTTGTCCATACACCTACACATTGGTCAGTCTGTCCATACACCTACACATTGGTCAGTCTGTCCATACACCTACACATTGGTCAGTCTGTCCATACACCTTCACATTGGTCAGTCTGTCCATACATCTACACATTGGCCACTCAGTCTGTCCATACACCTACACATTGGTCAGTCTGTCCATACATCTTCACATTGGTCAGTCTGTCCATACACCTACACATTGGTCCATACACCTACACATTGGTCAGTCTGTCCATACACCTACACATTGGTCAGTCTGTCCATACACCTAAACTTTTGTCAGTCTTTCCATACACCTACACATTGGTCTGTCTGTCCATACACCTACACATTGGTCAGTCTGTCACATACACCTACACATTGGTCAGTCTGTCCATACACCTACACATTGGTCAGTCTGTCCATACACCTACACATTCACATTGGTCACTCGTCTGTCCATACACCTACACATTGGTCAGTCTGTCCATACACCTACACATTGGTCAGTCTGTCCATACACCTACACATTGGTCAGTCTGTCCATACACCTACACATTGGTCAGTCTGTCCATACACCTACACATTGGTCACTCAGTCTGTCCATACACCTACACTTTGGTCAGTCTGTCCATACACCTACACATTGGTCAGTCAGTCCATACACCTACACATTGGTCAGTCTGTCCATACACCTACACATTGGTCAGTCTGTCCATACACCTACACATTGGTCAGTCTGTCCATACACCTACACATTGGTCTCTGTCTGTCCATACACCTACACATTGGTCAGTCTGTCCATACACCTACACATTGGTCAGTCTGTCCATACACACACACATTGGTCAGTCTGTCCATCACTCAGTCTGTCCATACACCTACACATTGGTCAGTCTGTCCATACACCTACACATTGGTCATTGGTACATACACATTGGTCAGTCTGTCCATACACCTACACATTGGTCAGTCTGTCCATACACCTACACATTGGTCAGTCTGTCCATACATCTACACATTGGTCAGTCTGTCCATACACCTACACATTGGTCAGTCTGTCCATACACCTACACATTGGTCCATACACCTACACATTGGTCAGTCTGTCCATACACCTACACATTGGTCAGTCTGTCCATACACCTACACATTGGTTCACTCAGTCTGTCCATACACCTACACATTGGTCAGTCTGTCCATCCACCTACACATTGGTCAGTCTGTCCATACACCTACACATTGGTCAGTCTGTCCATACACCTACACATTGGTCAGTCTGTCCATACACCTACACATTGGTCACTCAGTCTGTCCATACACCTACACATTGGTCAGTCTGTCCATACACCTACACATTGGTCAGTCTGTCCATACACATTGGTCACTCAGTCTGTCCATACACCTACACATTGGTCACTCAGTCTGTCCATACACCTACACATTGGTCAGTCTGTCCATACACCTACACATTGGTCAGTCTGTCCATACACCTACACATTGGTCAGTCTGTCCATACACCTACACATTGGTCACTCAGTCTGTCCATACACCTACACATTGGTCAGTCTGTCCATACACCTACACATTGTCTGTCCATACACCTACACATTGGTCAGTCTGTCCATACACCTACACATTGGTCAGTCTGTCCATACACCTACACATTGGTCAGTCTGTACATACACCTACACATTGGTCAGTCTGTCCATACACCTACACATTGGTCACTCAGTCTGTCCATACACCTACACATTGGTCAGTCTGTCCATACACCTACACATTGGTCAGTCTGTCCATACACCTACACATTGGTCAGTCTGTCCATACACCTACACATTGGTCAGTCTGTCCATACACCTACACATTGGTCAGTCATACATTGGTCAGTCTGTCCATACACCTACACATTGGTCAGTCTGTCCATACACCTACACATTGGTCACTCAGTCTGTCCATACACCTACACATTGGTCAGTCTGTCCATACACCTACACATTGGTCAGTCTGTCCATACATCTACACATTGGTCAGTCTGTCCATACACCTACACATTGGTCAGTCTGTCCATACACCTACACATTGGTCAGTCTGTCCATACATCTACACATTGGTCAGTCTGTCCATACACCTACACATTGGTCAGTCTGTCCATACACCTACACACACACATTGGTCTGTCCATCCACCTACACATTGGTCAGTCTGTCCATACACCTACACATTGGGCACTCAGTCTGTCCATACACCTACACATTGGTCAGTCTGTCCATACACCTACACATTGGTCAGTCTGTCCATACATCTACACATTGGTCACTCAGTCTGTCCATACACCTACACATTGGTCAGTCTGTCCATACACCTACACATTGGTCAGTCTGTCCATACACCTACACATTGGTCACTCAGTCTGTCCATACACCTACACATTGGTCAGTCTGTCCATACACCTACACATTGGGCACTCAGTCTGTCCATACACCTACACATTGGTCACTCAGTCTGTCCATACACCTACACATTAGTCAGTCTGTCCATACACCTACACATTGGTCACTAAGTCTGTCCATACACCTACACATTGGTCAGTCTGTCCATACACCTACACATTGGTCAGTCTGTCCATACACCTACACATTGGTCAGTCTGTCCATACACCTACACATTGGTCAGTCTGTCCATACACCTACACATTGGTCAGTCTGTCAATACACCTACACAGTGGTCACTCAGTCTGTCCATACAACTACACATTGGTCAGTCTGTCCCTACATCTACACATTGGTCAGTCTGTCCATACACCTACACATTGGTCAGTCTGTCCATACATCTACACATTGGTCAGTCTGTCCATACATCTACACATTGGTCAGTCTGTCCATACACCTACACATTGGTCCAGTCTGTCCATACACCTACACATTGGTCACTCAGTCTGTCCATACATCTACACATTGGTCACTCAGTCTGTCCATACACCTACACATTGGTCAGTCTGTCCATACATCTACACATTGGTCAGTCTGTCCATACATCTACACATTGGTCACTCAGTCTGTCCATACACCTACACATAGGTCAGTCTGTCCATACACCTACACATTGGTCAGTCTGTCCATACACCTACACATTGGTCACTCAGTCTGTCCATACATCTACACATTAGTCAGTCTGTCCATACACCTACACATTGGTCAGTCTGTCCATACACCTACACATAGGTCAGTCTGTCCATACACCTACACATTGGTCACTCAGTCTGTCCATACACCTACACATTGGTCAGTCTGTCCATACACCTACACATTGGTCACTCAGTCTGTCCATACACCTACACATTGGTCAGTCTGTCCATACACCTACACATTAGTCAGTCTGTCCATACACCTTCACATTGGTCAGTCTGTCCATACACCTACACATTGGTCAGTCTGTCCATACACCTACACATTGGCCAGTCTGTCCATACATCTACACATTAGTCAGTCTGTCCATACATCTACACATTGGTCAGTCTGTCCATACATCTACACATTAGTCAGTCTGTCCATACACCTACACATTGGTCTGTCAGTCTGTCCATACATCTACACATTGGTCAGTCTGTCCATACATCTACTACACATTGGTCAGTCTGTCCATACATCTACACATTGGTCAGTCTGTCCATACACCTACACATTGGTCACTCAGTCTGTCCATACACCTACACATTGGTCAGTCATACATCTACACATTAGTCAGTCTGTCCATACACCTACACATTGGTCAGTCTGTCCATACACCTACACATTGGTCAGTCTGTCCATACACCTACACATTGGTCAGTCTGTCCATACACCTACACATTGGTCAGTCTGTCCATACACCTACACATTGGTCAGTCTGTCCATACACCTACACATTGGTCAGTCTGTCCATACACCTACACATTGGTCAGTCTGTCCATACACCTACACATTGGTCAGTCTGTCCATACATCTACACATTGGTCAGTCTGTCCATACATCTACACATTAGTCAGTCTGTCCATACACCTACACATTAGTCAGTCTGTCCATACATCTACACATTGGTCAGTCTGTCCATACATCTACACATTAGTCAGTCTGTCCATACATCTACACATTGGTCAGTCTGTCCATACATCTACACATTAGTCAGTCTGTCCATACACCTACACATTGGTCTGTCCATACACCTACACATTGGTCAGTCTGTCCATACACCTACACATTGGTCAGTCTGTCCATACACCTTCACATTGGTCACTGTCATACCTACACATTGGTCAGTCTGTCCATACACCTACACATTGGTCACTCAGTCTGTCCCTACACCTACACATTGGTCAGTCTGTCCATACATCTACACATTGGTCAGTCTGTCCATACATCTACACATTGGTCAGTCTGTCCATACATCTACACATTGGTCAGTACACCTCTCAGTCTGTCCATACACCTACACATTAGTCAGTCTGTCCATACACCTACACATTGGTCAGTCTGTCCATACACCTACACATTGGTCAGTCTGTCCATACACCTACACATTGGTCAGTCTGTCCATACACCTACACATTGGTCAGTCTGTCCATACACCTACACATTGGTCAGTCTGTCCATACACCTACACATTAGTCAGTCTGTCCATACACCTACACATTGGTCAGTCTGTCCATACACCTACACATTGGTCAGTCTGTCCATACACCTACACATTGGTCACTCAGTCTGTCCATACACCTACACATTGGTCACTCAGTCTGTCCATACACCTACACATTGGTCAGTCTGTCCATACATCTACACATTGGTCAGTCTGTCCATAAACCTACACATTGGTCACTCAGTCTGTCCATACACCTACACATTGGTCAGTCTGTCCATACACCTACACATTGGTCAGTCTGTCCATACACCTACACATTGGTCACTCAGTCTGTCCATACACCTACACATTGGTCACTCAGTCTGTCCATACACCTACACATTGGTCAGTCATACACCTACACATTGGTCACTCAGTCTGTCCATACACCTACACATTGGTCAGTCTGTCCATACATCTACACATTGGTCAGTCTGTCCATACACCTACACATTGTTCACTCAGTCTGTCCATACACCTACACATTGGTCACTCAGTCTGTCCATACACCTACACATTGGTCACTGAGTCTGTCCATACACCTACACATTGGTCAGTCTGTCCATACACCTACACATTGGTCACTCAGTCTGTCCATACACCTACACATTGGTCACTCAGTCTGTCCATACACCTACACATTGGTCACTCAGTCTGTCCATACATCTACACATTGGTCAGTCTGTCCATACACCTACACATTGGTCAGTCTGTCCATACACCTACACATTGTTCACTCAGTCTGTCCATACACCTACACATTGGTCAGTCTGTCCATACATCTACACATTGGTCAGTCTGTCCATACATCTACACATTGGTCAGTCTGTCCATACATCTACACATTGGTCAGTCTGTCCATACATCTACACATTGGTCAGTCTGTCCATACACCTACACATTGTTCACTCAGTCTGTCCATACACCTACACATTGGTCAGTCTGTCCATACACCTACACATTGGCCAGTAAGATTGGTCTGTAGGTCAAGAAGAGAACAGGGAATGGGACGGGAACCAACAAACAGCTGAACTATGTACACAGTCCATTCCTATTATATTCTCAGAGTCCGGTATAAAGCTGGATACAGCCATAGCTGGGCTATATGTGCAGGCCAATATGGAGAAAGTGAGAGGGGGAGCTGGTTCCTTCATTGTTCTATCAGAGGACTGTATAGGGGAAGTGAGAGGGGAGCTGGTCCTCTCATTGTTCCATCATGGAACCATGAAGAAGGATGTGAGAGGGGAGCTGGTCCTCTCATTGTCCCATCATGAAACCATAGAGAGGGATGTTAGAGGGGAGCTGTTCCCTTCATTGTCTCATCACGAAACCATAGAGAGGGATGTGAGAGGGGAGCTGGTCCCTTCATTGTCCCATCATGAAACCATATTGAGGGATGTTAGAGGGGAGCTGTTCCCCTCATTGTCTCATCATGGAACCATAGAGAAGGATATGAGGGGAGCTGGTCCTCTCATTATCCCATCATGGAACCATAGCGAAGGATGTGAGAGGGGAGTTGGTCCTCTCATTGTGCCATCAATGAACCACAGAGAGGGATGTGAGAGGGGAGCTGGTCCCTTCATTGTCCCATAATGGAACTATCAAGCGGGAAGGCAGCTGGTCCCTTCATTGTCCCATCGTGGAACCATAGAGAGGGAAGCGAGAAGGGAGCTGTTCCCTTCATTATCCTATCATGGAGCCATAGAGAGGGAAGCAAGAGAGGCGCTGGTTCCTTCATTGTCCCATCATGGAACCATAGAGAGGGAAGGCGAGAAGGAAGCTGGTCCCTTCATTGTCCCATTGTGGAACAATAGAGAGGGAAGCGAGTAGGGAGCTGTTCCCTTCATTGTCCCATCATAGAACCTTAAGGTGGGAAGTGAGAGGGGAGCTAGTCCCTTCATTGTCCCATCACAGGACTGTATAGAGTTAATTAGAGAGAGAAAGCGGGTCCCTTCATTGTCCTTTTCAGAGGACTATATAGGGGAAAGTGACTGGAAAGCTAGTCCCTTCATTGTCCTATCACTGGGCTAAAAAAGAGAAAGTGAGAGGATTAGCTGACCCTTTATTGTCCCATCATGGAGCCATAGAGAGGGAAGCAAGAGAGGCGCTGGTTCCTTCATTGTCCCATCATGGAACCTTAGGGAGGGAAGCGAGAAGTGAGCTAGTCCCTTCATTGTCTCATCATAGAACCTTAGGGAGGGAAGTGAAAGGGAGAGCAGGTCCTTTTATTGTCCCATCACAAGACCATGTTTATTCATGACCCTTCTTTACCACCTGCTATAATCAGTTCTACATCACGGTGACATAGGACTTGTGTGTGTGTGTGATGAAATCTGTCTTCCCATCCAGATACAATGATAACCAGAAGTCGGTCACCATACAGACCCCGGCCAGTCAACCGCTATTGGATGCCGAGGAGACAGGACGAGAAGATGAGGAGGAGGAGGAAAGGGTGAGACCTATATATCTAGTTTTCTAAATTATATCCTTCCAACAACCCATTCATTCCTCTGTTCATCCCATCAACCAAGCCAAACAACTTTTCATCCATCCATCAATCAATCAATCCATCCATTCATCCCTCAGTTCATCCCACCAACCAACCCACCAATCAACCAACCAACAAGCCAACCAACTTTCCAATCATCCATTCATCCCTCTGGTCATCCCAGCAACCAACCAACCAACCAACCAACCAATCAATGAACAAACCAACCAACCAACAAGCCAACCAACTTTTCATCCATCCATCAATCCAGCCAGTCATCCATCCATCCACTCCAACAACTAAGCACATTTTTATCCCTTCTTCCAACCATCTATCCCTTTTTCTACTTTTTTAACCACCTTCATACAACCAATCAACTAACTTTCAATTCTTTCATCCAACCACCCATGCCTCTACTCATCTCTTTAACCCAACAACCTTCCTTCCATCCATTCACCAAAAAAAAAAACAAATCAAACGGTGCTCAGACCAATCCTGTTTATTTTGTTCATAAGCGATCTGGAGGATGGGGATGGGGGAAACAGTCCAATCTCTGTATTTGCGGACGATACTAAGCTAAGCAGGACAATAACTTCTCCGCAGGATGTGGAAACCTTCCAAGAAGATCTGAACAAATGAATTTGCTACATGGCAAATGAGGTTCAATGTAGAAAAATGTAAAATAATGCATTTGGGTGGTAAAAATCTGAATGCAATCTATAGACTGGGGGGAGAACCTCTGGGGGGATCTAGGATGGAGAAGGACCTGGGGGTCCTAGTAGATGATGGGCTCAGCAATGCCAAGCTGCTGCTAACAAAGCAAACAGAATATTGGCATTAAAAAGGGGATCAACTCCATAGATAAAAGGATAATTTTCCCGCTCTACAAGACTCTGGTCCGGCCGCACCTGGAGTATGCTGTCCAGTTCTGGGCACCAGTCCTCAGGAAGGATGTAGTGGAAATGGAGGGAGTACAAAGAAGGACAACAAAGCTAATAAAGGGTCTGGAGGATATTAGTTATGAGGAAAGGTTGTGAGCACTGAACTTATTCTCTCTGGAGAAGAGACGCTTGAGAGGGGATATGATTTCACTGTATAAATACCGGACTGGTGACCCCACAATATATAAATACCGGACTGGTGACCCCACAATATACAAATACCGGACTGGTGACCCCACAATATACAAATACCGGACTGGTGACCCCACAATATATAAATACCGGACTGGTGACCCCACAATATACAAATACCGGACTGGTGACCCCACAATATATAAATACCGGACTGGTGACCCCACAATATATAAATACCGGGCTGGTGAGACCCCACAATGTATAAATACCGGACTGGTGACCCCACAATGTATAAATACCGGACTGGTGACCCCACAATATATAAAATACCGGACTGGTGACCCCACAATAGGGAGAACATTTTTTTTGCTGAAGGGAGTTTAACAAGACACGTGGCCACTCATTAAAATTAGAAGAAAAAAGAGGTTTAACCTTAAACTACGTAGAGGGTTTTTTACTGTAAAAGCGGCAAGGATGTGGAATTCCCTTCCACAGGCGGTGGTCTCAGTGGGGGGCATTGATAGTTTTAAGAAACTATTAGATAATCACCTGAATGACCGCAACATACAGGGATATACAATGTAATACTGACATATAATCACACACATAGGTTGGACTTGATGGACTTGTGTCTTTTTTCCACCTCACCTACTATGTAACTGTGTAATACTATGTAATACTATGTAACTATGTAACCAACCAAATAAACCAACCTTTTACCCATCAGATGCCCCCTTCCCTTCCTCCTTTCACTGGTCCGTCCATCCACCACAACATTCTTCTACCTACCCGTCATCCATCTTTCGTCCCATCTGTCTATTCCTCCATCAGTTTGTTGTTCCTCCTATCCCCCCCTCCATCCATCAATCTCTTCATCCATATCTCTCTTTTCTTCTCCAGGATGATAATTGGGGTGAGACGACCACGGCGGTGACATCGGAGCGCAGTGCCTCCCTTGAGGATGTATCTCTGCGGCGCGGACCCTCAGAGTCTCAGCCAGGCAGGCCTGGTGCTCGGACCATGTTGGGGTTCTATACGTTCTGTGTTCTCGGGGTTCTTACAGTTCTGACTCCTCCTCTCTTTATCCTTCTTCCTCAGGTGCTGTGGCGCTCCGACCTGGAGCCCTGCGGGGTCATCTGTGAGGGTCTTTATGTCTCTGTAGCATTTAAGATGCTGTTCATGATCCTGGGCTCCTGGGCGGTTTTCCTTCGTACTCCGCGCTATGTTCTGCCCCGTCTAGTGGAGTTTCGGGCTTTCTTGCTTCTTCTGCTGTGCATCTTCATTCTCTCCTATTGGCTGTTCTATATAGTGAGGGTCCTGGGGGGCAGGGAGCGGAACTTGCTGAGTGTGGTCCAGTATGCTGCCTCCCTGGTGGACGCCTTCATCTTCATCCATTACCTGGCCGTGGTTCTACTAGAGCTGAGACAACTGCAGGCCTACTACATCCTGACGGTGGTGCGGAGCAGTGATGGGGAGAGCCGCTTCTACACCCTGGGGACAGTCAGGTATGACCGCAGCTATCACCCTATATACCCACCACAGCCCTCACCCTATATGCCCACTTAACCACTTTCAGCCCCGGACCAATTTGTAGCCAAAGGACCAGGCCCCTTTTTGCGATTCGGCACTGCGTCGCTTTAACTGACAATTGCGCGGTCGTGTGACGTGGCTCCCAAACAACATTGACGTCCTTTTTTTCCCACAAATAGAGCTTTCTTTTGGTGGTATTTGATCGCCCCTGCGGTTTTTATTTTTTGTGCTATAAACAAAAATAGAGTGACAATTTTGAAAAAAAAACGCATTATTTTTTGCTATAATAAATATCCCCCAAAAATATATAAAAAAAATATTTTTTTCCTCAGTTTAGGCCGATACGTAGTCTTCTACATATTTTTGGTAAAAAAAATCGCAATAAGCGATTATTGATTGGTTTGCGCAGAAGTTATAGCGTTTACAATATATGGGATTGTTTTATAGCATTTTTATTAATAATTTTTTTTTATTAGTAATGGCGGCGATCAGCGATTTTTTTTATTTTATTTTTTTTTTGTGACTGCGACATTATGGCGGACACATCGGACATTTTTGACACATTTTTGGGACCATTGTCATTTATACAGCAATCAATGCTATTTAAATGCATTGATTCCTGTATAAATGACACTGGCAGTGAAGGGGTTAACCACAAGGGGGCAGTGTAGGGGTTAAGTATGCCTAGGGGTGTGTTTCTTACTGTGGGGGGGGCGTGGCTGTCAGCTAGTGAATGCTTATCTCTGCTCCAATCACAGGGAGCAGAGATCAGCGTCACTAGTTGCTAGGCAGAACGGGGAGATGCTGTGTATCTCGGCATCTCCCCGTTCAGCCTTCCCGTGAGACGATCGCGGGGGTCCCGACCGGCGCGGGAGCGCTCCGCTCCGCACCCGATGGCACGGACAGGCATTAAGGAGGGACTTATATATATATATACTATGCCCTACTGCCTGTAAGTGCCATTCTGCCGACGTATATCGTCGTGCGCCGGTCGGGAAGTGGTTAAAGGAAAATGCCACCTTTTAGTTCCATACTGTATAATCCCCCGCCACGAATTCCGAAAAGTCACGGAACCACCCAGCACCCAGATTGGGTCCTTCCGTCAAGATATAGCTTCCTCCAGTCCGGACATAGGAACCCGCTATTATAGCTGAGCATCCAAGACTTTCCGGCACTAGCTTGAATGCAACTGGAACCCTTTATTGAAAACTCACAGAGAATATATAGTACACTAGATCAGGTGAGCCTGATCACATTATCGTGTACCTTATATACTCGAGTATAAGCCGAGTTTTTCAGCACATTTTTTTTGTGCTGAAAGTGCCCCCCTCGGCTTATACTCGAGTCAAGCACTTTTCTGCAGCAGAGAATGACATTTTCCGACCCAACTTTGGGGCCCCGTATCTCGGGGCCACTTGGTGCTAGGAACCCCAAATTTGGTGTGCAAACCCAGTGGAACTAGCTCTACAACATATCCAGATGGGGTTCCTAGCACCAAGTGACCCCGAGATACAGGGCTCCAAATTTGGTCAACTGTGTCTATCTGCAGCAATGTCATTTCGGGACCCATTTTGGCTGCAGCTAGGGGGGCATATAGGAGCCCTTAACTACCAAATTTGAAGTTCGGGTGACGTATGGCTGCAAATGGGCACAGTGAGGCTGCAAATGGGCACAGTGAGGCTGCAAATGGGCACAGTGAGGCTGCAAATGGGCATTGTTGACCCTCTTTTCCACTTACAGTAGCTGCGCATTTCTCACCCTAGGCTTATACTCGAGTCAATAAATTTTCCCATTTTATTTGTGGTAAAATTAGGTGCCCCCGGCTTATATTCGGGTCGGCTTATACTCAAGTATATATGGTACTTTAAACAGGAATATAATTATTCCATGAGCTAATTAACTAGTCACTTAAGCCAGCCTAGTTGACCAGACCGTTCTGCATCTACAACCCTGAATACAAAGTACTGAACATTACACATAGAGATGATCAGACAGACAGAAACAATAGGTGACTCCATTAACACAATTATATCACAATCTAAAGCAGTCATTGGTGATTATGGGCATAGAGGCCCTGAATATGGATCCCGGGCCTAGATTCCCAGAGTCTGTGTGTTTTGGGGAGACATGGACTTGAATCCAAAACAAGACCACTCCAAGGGTCCCCCCACCTCCTAAAGAGTAGTGTTCCCTTAAAAGCCAGGGCCCACCCTGCAGTCCCCTCCAAAAGCCCCTGTCCTGGTTGGGTCTGTCCCTTTTCTCTCCCATCCAAAGTCAACAAGGTCCTAGACCTCCACCCGGTCTGGACGTGGCATTAGTCGGGCAGAGTGAACTCACATGGTCGGGCTAAATGATTTCCATTCTTGGCTGCAGGGGTAAGTTGTCATCAGTAGGTGTGGGGCGGGGGTCGCTGACTCTCTGTCCGGCTGCCATCGATTTCAGCTGGAAGTTGGAGCTTCACTACATCATCGGCTTGTCACTGGGGAGTGGGGCCACATGCCCCCGGCTCCCTGGAAATCTGGAGCCGGTTCTGGGCAGAGGTTGGTGGCTCTCTGCCCTATTGTGTTTTAGTCACATACTATTATTATTATTATTATTATTATTATTATTATTATTATTATTATACATTTGTATAGCTCTGACATATACCGCAGTGCCGTACAGAGAACACCAATCAGTCACATGTTATCTTCTTCTTCCCTGCAGTATACAAAGAGCTGCTCTGTATGTGTTGGAGAATTACTCAAAGGATTTCCCTATTTACACTCCGGAGCCGAATAGCAGAAAGTTGGGAAAATCTTCACATCACTCGGAGGGGAAAAGTGTGGATGGTGAGTGGTGTGGTACAATGGACGGGACGGGGGATCCAGAGCCCAACTGTGTATTTTTCTTTCAATCTTTTTATTATTTTGAACAAAAAGAGTACAAAATATACATAGAAACGTGAGGCCAGAGCACTGGCAGAACATAGTAAGATTACAGTATGATGTAAACCCCGAGGAGCGCCCAGACATCGCATTATTGGCAGGTCACCATTGAACAAGTAAAGGGACCATCCAGCCCACGGGAAGGAACGTCTCTCCTCTGCTATCAATATGCAGTGCTGGAGATTACAACAAGACTACAGAACAGGACTCTTTACTCTCACCGGATATACATTGTAAGGAAGTGTCTGAAGCAACAAAAGAACGATGCAGACAAAGAAGAAGTGGAAGAAAAGGAGGCGAGGATGAGAAGAAGTGATAGAAGGAGCCTGGAGGGAAGAACATGGGGCACATTAAGGGAACATTAGATACATTGCAACATTGCAAACCTCTAGAGGTCAATATGGACGTAGCTGGCCCATGGACTCCAAACCCTTTAGGACTATTCTTCAAGCAGCAGGCCTGGGAAGTATGAACTGGACTTATCTGGAGCTATACCCTCCCCAGGCAGCAGGAGACAAGGACCCTCTACCACACACATCCCATCCAGGCAGCAGAAGACAAGGACCCTCTACCACACACATACTCTCCAGGTAGCAGGCCCAGGGGGGAAGGACCTTCCACCACACACATCCTCTCCAGGTAGCAGGCCCAGGGGGGAAGGACCTTCCACCACACACATCCTCTCCAGGCAGCAGGCCCAGGGGGGGGAGGACCTTCCACCACACACATCCTCTCCAGGTAGCAGGCCCAGGGGGGGGAGGACCTTCCACCACACACATCCTCTCCAGGTAGCAGGCCCAGGGGGGCAGGACCTTCCACCACACACATCCTCTCCAGGTAGCAGGCCCAGGGGGGGAGAACCTTCCACCACACACATCCTCTCCAGGTAGCAGGCCCAGGGGGAAGGACCTTCCACCACACACATCCTCTCCAGGTAGCAGGCCCAGGGGGGAAGGACCTTCCACCACACACATCCTCTCCAGGTAGCAGGCCCAGGGGGGGAGGACCTTCCACCACACACATCCTCTCAAGGTAGCAGGCCCAGGGGGGAAGGACCTTCCACCACACACATCCTCTCAAGGTAGCAGGCCCAGGGGGGAAGGACCTTCCACCACACACATCCTCTCCAGGTAGCAGGCCCAGGGGGGGAGGACCTTCCACCACACACATTACCTCCCAGGTAGCAGGCCCAGGGGGGAAGGACCTTTCACCACACACATTCCCTCCAGGCAGCAGGCCCAGGGGGGAAAGACCTTCCACCACACACATCCTCTCCAGGCAGCAGGCCCAGGGGGGGAGGACCTTCCAACACACACATTCACTCCAGGTAGCAGGCCCAGGGGGGGGGGGGACCTTCCACCACACACATCCTCTCCAGGTAGCAGGCCCAGGGGGGGAGGACCCTCCACCACACACATCCTCTCCAGGTAGCAGGCCCAGGGGGGGAGGACCTTCCACCACACACATCCTCTCCAGGCAGCAGGCCCAGGGGGGAAAGACCTTCCACCACACACATCCTCTCCAGGCAGCAGGCCCAGGGGGGGAGGACCTTCCAACACACACATTCACTCCAGGTAGCAGGCCCAGGGGGGGGGGGGGGACCTTCCACCACACACATCCTCTCCAGGTAGCAGGCCCAGGGGGGAGGACCCTCCACCACACACATCCTCTCCAGGTAGCAGGCCCAGGGGGGGAGGACCTTCCACCACACACATCCTCTCCAGGTAGCAGGCCCAGGGGGGGGGAGGACCCTCTACCACACACATCCTCTCCAGGTAGCAGGCCCAGGGGGGAAGGACCTTTCACCACACACATCCTCTCCAGGTAGCAGGCCCAGGGGGGAAGGACCTTCCACCACACCCATCCTCTCCAGGCAGCAGGCCCAGGGGGGGAGGACCTTCCAACACACACATTCACTCCAGGTAGCAGGCCCAGGGGGGAAAGACCTTCCACCACACACATCCTCTCCAGGCAGCAGGCCCAGGGGGAAAGACCTTCCACCACACACATCCTCTCCAGGCAGCAGGCCCAGGAGGGAAGGAACTTCCACCACACACATTCCCTCCAGGCAGCAGGCCCAGGGGGAAGGACCTTCCACCACACACATTCCCTCCAGGTAGCAGGCCCAGGAGAGAAGGACCTTCCACCACACACATCCTCTCCAGGCAGCAGGCCCAGGGGGAAGGACCTTCCACCACACACATTCCCTCCAGGTAGCAGGCCCAGGAGAGAAGGACCTTCCACCACACACATCCTCTCCAGGCAGCAGGCCCAGGGGGGAAAGACCTTCCACCACACACATCCTCTCCAGGCAGCAGGCCCAGGGGGGAAGGACCTTTCACCACACACATTCCCTCCAGGCAGCAGGCCCAGGGGGGAAAGACCTTCCACCACACACATTCACTCCAGGAAGCAGGCCCAGGATGGAAGGACCTTTTCAATAAGGTGTCCCCAAGTGTGTATCATCTTCCTCAGCCCAAATCACTGGCATGAACCCCTCAGTGATTAGAATGAATATTCTTAACCCCATACATCGTACAGTATCTGCTCACTGTAGAACACTCCCTAGAAGCCGGCAAAAAGAATCCATGCCCTTGGGCTTAGGAGAAATCCAGCAAACCCAGATAACATAAACAAGGCTCAGACCGGCTATAGCCTGGGGGCCAACTCTACATCGGGACGACACTTCAGCTTAAGGCAGAGACCCTACAGAATACCTCGCCCAGGAAGGGAAGGACAGTATACTAAGCCATAGAAAGACTCCCCAGCACTCCGTCCAGATAGTCGGCATAAAAAGGACCTAACAGATCAAATGTGGAATGAAAGTAAAGATTGAAGCTGGGCAGATGCCAACTGTCCTGGATTTCCTGGGACAGTCCCACATCCTAGACCTCTGTCTGTGTCTCGGGAATCACAGCATCACTTTTATTTCAGTTACTGAGCAAGGTATTAAATGATTGGACCATGGCTGTGAGTGGGTACTCTCTGCTTATTTAGGGTACCATGTAAGAAAGCGGCCGTGGGCTGGGCATGGCCACCCGAAAAGTAAGCATGTAAAGTGTGGGCCATGGGTGGGGGTGATTAATATGTTGGTAAGTATGGGAGTGTGTAATTACTGTTGCTGTGCTGGCCCAGCTCCTCCACCCCCCTCACCTCCCTACATAACTATTTATGTGTCTGCAAGGGGAGGGGTGAAGGGAAATACTAGAGAGTGACAGTTTCTGAGTCTGCTGGCTCTTCTGACATCACATCCAAGATGGCGGCACTCAGCAGCTGGCTCAGGGTAACATAACTTTATGACTACTGAGAGGTTAAGTAATAATATTTATTATCTGATTACAATGGCATCTGAAAGGGGGTCGGATATATTAGGCAACAAGTGAACATGTTGTCCCTGAAGTTGATGTTTAAAGCAGAAAAAAATGTTTCTTGCAGTTTTTTTGTGTATAGGGCTGTGTAGCCGCAGACAGATCAGGGTGCCCATGCTGTCCCGTGTCCACATCCGAATGCGCCTACAATGGGCATCCGAACTGGAGCACGGAGCAATGGAAGAAGGTGGCCTGGACAAATGAATTCAAGAATGGTTTGAGTACTACAACAAGTCTGAGGAGTTGAATTGGCCTCCAAATTCTCTAGATCTGAATCCAATCGAGCATCTGTGGGATGTGCTGGAAAAACAAGTCCAATGCATGGAGGCCTGACCTCACCACTTACAGGATTTAAAGAATCTGCTAGTGATGGCTACAGAACTAAAGCACGGAGCAATGGAAGAAGGGGGCCTGGACTGACGCATCACATTTTCTTTTCCATCGGGAGCGTCGCTTACCTAGGGAAGAGATGGCACCAGGATGTAGTATAGGAAGAAGACAAGCTGGCGGAGCCAGTGCGATGCTTTGGCCAAAGTTCTTCTGGGAAACCTTGGCTCCTTCCATTCATGTGGATGTTGCTGGGCATGAAGGACCTACCTAAACATTGTTGGTGATGAAGTACACTTCTTCATGAAAACCATATTCCCTGATGGCAGTGGCCTTTTTCTGCAGGATAATGCGCCCTGCAAAAATGGATCAGGAATGGTTTGAGGAGCACAACAGGTTCAAGGTGTTGACTTGGCCTCCAGATTGTCCAGATCTCAATCCAATTGAGCATCTGTGGGATGTGCTGGAAAAAGTCCGATCCATGGAGGCCTGACCTCACAACTTACAGGACCCAAAGGATCTGCCAGTGACGGCTTGGTGCCAGATACCACAGCATACCTTCAGAGGTCTAGTGGGGTCCATGTCTGGACAGGTTGGGGCAATAGGGGGACCTATTCAATATCAGGTGGGACATCACAATGGCTGGTCACTGTATAATCCTATATGGAGGTCAATGAATGGTCTGGTGACAAGGTCTTAAAGGTGCAATCATCAGAGCAGCCGCCATTTTTGCTGTGTTGGATTTCAGAGCAGCCGCCATTTTTGCTGTGTTGGATTTCAGAGCAGCCGCCATTTTTGCTGTGTTGGATTTCAGAGCAGCCGCCATTTTTGCTGTGTTGGATTTCAGAGCAGCCGCCATTTTTGCTGTGTTGGATTTCAGAGCAGCCGCCATTTTTGCTGTGTTGGATTTGGTCTATGAAAAGGCTCCAGGGATTTGTATTCACCACAACCGTCTTCTTTCTTCCACGCTTCACATCACTCAGACCAACAGTGCAGCTGATATAGCAGTTCATGACCAAAAAGCTCTGTTTTTGGCCCATAAAAAAGGTTCTAGACTCACCCAGAACACTGGCAGTGATGTGAAGGATATGTGAGAGCGGATAATATGACTGTGCTGAATGCAAACCCCTCGATATCGTGTCTGCTATTCTACATTGGAGGGCTTTGATATGTACTATGTATGCAGACACTGACTTATTTTAACTTTCCCCAGGACACAGCAAAGCCAGCCAATCACAGCTCACCTCTTCCAACTACAAGGACCGCTACTACGAAGATATGGAATATGAGCGCAAAATCCGCAGACGCCACGCCAGGTGATGTATGGTACAACCTTCTCATATGGAGAGTGTAACACTGTATAGATCTGCACAGTCATCCCTATTATTGTTCCCCGTAACAGGGGATCATGGGAAAGGCCATGCTGGTCTGTATGTAGGATAGTCATATGACTACTCAGCACAACACCATATTTCCAGTAGCAGGGGATCATAGGAAAGACCATGCTGGACTGTATGTACGATAGTCATGTGACTACCTCTCACAACACAATATTTCCAGTAACAAGGGATCATGGGAAAGGCCATGCTGGTCCGTCTGTAGGATAGTCATGTGACTACTCAGCACAACACCATATTTCCAGTAGCAAGGGATCATGGGAAAGGCCATGCTGGTCCGTCTGTAGGATAGTCATGTGACTACTCAGCACAACACCATATTTCCAGTAACAGGGGATCATGGGAAAGGCCATGCTGGTCCGTATGTACGATAGTCATGTGACTACCTCTCACAACACCATATTTCCAGTAACAAGGGATCATGGGAAAGTCTACACTGTTCCACCTTTACGACAGCCGAAGGATTACTTAGAGCGCCATGTTTCGTAGTTACAAGGAATGATGGGAAATATATAGGGGGAGGTGATGATGGTCCTTCTGTGGGATAGAAATGGATCCCAGCACTTCCAGTTGCTAAGGGGCAACGTCCCCCAATTGATAGAAGAAAAGATAATCTGCAAGAATGGGATTTTTGAATAAGAGTCCAATAAGACAAAGGGCAAAAAAAGGCAAAAATTGCCATACGATAAAAATGACCATCAGTCTCATCTGCTGATGTTTCTACAGAGTGATCGCTAAACGCTGACTAGACCCACGCGGGAGCCAATGTTTTGCTTTTTTGTCTGCGGTCTTATTGAACTCCTATTCAAGTTGTCTTCAAAAGTGCTTTTTAATGGCGTATAGATGTTTTTATTATCCTTATGCGATGTTGGGGCAGTGACCCATCCTCTGACTCATCTAGCCATTGGGAAGTCCTTTTGGGCGTTCTTTGTGCCTTTTGGGTTTGATCATACGCTATCCACGCAGTTGACCACACCCACTTCAATAGTTGGTTTCTGACATTCATACCCCACCTAAATTTATACCCCCTGATGAAGATCATTGGCCTCGAAACGTGTTTTCATTTGTAATGCACAGCCTTTTGCTGCAGCTGATGTTACCTCCAGGGTGTTCTTTTTGGATTATTTTTAATCTACAATTACATTTTGTGTAACTATACCAGTTATAATCGTTGTGTAATAAAATTGTACATTTTAATTCTCAGTTTTTGTGGTGCCTAAAAAAAAACCCATCCTTGCAGACTATCTTTTGTTATTTTCTTCTATAGGATATCCATGTGACTGCTCAGCACAGCGCCATGTTCTCAGTAAAAAGGGATTATGGGAAATGCATAGCGTCACCCATGATGGTTCTTCTGTAGGAAAGTCATGTGACTTCTCAGTTCAGTGCCTTGTTTCCAGTAACGAGGAATTCTACAGAAGGTCCATCATGGGCATCCTCTTTGTATTTCCCAGGATAGTCATGTGACTACTCAGCTCAGCGCCATGTTCTCAGTAACAAGGAATTCTGGGAAATACATAGAGTCACCCATGATGGTCCTTCTGTAGGATAGTCATGTGACAACTCGGCTCAGCGCCATGTTCTCAGTAAAAAGGGATTATGGGAAATACAGAGTCACCCATGGTATGATGGTCCTTCTGTAGGAAAGTCATGTGACTACTCGGCTCAGCGCCATGTTCTCAGTAAGAAGACATTATGGGAAAGGCCCTGCTGGTCCATCTGTAGGATAGTCATTGGATTGCTCAGCAAAGCGTCATCTATTCAGTAGCAAGGGGTTGTGGGAAATACATAGTGGATGTCCATGATGGACCTTTTGTAGAATAGCCATTGGAGTACTCAACAGAGCATCATGTTTCCAGCAACACAGGATTATAGGAAATCCATAGGGTCACCCATGATGGTTCTTCTGTAGGATAGTCATGTGACTACTCAGCTCAGTGCCATGTTTCCAGTAACACAGGATTATGGCAAATGCATAGAGTCACCCATGATGGTTCTTCTGTAGGATAGTCATGCGATAACTCAGTGCCTTGTTTCCAGTAACAGGGAATTCTGGGAAATACAAAGAGGACGCCCATGATGGACCTTCTGTAGGATAGTCATGTGAATTCTCTGCACAGTGCCATGTTTCCGGTAACAGGAGAATATGGGAAATCCATTGGGTTACCCATACGGGTCCTTCTGTAGAATAGTCATGTGACTACTCAGCTCAGTGCCATGTTTCCAGTAAAAAGGGATTATGGGAAATCCATAGGGCCACCCATGATGGTTATTCTGTAGGAGAGTCATGTAAAAGCTCAGTGCCATGTTTCCAATAACAAGGGATTATGGGAAATATGTACATAGTCACCTATGATGGTTCTTCTGTAGGAAAGTCATGTGACTACTCAACTCAGTGCCATGTTTCCAGTAAAAAGGGATTATGGGAAATACAAAGAGGACGCCCATGATGGACCTTCTGTAGGATAGTCATTGGATTGCTCAACACAGCGCCATCTATTCAGTAGCAAGGGGTTGTGGGAAATACATAGTGGATGTCCAGTGGATGGACCTTCTGTAGAATAGCCATGCGACTACTCAGCAGAGCATCATGTTTCCAGCAACATAGGATTATGGGAAATCCATAGGGTCACCCATGATGGTTCTTCTGTAGGATAGTCATGTGAATACTCAGCTCAGTGCCATGTTTCCAGTAACAAAGGATTATGGGAAATACATAGAGTCACCCATGATATGATGCTCCTTCTGTAGGAAAGTCATGCGATAACTCAGCAGGGTGCTTTGTTTCCAGTAACAAGGAATTCTGGGAAATACAAAGAGGACGCCCATGATGGCCCTTCTGTAGGATAGTCATGTGAATTCTCTGCACAGTGCCATGTTTCCGGTAACATAGGATTATGGGAAATCCATAAGGTCACCTATGATGGCCCTTCTGTAGGATAGTCCTATGACTACTCAGGTCAATGCCATGTTTCCAGTAACAAAGGATTATGGGAAATACATAGGGGGATGACCATGATGATCCGTCTGTAGGCTAGCCATATGACTACTCAGTACAGCGCCATGTTTCCAGCAGTAAGGGATTCTGGGAAATATATAGGAGTCGGTGACGATGGTTCTCTTGAAGGATATCCATGTATTGTACATCTGTAGATGATACGCTGCGTGATTATTAAGTTCGGTGATAAATTATCTGTTTCTTTGTGTCGGCAGGCTGGTGGTCGCGGTGCACCGCGCCTTCTCACAGGTGAATCTCTTGGATGACGGCACAAAATCTTCCCAAGCTTTACCACCAAGAGAGGCCGCCCAGAGCATCTTCCCCCTTGTGGCACAGAGCCTGCAACGATACCTCCGCACCACACGGCAGGCCCATCTGTACAGCATGGAGGCCATCATCAACCATCTCAGCCAGTGTCTCACCCACAATATGTCCGCTCAGGTACTCTGCTCTCTGGGCCTACAATATACTCTACGGAGCTCTGATCACTTCCAGTCAGCTGAGATCAGATATGACGGGTGGAGTGCACACCTCACAACTTTCTGAGATGGGAATGAGGGACACCTACCAGCAAAAGAATGCAGGCATTGGACACACCCCCTGACACGCCCCCTTGATGAAGAATTGTACAAAAAAACAAGATTGGTTAAACCCACAAATGCCTTTTTACCACTACTATTCCTTTTTATATTGGCTTTCGTAATTTACAAATACAGCAATTTAGAAATCAGATGAAAGGTTTAGCACTGAAAAACACTTTTTGATAGATAAAAAGTGCATTTTATATACATCTATATAGATAAAGTGAGGGACAAATGAGGGGGGATGAGGGGCAGAGGGACATTGCTCCAAATCAGGGACAGTTGGGATCTATGGTGGAGTGCCATCTCCAGTGTCCCCTAGGGGTCATACTATCAGTATTTCCCTCAGTTGGGAACATTGATGGTGCCTTCTGATCCAGCTGGGATCCTCCACTAGATGCAGGAAATCCAGAGTACTTGTGGAATGGGGGGGAAACACTGCGCTAACACAATGTGTGAGAAAAAAGGGGGGTTGCAGCAGCTAACAAACAAACAAAGCCGAGTAAAATATATAGCCAGGCCAGCATCTCACGTACCCCACATTGCTTTTTATATATATTTTTAATGGTAACCTGCGTTACATCAGAGGGGGGTGGGGTCACCCGTACGTCACTGGGGAAGACCAGCTTTTCCCTTGCGTTGCGTCAGAGGGGGGGGGCGGGGTCAGCTGACGAGTGGCCCCGTCCTCCTCACCTAAGACCTGGGATTCCCTCAGTGTCTCCATGGAGACAGGACGCGCTGCGCTGGACCCCGGAGAAGAGATTACCCATCGCTGGACCCCGGAGAAGAGATTACCCATCGCTGGACCCCGGAGAAGAGATTACCCATCGCTGGATAGCAAGAGTGGATTACCACCGCCACCACCGATTCCCAACGGTGTCTGTGTGTTTTTTTTTAACAATTTTTTACACTTCCTTTGTGAAATGGTAGGGGTACTTTTGTACCCCCTTACCATTTCAAACAGGGGGGTGGTGGGATCTGGGGGTCCCCTTGTGAAAGGGGGCTTGCAGATTCCGATAAGCCCCCCGCCCGCAGACCCCCCACAACCACCGGCCAGGGTTGTGGGGATGAGACCCTTCTCCTCATCAACATGGAGACAAGGTGCTTTGAGCATCCTCCCAATGTTGAGGGCATGTAGCCTGGTACGGTTCAGGAGGGGGGCGCTCTCTCGTCCCCCCCTCGTTTCCTACGGCCTGCCAGGTTGCGTGCTCGGATAAGGGTCTGGTATGGATATTTAGGGGGAACTCCACGCCATTTTTTTTTTTTATTTGACCCGGGGTTCCCTTTTAATATCCATGCCAGACCTGAAGGGCCTGGTAATTGAATTTGGGGGGAACCCCCACGCTTTTTTTTTTATCAATGATTTTCAATGACTGTTCTCTGTATTACGGGAGCCAACAATACATTATAGTCACGAGTGATTTTAAATAGCTTTTTGTCCTGCAGAAATGACACTTTTTGCAGGGACAGTTCTAAGCACGGGAAACATGCGCCCCTTCACAGGCATACTATACACACCCCCAGGTACGAAATTTAAGGAATATTACACTTTTATTGTTTCACTTTAAGCATTATTAAAATCACTTGCATATTAGCCTTTAAAATTAGCACTTTAGATTTAGATTTGAACGTTCGAGTCCCATAGACTTTAATAGGGTTCTAAAGTTCACACGAGCTTTAGGTCTGTTCGCAGGTTCTGGTGTGAACCGAACAGGGGGGTGTTCGGCTCATCCCTATTGGTTGTATGTTTTGAGGATTCTGGGTACAGAGACGAGTTTTGGGGTGTACAGTCAATGATCTTGGTGTATTCTTTGACCTCTCCTGATATCACCTTCTCTCTCTCTCCCCCACAGGCCTTCCTG
Source organism: Lithobates sylvaticus (assembly GCA_028564925.1). Taxonomy (NCBI): domain Eukaryota; kingdom Metazoa; phylum Chordata; class Amphibia; order Anura; family Ranidae; genus Lithobates; species Lithobates sylvaticus. The sequence goes on from CM053027.1 coordinate 1,273,523, forward strand.
GAGCAGTACCTGCGGCCGGGGCCCACCTGCCAGTACTCTGGGGCCAACGTGGATCAGTGGACGCTGCTGAGTGAGGAGTCGGTCACTGGGACCCTGCACTCCTCTCTCACCTTCTGCCTGCGGGGAGGAGACACTCAGCTGGTGGTCAGTGTGAGTCGGATCCCCAGACTGACGCTGAGCGAGAGCTTCGTCCCCCCCAACTCCCATCGCTTTGTGGTGAGACTCTACCCTCCTGTCCTGGACATGTCCACCATCTCCCCAGCTTGAACGCACAGGATGTATATTCGCTATATGAAAGGCTTGGGGGTCGGGGGTCCGGGTGTAACCCTGTCCTACCTGCCAGGCTGTGTAAACCCTTCAGCTTTACTGAGGTTACATAAACTATATATCCAAAGTGCCAGTATATTGACCTCAGTGCAGCTACGCTGTTGCCTGCAGTGGCAATATTTCGGGTTCTGGTGCCTCAGGAAGAAAAGGAGTGTCTCTGCTAAATGTATGAGCATTGGGGGTCTGCTGCCCCTCCCGCACATAACCTTTATATTTATCATGTAACATACAACGTTCTATACACATAGCGCTCTCACTAACCCCAATGCAGCACACATATGTTGTACAAAGCACACGTAACATACAATGTTCTCTACATATAGCGCTCTCAATAACCCCAATGCAGCACACATATGTTGTACAAAGCACACGTAACATACAAAGTTCTCTACATATAGCGCTCTCACTAACCCCAACGCAGCACACATATGTTGTACAAAGCACACGTAACATGCAATGTTATCTACATATAGCGCTCTCACTAATCCCAACGCAGCACACATATGTTGTACAAAGCACACGTAACATACAATGTTCTCTACATATAGGACTCTCAATAACCCCAACGCAGCACACATATGTTGTACAAAGCACACGTAACGTACAATGTTCTCTACATATAGCGCTCTCACTAACCCGAGGGTGGCGCACTTACGTCTTCTAACATTGTATTAGCTGACATCTGAGGCCTGGTGTGAGGACGCATCTATCTGGCACATATATAGGAATGATGTATATTCGCTATCACCTGTCATGGAAAGCTGTATTACCTTGTGCATGGCGGGGTCAGGGATAGCGGTGACAATCACCACGAACGCAGTATTATAAAAGCCGACAAGAACTTGGAATATTCAGAATCTGGAGAGATCTCGATAATGTACAGATGCAATAAAATTTATATACTTTAATGTGTCTGTCTGTGTTATTTCAGAACATCATGATGACCCACATTCTGTGTGGCCCCCTGCTGGACAGCCATCATTCTGTGTCTGACCCACTGATAGATAGCCATCATGACCCCCTGGTAGATAGCCATCATTTTTTTTTTTGGTTGAACTAGATGACTTGTGTCTTTTTTCAACCTGACTAACTATGTAACTATGCCTCCTGGTAGACTGCCATCATCACGACCCTCTGGTAGACTGCCATCACGACCCTCTGGTAGACTGCCATCATGACCCCCTGGTAGATAGCCATCATTTTTTTTTTTGGTTGAACTAGATGGACTTGTGTCTTTTTTCAACCTGACTAACTATGTAACTATGCCTCCTGGTAGACTGCCATCATCACGACCCTCTGGTAGAGTGCCATCACGACCCTCTGGTAAACTGCCATCACGACCCTCTGGTAGATAGCCACCACGACCCTCTGGTAGATAGCCACCATGACCCTCTGGCAGACTGCCATCATGACCCTCTGGCATTGGTTGAACTGGGTGGACTCTTTTTTCAACCTGACTAACTATGTAAACATGACCCTCTGGTAGTCTGCCATCATGACCCTCTGGTAGTCTGCCATCATGACCCTCTGGTAGAGTTCCATCATGACCCTCTGGTAAACTGCCATCATGACCCTCTGGTAGACTGCCATCATGACCCTCTGGTAGATAGCCATCATTTTTTTTTTTTTGGTTGAACTAGATGGACTTGTGTCTTTTTTCAACCTGACTAACTATGTAACTATGCCTCCTGGTAGACTGCCATCACGACCCTCTGGTAGAGTGCCATCACGACCCTCTGGTAGATAGCCATCATGACCCTCTGGTAGACTGCCATCATGACCCTCTGTAGACTGCCATCATGACCCTCTGGTAGACTGCCATCATGACCCTCTGGTAGACTGCCATCATGACCCTCTGGTAGGCTGCCATAATGACCCTCTGGTAGTCTGCCATCATGACCCTCTGGTAGGCTGCCATCATGACCCTCTGGTAGGCTGCCATCATGACCCTCTGGTAGACTGCCACCATGACCCTCTGGTAGATAGTCATCATGACCCTCTGGTAAACTGCCATCATGACCCTGTGATAGATAGCAGTTTACCAGAGGGTCATGATGGCTATCAGTGCCATCATGACCCTCTGGTAGATAGTCATCATGACCCTCTGATAGATAGCCATCATGACCCTCTGGTAAACTGCTATCAGTGCCATCATGACCCTCTGGTAGACTGCCATCGTGACCCTCTGGTAGATAGTGATCATGACCCCCTGGTAAACTGCCATCATTCTGTGTCTGACCCCCGGGTAGATTCCACCTTTCCAGAGAGAAAAGTCCCTATGACCCCTCAAGGGCAATGTGATTGTCTTTCCAGATGGAGATATCCCTGTATTATCAATTGGTCGTGAAATCTGAGAATATTCACTGTAATGCCCCGTACACACGGTCGGAATTTCCGACGGAAAATGTCCTATCGGACCATGTTGTTGGAAAATTCGACCGTGTGTGGGCTCCATCGGGCTTTTTCCGTCGGAAATTTCGACCGTGTGTACGGGGCATTAGAGTGAATATTCTCAGATTTCATGACCAATTGATAATACAGGGATATCCTCATCTGGAAAGGCAATCAAATTGCTCTTGAGGGGTCATAGGGACTTTTTGGCTATTTTTTTTGGTTGAACTGTATGGACTTGTGTCTTTTTTCAACCTGACTAACTATGTAACCATGACCCTTTGGTAGTCTGCCATCATGAGCCTCTGGTAGTCTGCCATCATGACCCTCTGGTAGGCTGCCATCATGACCCTCTGGTAGACTGCCATCATGACCCTCTGGTAGGCTGCCATCATGACCCTCTGGTAGGCTGCCATCATGACCCTCTGGTAGATAGTCATCATGACCCTCTGGTAGATAGCCATCATGACCCTCTGGTAGGCTGCCATCATGTACCTCTGGTAGGCTGCCATCATGACCCTCTGATAGATAGCCATCATGACCCTCTGGTAGACTGCCATCATGACCCTCTGGTAGACTGCCATCATGACCCTCTGGTAGACTGCCATCATGACCCTCTGGTAGACTGCCATCATGACCCTCTGGTAGATAGTCATCATGACCCACTGGTAGATAGCCATCATGACCCTCTGGTAAACTGCTATCAGTGCCATCATGACCCTCTGGTAGACTGCCATCATGACCCTCTGGTAGACTGCCATCATGACCCTCTGATAGATAGCCATCATGACCCTCTGGTAAACTGCTATCAGTGCCATCATGACCCTCTGGTAGACTGCCATCGTGACCCTCTGGTAGATAGTCATCATGACCCCCTGGTAAACTGCCATCATTCTGTGTCTGACCCCCGGGTAGATTCCACCTTTCCAGAGAGAAAAGTCCCTATGACCCCTCAAGGGCAATTTGATTGTCTTTCCAGATGGAGATATCCCTGTATTATCAATTGGTCGTGAAATCTGAGAATATTCACTGTAATGCCCCGTACACACGGTCGGAATTTCCGACGGAAAATGTCCTATCGGACCATGTTGTTGGAAAATTCGACCGTGTGTGGGCTCCATCGGACTTTTTTCTGTCGGAAATTTCGACCGTGTGTACGGGGCATTAGAGTGAATATTCTCAGATTTCATGACCAATTGATAATACAGGGATATCTCCATCTGGAAAGGCAATCAAATTGCTCTTGAGGGGTCATAGGGACCTTTTGGCTATTTTTTTTGGTTGAACTGGATGGACTTGTGTCTTTTTTCAACCTGACTAACTATATAACCATGACCCTTTGGTAGTCTGCCATCATGACCCTCTGGTAGTCTGCCATCATGACCCTCTGGTAGGCTGCCATCATGACCCTCTGGTAGACTGCCATCATGACCCTCTGGTAGACTGCCATCATGACCCTCTGATAGATAGCCATCATGACCCTCTGGTAAACTGCTATCAGTGCCATCATGACCCTCTGGTAGATAGTCATCACGACCCTCTGATAGATAGATAGCCATCATGACCCTCTGGTAAACTGCTATCTATCAGAGGGTCGTGATGACTATCTACCAGAGGGTCATGATGGCACTGATAGCCATCATGACCCTCTGGTAGACTGCCATCATGACCCTCTGGTAAACTGCTATCAGTGCCATCATGACCCTCTGGTAGATAGTCATCACGACCCTCTGATAGATAGAGATAGCCATCATGACCCTCTGGTAAACTGCTATCTATCAGAGGGTCGTGATGACTATCTACCAGAGGGTCATGATGGCACTGATAGCAGTTTACCAGAGGGTCATGATGGCAGTCTACCAGAGGGTCATGATGGCTATCTAACAGAGGGTCATGAAGACTATCTACCAGAGGGTCATGATGGCAGTTTACCAGGGGGTCATGATGACTATCTACCAGAGGGTCACGATGGCAGTCTACCAGAGGGTCATGATGGCACTGATAGCAGTTTACCAGAGGGTCATGATGGCTATCAGTGCCATCATGACCCTCTGGTAGACTGCCATCGTGACCCTCTGGTAGATAGTCATCATGACCCCCTGGTAAACTGCCATCATGACCCTCTGGTAGATAGTCATCATGACCCTCTGATAGATAGCCATCATGACCCTCTGGTAGACTGCCATCATGACCCTCTGGTAAACTGCCATCATGACCCTCTGGTAAACTGCCATCATGACCCTCAGGTAGACTGCCATCAAGACCCTCTGGTAGATAGCCATCATGACCCTCTGGTAGACTGCCATCATGACCCTCTGGTAGACTGCCATCGTGACCCTCTGGTAGACTGCCATCGTGACCCTCTGGTAGACTGCCATCGTGACCCTCTGGTAGACTGCCATCGTGACCTTCTGATAGATAGCCATCATGACCCTCTGGTAGACTGCCATCATGACCCTCTGGTAGATAGCCATCATGACCCTCTGGTAGACTGCCATCATGACCCTCTGGTAGATAGCCATCATGACCCTCTGGTAAACTGCTATCAGTGCCATTATGACCCTCTGGTAGACTGCCATCGTGACCCTCTGGTAGATAGTCATCATGACCCCCTGGTAAACTGCCATCATTCTCTGTCTGGCCCCCAGGTAGATTCCACCTTTCCAGAGAAAAAAGTCCCTATATATTATAATATTCACTCTAATGCCCCGTACACACGGTCAGAATTTCCGACGGAAAATGTCCTATCGGACCATGTTGTTGGAAAATCCGACCGTGTGTGGGCTCCATCGGACTTTTTGCGTCGGAATTTCCGACTGAAAAAATTTGAGATCCTGCTCTCAAATTTTCTGACAACAAAGTGCCACGCATGCTCAGATCAAATTACGAGACCAAAGCTATTGGCTACTAGCCTCTACGTAGTTCCGCCGTACGCAACGAACGTCACCACGTTCAGAATGATTGGATTTTCCGACAACTTTGTCCGACCGTGTGTATGCAACACCAGTGTCGGACAAAATCCGTCGGAAAAAATCAGACGGATTTTGTGGTCGGAATTTCCAACCGTGTGTACGGGGCATTACTGTGAAGAATCTCTTCCTGAAATGATGGTAGGATCTGCCTTTAATCCTTCACAGCTGATGTCCCCTTGTCACCATCCTCAGCAGATGTCCCTTCTTCCCCATCCACAGATAATGTCTCCTCGTCCCCATACACGGCTAAAATTCTCTTATCCCTATCTACAGCTGATATCCACTTGTCCCCATCATACCCATCGAAAGTTGATGCCTCCCGTCCCCACATACAGCTGATGTTCCCTCACCCCTTGTCTTCATACACAGCTGATATACCTTTAGCCACATTCACTCATTCACAGCTAATGCCCTACATGCCCAATCACAACTGATGTCCCCTCGTCCCTATACACAGCTAATGTTTCCTTGTCCCCATTGAAAACTGATGCCCACTTGTCCCCATCTAAAGATGGTTCCTCCTCATCCCCATACACAGTTGATGACCCTTCATCCCAATCCACAGATAACATCGCCTTGTCCCCATTCACAGCTGATGTCCCCTTGTCCCCATTCACAACTAATGTCCCCTTGTCCCCCTTCACAGCTGATGTCCCCTCAACCCTATACACAGCTGATGTCCCCATTGTCCCCATCCATGGCTGATGCACCTTCATCCTCATACACAGCCAATGTCCCCTCATCCCCAGCCACAGCTTATGCGCCCTTGTCCCTATCCGCAGCTGATGTCCCCTCCTCCCTATACACAGCTAACGACCCCTCATCCTCCACACAGAGCTAATGGGTATTCTGAACAATGAGGTGTAATACATAAATAAAAATGAGATACCCTATTTGTATTTTGGGATGTCTGTGATTTATGTTACATTATTTCTTTCACACAATTTTTAATTCACACTGTGTGCAAATACAAGGAGCGGCCATGGGGTCCGTGAGTACCCTTCAAGCATACCCAGCACTATCTATCAGAATATCTAAAGTGGACATAAAACCACATCAAGACAGGAAGGAGGTAAAGAAAACACAACATAAAGAAGCTGAGTGAGATAATATCACCATGAGAAAATGGCTGGTCTTCTATCCTGTCCATACTGCCCTCAATGGAACTGTCCTCACTGGTCTCCTATCCCGTCTATACTGTCCACAATGGGACTGTCCTTACTGGTCTTCTATCCTGTCCATACTGTCGACAATTGGACTGTCCTCACTGGTCTTCTATCCTGTCCATATTGGGCAGAATGGGACTGTCCTTACTGGTCTTTTATCCTGTCCATACTATCCACAATGTGACTGTCCTTACTGGTCTTCTATCCCACCCATACTGCCCACAATGGAACTGTCCTCACTGGTCTTTTATCCTGTCCATACTGCCCACAATGGAACTGTCCTTACTGGTCTTCTATTCCGTCCATACTATCCACAATGTGACTGTCCTTACAGGTCTTTTATCCCATCTATACTGTCCACAATGGGACTGTCCTTACTGGTCTTCTATCCTGTCCATACAGCCCATAGTGAGAATTTAATTACTGGCCTTCTAACTTATCCATACTTGCCCCAGTGGGATTGTTATTACCAGTATTTTATCCTGTCTATACTGGTCCCAGTGGGACTGTCTATTCATATTCTCTATCCTCTCCAAAATGGCCCCAAAAGGACTGTCATTACTAATCTCCTATTCTGTCTATAATGATCACAGGGAAACTTCCATTACTGGTTTTCTATTCTGTCCATACTGGTCCCAATAGGACTGTCATTACTAGTCTTTTATCCTGTTTATACTAACCACATAGGGCCTTCATTACTGGTCTTCTATTCTTCCCATATCAACCATGATGGATTTGCCATTACTGTTTTCTTTCTTGTCCATACTGACCCCAGTGGGACCTTCATTATTGGTCTTCTATCCTGCCCGTATTGACCATGGTAGAACTACCATTACTGGTCTTCTATCCTGTCCATACTGGCCCCAGTGGGACCTTCATTACTGGTCTTCTATCCTGTCTATACTGACCGCAATGGGTCCTTCATTACTGGTCTTCTATCCTGCCCATATTGACCATGGTGGAACAGCCATTACTTGTCTTCTATCCTGTCTATACTGACCCCAGTGGGACCTTCATACTGGCCTTCTATTCTGCCCATATTGACTGATGGAACTGTCATTACTGGTGTTCTATCCTGTCCACACTGACCCCAAAGGGAACTTCATTACTGGTCTTTTATCCTGCCCATATTGATCACTGTGGAACTGCCATTACTGGTCTCGATACTGTCCATACCGACCCCAGTGGGACCTTCATACTGGCCTTCTATCCTTCCCACACTGACTGATAGAACTGCTATTACTGGTCTTCTATCTTGTCCATACTGACCCCAATGGGACCTTCATTACTGGTCTACTATCCTGCCCATATTGACCATGGTGGAACTGTCATTACTGGTCTTCTATCATGTCCATACTGATCCCAGTGGGGCCTTCATTACTGGTCTTCTATCCTTCCTATATTGACCATGGTGGAACTGCCATTAGTAGTCTTCTATCCTATCCATCCTTTTTGAGAACTGGTGCCCAAAACTGAACTGCATATTCCAGATGAGGTCTTACTAATGATTTGAACAGATGATATCTCTCTCTCTGGAGTACCCTCAGATCCTTCCCTCCACTATGGATCCCCCCAGTTGTACTCCCCCTAGTATGTATGATGCATATTCTTAGCCCCCAAGTGCATAACTTTACATTTATCAACATTAAACCTCATCTGCCACATAGTCGCCCAATTTAGACAGAGCATTGATGTCAGCTTGTAAATTGGAGAACTCCTGTAAGGACGTTATTCCACTGCATAGCTTGGTGTCATCTGCAAAGACAGAAATGTTACTTTTGATCCCAGACCCAATAGCATTTATAAAGATATTAATAAGTAAGGGTCCCAGCACTAACCTTGGGGTACACCACTGATAACCTTAGACCATTCAGATTAAGAATCATTAACCACCACTATCTGAATTCTGTCTTTTAGCCAGTTTTCTATCCATTTACAAACCGGTAGACCTTACCTTACACATGAGCCGTGTGTGGGGAACTGTATCGAACACTTTTGCAAAATCCATACTGACCCCAATGGGACCTTCATTACTGGTCTACTATCCTGCCCATATTGACCATGGTGGATCTGTCATTACTGGTCTTCTATCATGTCCATACTGATCCCAGTGGGGCCTTCATTACTGGTCTTCTATCCTTCCTATATTGACCATGGTGGAACTGCCATTAGTAGTCTTCTATCCTATCCATACTGACCCCAGTGGGACCTTCAGACTGGTCTTATATCCAGCCCATATTGACTGATGGAACTTTCATTACTGGTGTTTTATCCGTTCCATACTGACCCCAGTGGGACCTTCATTACTGGTCTTCTATCCTGCCCATATTGACCATGGTGGATCTGCCATTACTGGTCTTCTATCCTGTCCATACTGACCCCAGTTGGACTGATCTTGTTGCCATACTACAGGTGCACATTGAGGTGGATGGGTTCATGTAGAGAGGTCTCACCTGACATCTCTCCCACCTTGTGGATATTGTAGTAGTATCATTGTGGAACTTTGGCCTGTCTGATGAAGCGTAAAATCTCTTTAACATGTCTCCTAGTTCAGCGATAATAGTTGAAATCATGCAACCATTTGCAGGTGGCTCTCCTCTTGAAACATGTTGTCCCCCCCAATAAATAATGTGCAGACTCAATGACATTACCTTTCCACCACTTCTTTATTTAATTATTTATATAATTTTCTGGAAATGCCAAGAAAATAAACATAAAAGAATAAAAAGTATTGTTCTACCCTTGGTTCGGCTTCCGGCTTAAAGTTGGGATTCATTGGTTGGTATTATAATAAATAGATAATCCTCAATAGTAAACGGCACCTGGATAGAGATAGTCCATGGCTACTCAACATCAAGTTCTTGTATGAAATTCTATAGGATCTACCAGGATGAGATCTTACTTATCGTCATCATCGTCATCATCGTCATCATCATCATCATCGTCATCATCATCGTCATCATCATCATCGTCATCATCGTCGTCATCATCGTCATCGTCATCATCATCGTCATCATCATCGTTGTCATCATCGTCGTCATCCTCAGTGTTGATCTTGCCAGATAACACGTCTTCAATCCACTGCTCAAGTTCAGCTGGTGATGGAAGGTCCTCTGCATCTTCCATATCCATCCACACACTATCAGCCTACATAAGAAGAAGAAAATTGTTAGGGACACACTTTCCAATAAAGGGCGAATCTGCTAAGGTTCGATTCTCCAAGAGTTTGGTGACTCTTGTTCATAATTCAGGGAATTTGATTTTTTTCAGGGCTAAATGGCAAACTACTGTCAAAAAAGGCATGGTCAGCTGGACACGGCCATGGGGACACGTACCAATTAAACGTAAAGGTGAATCCCATTGATGTCTATAGGGGGGGGGGCATCATGTGGTTAAATTCTGGCCATTTTTGGGAATTGAAGGCAAACTATGGTCAAAAAAGACAAAGTGAGATGGGCACGGCCATGGGGGCATGTACCAATGAAACTTAAAGGTGAATCTCATTGATGTCTATAGGGGGGCCATCACGTGGTTAAATTCTGGCTATTTTTGGTGTTTGAAGGCAAACTACTGTAAAAAAAAGACATGGTGAGCTGGGCACGGCCATGGGGGCATGTACCAATGAAACTTAAAGGTGGATCCCATTGAAGTCTATAGGGGGGCCATCATGTGGTTAAATTCTGGCCATTTTTGGGAATTGAAGGCAAACTACTGTCAAAAAAGACATGGTGAGCTGGGCACGGCCATGGGGGCATGTACCAATGAAACGTAAAGGTGAATCCCATTGATGTCTATAGAGGGGCCATCACGTGGTTAAATTCTGGCTATTTATGGGGTTTGAAGGCAAACTAATGTCAAAAAAGACACAGTGAGCTGGACACGGCCATGGGGGCATGTACCAATGAAACTTAAAGGTGGATCCCATTGAAGTCTATAGGGGGGCCATCATGTGGTTAAATTCTGGACATTTTTGGGGTTTGAAGGCAAACTACTGTCAAAAAAGACACAGTGAGCTGGACACGGCCATGGGGGCATGTACCAATGAAACTTAAAGGTGGATCCCATTGAAGTCTATAGGGGGGCCATCATGTGGTTAAATTCTGGCCATTTTTGGGAATTGAAGGCAAACTACTGTCAAAAAAGATATGGTGAGCTGGGCACGGCCATGGGGACTTATAGCAATGAAACTTAAAGGTGGATCCCATTGACGTCTGTAGGGGACCATCATGTGGTTAAATTCTAGCCATTTCTAGGGTTTGAAGGGAAACTACAGTCAAAAAAGGCACAGCCACGGGTACATGAAGCTATGAAAAAAAAATGTAAAAAATACAGAACAGCGGGAGGGACGGTAAGTTCATGCGTCTTTGAGAACAGAATTGAAAATACACAAACTTGTAAAAAAAAGCTGTACATGATGGTTTGGAATACTACAATTTTAGGGGCAGTCCCAGCAACAGTGTACAGTGGCAGTGCATTTCTGACTGTGGGTTTGATGAGCTTGGCTCACATACAGCAGCAGCACCCCAATCTCATTCATTTCCGTTTGAGCAAACGGGCTCTTTCCCGGTAGCTTTGACCCACAGATTGGAAGTAACCAGTCGTTTCCTGTTGTTGTCCCTGTTCTCGCTGATGTACAGCTGTCCTGAGGCTCCCCGATTTCTATCAAGACCCGGATCACTGAAGTATCGGCGACTAGAACAGGGATACTCCACAGGGATGAGCCAGGCATGGTTCATACTTATACTTAATACTTACGTGTAACTTTGATAAAGAAACATACCTGGAATTCAGCTTTAAAATGCCCCATCACCATAAAAGAATGTACAAGTATCCTGAGCACCAACCATGTACAGGTCTACTACAAGTATCCTGAGGACTGACCATGTTAGGTCTACTACAAGTATCCTGAGCACCAGCCATGTCCAGGTCTACTACAAGTATCCTGAGGACTGACCATGTTAGGTCTACTACAAGTATCCTGAGCACCAATATTTGACCGTTTACTACAAGTATCCTGAGCACCAACCATATCTGGTTTACTACGAGCATCCTGAGCAATAACCATGCATGCTCTACTACAAGTATCTTGAGGACTGACTATGTATGGTATACTACAAGTATCCTAAGCACAACCCATGAGCACTGATCATGTACAATCTACTGCAAATATCCTGAGCATGAACTATGTCTGGTGGTCTACTACAAGTATCCTGAGCACAGACCTTGTGCAGTCTACTACAAGAATGCTGAGCAGCACCAAGTATGTCTGGTCTTCTAAATATATCCTGAGCACTGACCATGTCCGGTCCACTACAAGTATCCTGAGCACAGACCATGTCACGTCCTGTATCCTGAGCACCAAGCATGCCTGGTCTTCTACATGTATCCCGAACACTGACCATGTCCGGTCCACTACATGTATCCTGAGCACCAAGCATGTATCCCGAACACTGACCATGTCCGGTCCACTACATGTATCCTGAGCACCAAGCATGTCTGGTCTTCTACAAGTATCCCGAACACTGACCATGTCCGGTCCACTACAAGTATCCTGAGCACCAAGCATGTCTGGTCCTCTACAAGTATCTTTAGCACTGACCATGTCCGGTCCACTACAAGTATTCTGAGCACAGAAATGAAGACTGCTGATGGTTTTTGTATTGAATATATGTAAATGGATACATCCCTCATGTTGGCTGCGTGCTGATCATAAATTGCAAAGTATTTATTGTCTCCTCCTTTCAATACTTTATACAAAAAGAAACACACAGTATATAAATATATGCAAAATATATAAACTGGACCCTACATCCCATCTATAACTGTATTGACTATTCATTGCAAATACATATACTGTACTCAATAATACAGTATAGTATGTATGTATATATATATACAGTATATCTATATACAGTATCTGACAAAAGTAAGTACACCCCTCACTCCCATTTTTGTAAATCTTTTCTTCTCTCTTTTCATGTGACGACACTGAAGAAATGACACTTGTCTACAATGTAAAGTAGTGAGTGTACAGCTTGTATAACAGTGTAAATTTGCCGTCCCCTCAAAATAACTCAACACACAGCCATTAATTTCTAAACCGCTGGCAACAAAAGTCAGTACACCCCTAAGTGAAAATCTCCAAATTGGGCGCAAAGTGTCAATATTTTGTGTGGCCGCCATTATTTTCCAGGACTGCCTTAACCCTCTTGGGCATGGAGGTCACCAGAGCTTCACAGGTTGTCACTGGAGTCCTCTTCCCCTCCCCCATGATGACATCACGGAGCTGGTGGATGTTGGAGACCTTGCGCTCCTCCACCTTCCGTTTGAGGATGTCCCACAGATGATCAATAGGGTTTAGGTCTGGAGACATGCTTGGCCAGTCCATCACCTTTACCCTCAGCTTCTTTAGCAAGGCAGTGGTGGTCTTGGAGGTGTTACTGATACTTACATCGGTTACATTAACAACTCCGATCTGAGGCCTGAACAGGTCAACGTGGAAAGTTCTCTCCCAATATGTCACCAACTGTAGATAGAATCAGATGTGGCATCATCATTATATGACATCATCACACAGTAGAAGCATAGTATTACATCACCCAACAATAGGAAGACTCATAATATGACATCAGGAAACAGCAAAGAGAGAACTGTCAGTATGACATCACTAAGCTGACATCACAACTTCATGGATTCATTGAATCATGACTATCACATTATACAGGAACAGGATTTATCATCAGATGGCAAGGAAAGTCCTAATATGAACTCTTCAGACAATCCCAATCATTACAGAGGAGTGATTATATGACATCATATAATCAGTGTGACATCATACAGGAAAAGGGCACCGTGAGATAATAATAAACTCATTGGGGACAATAAAAAGACAGTTACTGAGTTATAGATTTTTCATTGTCACACAACAGAGACACAGAGTGACATCATTCAGGGTAGGGAGGGGTAATATGACATTGGTGGACATGACTCAGAGAGGAGATCATATACGGGGGTCACAATGGGGTAGATTTACTAAAACTGGAGCACTTAGAATCTGGTGCAGTTGAGCGTGGTAGCCAATCAGCTTCTAACTTCAGCTTGTTCAATTAACCTTTGGCAATAAAACCTGGAAGCTGATTGGTTTCTGTGTAGAAGTGACCCTGATTTTGCTTTCCATCTTTAGTAAATAAACCCCAATGTGACATCATCAGAGGGGAGGGAGGAATAATGACATTGGAGGGCATGACTCCATGAGAAGCTCCTATCAGAGGGACACAATGTGACATCATCAGAGGGGAGGGAGGAATAATGACATTGGAGGGCATGACTCCACGAGAAACTCCTATCAGAGGGACACAATGTGACATCATCAGAGTGGAAGGGAGTAATGGTGTGACACTGGACAGCATGACTCCATGAGAAGATCCTATCAGAGGGACACAATGTGACATCATCAGAGGGGAGGGAGGAATAATGACATTGGAGGGCATGACTCCACGAGAAACTCCTATCAGAGGGACACAATGTGACATCATCAGAGTGGGAGGGAGGAATGGTATGACATTGGACAGCATGACTCCACGAGAAGCTCCTATCAGAGGGACACAATGTGACATCATCGGAGTGGGAGGGAGTAATGGTGTGACACTGGACAGCATGACTCCATGAGAAGATCCTATCAGAGGGACACAATGTGACATCATCGGAGTGGGAGGGAGTAATGGTGTGACACTGGACAGCATGACTCCATGAGAAGATCCTATCAGAGGGACACAATGTGACATCATCAGAGGGGAGGGAGGAATAAGGACATTGGGTGGCATGACTCCATGAGAAGATCCTATCAGAGGGACACAATGTGACATCATCAGAGGGGAGGGAGGAATAAGGACATTGGGTGGCATGACTCCATGAGAAGATCCTATCAGAGGGACACAATGTGACATCATCAGAGTGGGAGGGAGGAATAATGACATTGGACAGCATGACTCTATAAGTAGATCCTATCAGAGGGACACAATGTGACATCATCAGAGGGGAGGGAGGAATAATTACATTGGAGGGCATGACTCTATAGCCCCATACACACGCTCGGATTATCTGAGGACCAGGTCCGTCGGATCATGTCCGTCGTACTTTGTCTGATGTTGGTTTTGCGTACACACGGTCGGACAAAGTTGTCGGAAAATCTGATCATTCTGAACGTGGTGACGTTTGTTGCCTACGTCGGGACTACGTAGAGGCTAGTAGCCAATAGCTTTGGTCTTGTAATGTGATCTGAGCATGCGTAGCACTTTGTCCGTCGGAATTCGCTACACACGATCGGATTTGGTGTGATCGGACTTTGTTGTCAAAAAATCTATCCAGCAGGAGATAGGACTTTGTCCGTTGGACAATCCGATGGAAACTGTCCGATGGTGCCTACACACGGTCGGAATTTCCGACAACATTGTCTGATAGGACAGAATCCATCGGAAAATCCGACCGTGTGTATGGGGCTTATAAGTAGATCCTATCAGAGGGACACAATATGACATCATCAGAGGGGAGGGAGGAATGGTGTGACATTGGACAGCATGACTCCATGAGAAGATCCTATTAGAGGGACAAAATGTGACACCATTGGAGAGCAGAGATGGTCAATGTGATATTGGTGGTTACGACTCGGAGAGGAGATCATATAAGAAGGGAATGAAGTGACTTCATCAGAAGGTAGGGAGCTGTGATGGGACATTGGTGGGAATAAATCCAAGAGAAGATTCTAAGGAGGGACAAGATGTGGCATCATCAGGGGGTAGAGAGGTGTAATGTGATATTGGCGTATGGGTTTGACATTGGAACATGCCATGGACAGGAGATCCTATTGGAGGAACGCAATATGACATCATCAGAAGGTAGGTAGATGTGATGGAACATTGCTAGACCGAGTAACAGCGGGACATGATTCGGAGAAGAGATTATATAAGAGGGACATGATATGGCATTATCTGGATGGTAGAGAGCAGTGATGGAACAATGGAAGATGGGGTGACAGAGGGATATGACTTAAAGATCCTATTGGGAGGATCTGTTTGTGACATCATCAGAAGGTAGGGAGCAGTGATGGGACATTGGTGGGCTTGACTCCAGGAGAAGATTCTACAAGAGGGACATGGTGTGACATCATCAGAGGGTAGAGAGGGTTAAAGTGATATTTGTGGAGGTGGGACATGACTTGAAGAGGAGATCCTATGGGAGGGACACAATGTGGCATCATCAGAAGGTAAGGAGTTGTGATGGGACATTGGTAGATCGAATAACAGCGTGATGTGATTCAGAGAAGAGATCATGGTAGAGGGACATGATTTGGCATTAGCCAGATGGTAGGGAGCAGTGATGGGACATTGGTGGATCAAGTAACAGCGGGACATGACTTGGAGAGGAAATCCTATAAGTAGGACCCATTATGACATCATAGAATAAGGAAGAATGATACTGTGAAACAAATATGACTCGGTGAGGAGGTCCTATCAAAGGGACATGATGTTGCATCATCAGATGTCAAATAGGGGATCATGTGACACTGATGGATATGACTTATAGGGGAAGTCCTATGAGAGCGACATGATGTTACATCATCAGATGGTAAGGAAGAGGAATTGGAGAGGAGGTGCTATCAGGTGGACATAATGTGACATCACCAGGGGTTAAGGAAAGGTGATCACATGACCCTGATGGATATGACTTGTAGAGGAGTTCCTATCAGAGCAACATGATCAGATAGTAAGGAAGGGTGATCATGTTACATTGGTGGACATGCCTTGGACAATCTTTAGTGGGTAAGGAAGGGTGATTACGTGACATTGCTTGACATGACTTGGAGAGGAGGTCCTATCAGGTGGGCATAATGTGATATCATCAGAGGTTAAGAAAAGGTGATGATGTAACATTGACAGACATGACTTGGAGAGGAGGTCCTCTCAGAGGGACACGATGTGACATTATCAGAGGGGTGATCATGTGACATTGGTGGACATGGCAGAAGGGGTCCTAAAGGAAGGACATGATGTGGCATCATCAGGATCTCTAAAGGAAAGGGTGATCATGTGACATTATTGGACAGGACTTGGAGAGGAGGGCGTACCAGAGAAACATAATGTGACATCATCAGAGGGTAAGGAAGGGCGGTCATGTGACACTGGCAGACAGGACTTAAAGAGGAAGTACTATCAGATGGACACGAATGACATTGACAGGCATGACTTGGAGAGGAGGTCCTCTCAGAGGGACATGATGTGACATCATCAGAGGGTAAGGAAGTGTGATCATGTCACACTGGCAGACAGGAACTAAAGAGGTAGTTCTTTCAGATGGACACAATGTGACATCATCAGAAGGTAAGGAAAGATGATCATGTGACATTGAGAGGCATGACTTGGAGAGGAGGTCCTCTCAGAGGGACATGATGTGACATTATCAGAGGGGTGATCATGTGACATTGGTGGATATGGCAGGAGTGGTCCTAAAGGAGGGACATGATGTGGCATCATCAGGATCTCTAAAGGAAAGGGTGGTCATGTGACATTATTGGACAGGACTTGGAAAGGAGGGCGTACCAGAGAAACATGATGTGACATCATCAGAGGGTAAGGAAAGATGATCATGTGACATTAAGACTTGGAGAGGAGGTCCTATCAGAGGGACATGATGTGACATCATCAGAAGTTAAGGAAAGATGATCATGTGAGAGGCATGACTTGGAGAGGAGGTTCTCTCAGAGGGACATGATGTGACATCATCAGAGGGTAAGGAAGGGTGCTTATGTGACACTGGCAGACAGGACTTAAAGAGGAAGTCCTTTCAGATGGACACGATGTGACATCATCAGAAGTTAAGGAAAGATGATCATGTGACATTGAGAGGCATGACTTGGAGAGGAGGTCCTCTCAGAGGGACATGATGTGACATCATCGCATGGTACGGAAGGGTGATCATGTGACATTGCTGGTCATTACTTGGAAAGGAGGTCCTATCAGAGGGACACAATGTGACATCATAGGGTAGGGAGGGACAATTTCTCATTGGAGAACATGATTTGGAGAAGTGAGAGATGACAGTGACACGCACCAGTGGGAAGTCATCGGGGTCGATCCAGACGATGCTGAGCTCGGGGTTCTCTGTGTTTTCTCTGGCCACTTCCTTCAGGATCTGGATGAATTCATAACCATCTAAAAGCAGAAATGGGGGCCGTGAGATCAGGTCAGAAAAGACATAAAACTCTATCTTGTCACTTTGACTTCCCCAACCACTACGGAGCACTGGAGCCACCACACGTATCTAGAGACTATCCCGTGTGCTTGAGACTGCAGGCACTTCAGCTGCTGTGACATCACAGTGACAGCACACGCCTCTAGTAATATAACTGTACCTGGGTCCTCCTCCTCAGCAAAGGCCACAATATGGATTCCGTCCAGATCATCCTCCTGCAAAATGATACAATGATATCACCGGTCATAATACACAAGATTGTCTGTAATAAGTGTAGATGGTGGATGTAATGCTGAAATGATGTCATAGAGCAGTGTGTGATGATGTAATCAGGCCTGACCCCTCCCACACCTGAGACCACTGAGGGCCAGCTATGCCTCTACTCTAGCCCCATCCAGCCCAAATATGTAGAAAGGATCCTGCCTGAGGTAGCCAAGACTCAGCAAAGTGCTGCTTGTTTGATCTATGAATAAACTAGTAGCACCATAGTATAGGGCGGCGATATTTCACTCCCATTGATAGGGCCTCTTTATAAAGGGCTAAAGAGTTGCTTGATGGATTTTAAGAGTGGATCTGAATATCGGGACTAAAGGGGATCGTAACAACCATAAGGAATGGGGAGGATAGGTCCAACCCCCCAATACCCCACATGACAGGGCCTCACCCCTAAGGGACTTACTGACAATCCCTGAGCGCTGTCACATGGGGGACCTGTACAATCGGCAGAGGGAACCCCGAGAAGGACATTTCTCCAAAAATGTTTATTTTTTATTTTTCATGTTTTCAGACATTTCTTTGTCTTCTGTTTTTATTATTTTAAGCAGTTTACCATCACATCTTCCTGTGTCAGATTAATAAACTGGAGAAATTGCTGAGGGGGAGGGTAGCTGTGAGATTGGTGAGATGCATGGGGGGTAATCCTACTGATCTATAGAAGTGTCTTCTGTGTCTCTAATAATCTTATACTTTATTGGTATATCAATGACCCCCTAAGAAGCTGCTGGATGATGTCACATCTATTTTTACAAGGTAATATCTGGCTTTGCAAATGTATTTGGCACACACACAAGGTAGATTTATATCCTTTTGTGGCTTTTGAGCAATATATTTAAATGAATGGGTTCCTGGAGGACTGGGCCGAATTCTCAGTCGGTTACCAGCTCTAAAGAAGGGACAAATTGCACCTAAATGAGAAGGGTGCAGGTCTGCTGGGAATGAAGATGGTTAAAAAAAAGTTAGAGGGTTTTTTAAGCTAGGCGAGGGGGGGGGGGGAGGGTCTAGAGGTAGAGATTGTCAGCAAGAATCATATTCCAGAGGGTAGTATTGGGGGCATTAGTGGTAGGTTGACTAAAGCATATAAACCCGAGGTAAGTATAGTAACAAGTCCTAGTTGCAATCTTGGAACACCCAATAAGAGGATAATATGCGACCGGTCTAAACTACGTGGCATGTTCACCAATGCCAGGAGCCTGGCGGACAAGATGGGAGAACTAGAGATACTGATGTATGAGGAGGATTTGGATTTTGTGGGAATTTACTGGATCTACTGATTACCAACAATACAGACCTGATCACGGATGTGGAAATACGGGGCAATTTAGGGAACAGCGATCACAGGTCAATTGGCTTCAGGATAAATCACACAAATAGGAAACATAAGGGCAATACAAAGACACTGAATTTCATAAGAGCCAACTTCCCTAAACTACAAACCCTGCCAGAAGATATAAATGGGGATAAAATCTTAGGAACAAAAAACACTAAGGAAAAATGTAAAAATGCATATAAAAGCAAAGGAGAAGGTTTTCAAAAAATACAAGGCTGAGGGATCAGCATCAGCATTCCAACTTTACAAAGAATGCAACAAGAAATGTAAGGGTGCAATCAGGGCAGCTAAGATAGAACATGAAAGACACATAGCGGAGGAGAGCAAAAAAAATCCCAAGAAATTCTTTAAGTACATAAATAGTAAGAAAGGGAGGACAGACCATATTGGCCCCATAAAGAATGAGGAAGGACATCTGGTTACAAAGGATAGGGGGGATGGTGAAGGTATTGAATTTATTCTTCTCCTCAGTCTTCACAAGGGAATCGGGGGGAGGGGCTTCAGTAACCAGAACTGCAGTGTTTATCCTCATGACACATCACAGGAAGCACCTCCATGGCTAACAGAGGACAGAATTAAAATTAGACTTGGGAAACTTAACATTTATAAATCTCCAGGACCAGATGGCTTGCACCCGAGGGGACTTAGGGAACTCAGTCAAGTAAATGCCAGACCATTGTTCCTAATTTGTACGTCTACTGACTGGAATGGTACCAGCTGATTGGAGAAAAGCCAATGTAGCACCAATGTTTAAAAAAGGGCCCAAAATCCATCCCTGGGAATTACAGACCAGTCAGCCTAACATCAATAGTATGTAAACTCTTGGAGGGGATGATAAGGGACTATATACAAGATTTTAGTAATGAGAACAGTATCATTAGCAGTAATCAGCATGGATTCATGAAGAATCGTTCTTGCCAAACCAATCTACTAACCTTCTATGAGGAGGTGAGTTGCCATCTAGATAAAGGAAGGCCCGTAGACGTGGTGTATCTAGATAAAGGAAGGCCCGTAGACGTGGTGTATCTATATAAAGGAAGGCCCGTAGACGTTGTGTATCTAGATAAAGGAAGGCCCGTAGACGTGGTGTATCTAGATAAAGGAAGGCCCGTAGACGTAGTGTATCTAAAGGAAGGCCCGTAGACGTGGTGTATCTAGATAAAGGAAGGCCCGTAGACGTGATGTATCTGGATAAAGGAAGGCCCGTAGACGTGGTGTATCTAGATAAAGGAAGGCCCGTAGACGTGGTGTATCTGGATAAAGGAAGGCCCGTAGACGTGGTGTATCTAGATAAAGGAAGGCCCGTAGACGTGGTGTATCTAGATAAAGGAAGGCCCGTAGACGTGGTGTATCTGGATAAAGGAATGGCCCGTAGACGTGGTGTATCTAGATAAAGGAAGGCCCGTAGACGTGGTGTATCTAGATAAAGGAAGGCCCGTAGACGTGGTGTATCTAGATAAAGGAAGGTCCGTAGACGTGGTGTATCTAGATAAAGGAAGGCCCGTAGACGTGGTGTATCTAGATAAAGGAAGGCCCGTAGACGTGGTGTATCTGGATAAAGGAAGGCCCGTAGACGTGGTGTATCTGGATAAAGGAAGGCCCGTAGACGTGGTGTATCTAGATAAAGAAAGGCCCGTAGACGTGGTGTATCTATATAAAGGAAGGCCCGTAGACGTGGTGTATCTAGATAAAGGAAGGCCCGTAGACTTGGTGTATCTAGATAAAGGAAGGCCCGTAGACGTGGTGTATCTAGATAAAGGAAGGCCCGTAGACGTAGTGCATCTAGATAAAGGAAGGCCCGTAGACGTGGTGTATCTGGATAAAGGAAGGCCCGTAGACGTGGTGTATCTAGATAAAGGAAGGCCCGTAGACGTGATGTATCTGGATAAAGGAAGGCCCGTAGACGTGGTGTATCTGGATAAAGGAAGGCCCGTAGACGTGGTGTATCTGGATAAAGGAAGGCCCGTAGACGTGGTGTATCTAGATAAAGGAAGGCCCATAGACGTGGTGTATCTGGATAAAGGAAGGCCCGTAGACGTGGTGTATCTAGATAAAGGAAGGCCCGTAGACGTGGTGTATCTGGATAAAGGAAGGCCCGTAGACGTGGTGTATCTAGATAAAGGAAGGCCCATAGACGTGGTGTATCTAGATAAAGGAAGGCCCGTAGACGTGGTGTATCTAGATAAAGGAAGGCCCATAGACGTGGTGTATCTGGATAAAGGAAGGCCCGTAGACGTGGTGTATCTAGATAAAGGAAGGCCCGTAGACGTGGTGTATCAATATAAAGGAAGGCCCGTAGACGTGGTGTATCTAGATAAAGGAAGGTCCGTAGAAGTGGTGTATCTGGACAAAGAAGGGCAACAAAGCTAATAAAGGGTCTGGAGGATATTAGTTATGAGGAAAGGTTGTGAGCACTGAACTTATTCTCTCTGGAGAAGAGACGCTTGAGAGGGGATATGATTTCAATATATAAATACCACACTGGTGACCCCACAATAGGGAGGAAACTTTTCCGCAGAAGGGAGTTTAACAAGACATGTGGCCACTCAAAATGAAAGGAAAAGAGGTTTAACCTTAAACTACGCAGAGGGTTCTTTACTGTAAGAGCGGCAAGGATGTGGAATTCCCTTCCACAGGTGGTGGTCTCAGGGAGGGGCATTAATAGTTTCAAGAAACTATTAGATAATCACCTGAACGACCGCAACATACAGAGATATACAATGTAATACTGACATATAATCACACACAGAGGTTGGACTTGATGGACTTGTGTCTTTTTTCAACCTCACCTACTATAAAGTTTTATGCCCGGAGTTCAGCTTTAAGACATATGAGACAACAGACAATTCATTTGGCTATTTTTGGCCAGATTGGGGGAAAATATCTACGGACCCCCCGGGCACAGCCATAAAGGAAGGATTGGACCAGTATGGGTGTTAAGCTTCCATCGTGGCAGCAGACCCCATGCTGAGCTCCTTGTCTGTGTGCTGGAGGGGTGAGGAGGACGCCCCCCGTCCATCACCCGGGAGGTCTGTAGATTGGCTGCAGACACAGAGATATTGCAGACAATTCAATTACCGTCTGGCTGAGATGAGGAGCAGATATTACTAATATCCTGGCTGAGATGTGACATTCTCCATAATGGATTCTGTAAACTGAGACTCTGCCGGATCACAACACTCTATTATTAGACATTCCATCTAAATGCTAATTCTGCCAGAGCCAACAAAGACGTCCCCTCACCGCCACCTGCTGCCACCAGCACAAAGCCAGAACCGCTTACAGCCCCGGGGGCCACTCAACAGCTTGAGGGCCACACGTGGGTCTTTGGTACTTGGTGTTTGGCATTTGGACCCCAGAAGTGTGTAATAATAATGACAGAAAAATTCCTGTTGATCTGTTGGAAATCCAACGAGCTCCTAAATTCCTGCAGTGAGGTGACAGCACTGCCTCTGCTGCAATGACATCCCATCCAGTGTTTTCAGGCCTGCTTGCTGGGCTACAGAACACCTTCCCTCTCTCCTCACCTCCAAAACCTCTCACCCAAAGCCCCCATCCAAAATGCAGAACTGCACCCCGTTCCCATTGTTAATGCATAACATAGATTGAGGACGCTACACTTTGGGTGGCTGTCCCTCCTGCCCTCCCCTTGGTGTGTGTGGATTGGTGTATGTGTTGTGACATCCCCGGTGTCTATAGGTGTTGTGACATCCATGGTGTCTATGAGTGTTGTGACATCCCCGGTGTCTATAGGTGTTGTGACATCCCCGGTGTCTATGGGTGTTGTGACATCCCCGGTGTCTGTAGGTGTTGTGACATCCCCGGTGTCTATGGGTGGTGTGACATTCCCGGTGTCTATAGGTGTTGTGACATTCCCGGTGTCCATAGGTGTTGTGACATCCCCGGTGTCTATAGGTGTTGTGACATTCCCGGTGTCTATGAGTGTTGTGACATTCCCGGTGTCTATAGGTGTTGTGACATTCCCGGTGTCCATAGGTGTTGTGACATCCCCGGTGTCTATGAGTGTTGTGACATTCCCGGTGTCTATAGGTGTTGTGACATTCCCGGTGTCCATAGGTGTTGTGACATCCCCGGTGTCTATAGGTGTTGTGACATTCCCGGTGTCTATGAGTGTTGTGACATTCCTGGTGTCCATAGGTGTTGTGACATTCCCGGTGTCTATGAGTGTTGTGACATTCCCGGTGTCCATAGGTGTTGTGATATTCCTGGTGTCTATAGGTGTTGTGACATCCCCGGTGTCTATGAGTGTTGTGACATTCCCGGTGTCTATAGGTGTTGTGATATTCCTGGTGTCTATAGGTGTTGTGACATCCCCGGTGTCTATGAGTGTTGTGACATTCCCGGTGTCCATAGGTGTTGTGACATCCCCGGTGTCTATAGGTGTTGTGACATTCCCGGTGTCTATGAGTGTTGTGACATTCCTGGTGTCCATAGGTGTTGTGACATTCCCGGTGTCTATGAGTGTTGTGACATTCCTGGTGTCCATAGGTGTTGTGACATTCCCGGTGTCTATAGGTGTTGTGACATCCCTGGTGTCTATGGGTGTTGTGACATCCCTGGTATCTATAGGTGTTGTGACATCCCTGGTGTCTATAGGTGGTGTGACATCCCCGGTGTCTATAGGTGGTGTGACATCCCTGGTGTCTATGGGTGTTGTGACATCCCTGGTATCTATAGGTGTTGTGACATCCCTGGTGTCTATAGGTGGTGTGACATCCCCGGTGTCTATAGGTGGTGTGACATTCCCGGTGTCTATAGGTGTTGTGACATTCCTGGTGTCTATAGGTGTTGTGACATTCCTGGTGTCTATAGGTGTTGTGACATTCCCGGTGTCTATAAGTGTTGTGACATCCCCGGTGCCTATAGGTGTTGTGACATCCCCGGTGTCTATGGGTGGTGTGACATTCCCGGTGTCTATGGGTGGTGTGACATTCCCGGTGTCTATAGGTGTTGTGACATCCCCGGTGTCTGTAGGTGTTGTGACATCCCCGGTGTCTATGGGTGGTGTGACATTCCCGGTGTCTGTAGGTGTTGTGACATCCCCGGTGTCTGTAGGTGTTGTGACATCCCCGGTGTCTATAGGTGTTGTGACATCCCCGGTGTCTGTAGGTGTTGTGACATCCCCGGTGTCTATGGGTGGTGTGACATTCCCGGTGTCTGTAGGTGTTGTGACATCCCCGGTGTCTGTAGGTGTTGTGACATTCCCGGTGTCTGTAGGTGTTGTGACATTCCCGGTGTCTATAGGTGTTGTGACATCCCCGGTGTCTATGAGTGTTGTGACATCCCCGGTGTCTATAGGTGTTGTGACATCCATGGTGTCTATGAGTGTTGTGACATCCCCGGTGTCTATAGGTGTTGTGACATCCCCGGTGTCTATGGGTGTTGTGACATCCCCGGTGTCTGTAGGTGTTGTGACATCCCCGGTGTCTATGGGTGGTGTGACATTCCCGGTGTCTATAGGTGTTGTGACATTCCCGGTGTCCATAGGTGTTGTGACATCCCCGGTGTCTATAGGTGTTGTGACATTCCCGGTGTCTATGAGTGTTGTGACATTCCCGGTGTCTATAGGTGTTGTGACATTCCCGGTGTCCATAGGTGTTGTGACATCCCCGGTGTCTATGAGTGTTGTGACATTCCCGGTGTCTATAGGTGTTGTGACATTCCCGGTGTCCATAGGTGTTGTGACATCCCCGGTGTCTATAGGTGTTGTGACATTCCCGGTGTCTATGAGTGTTGTGACATTCCTGGTGTCCATAGGTGTTGTGACATTCCCGGTGTCTATGAGTGTTGTGACATTCCCGGTGTCCATAGGTGTTGTGATATTCCTGGTGTCTATAGGTGTTGTGACATCCCCGGTGTCTATGAGTGTTGTGACATTCCCGGTGTCTATAGGTGTTGTGATATTCCTGGTGTCTATAGGTGTTGTGACATCCCCGGTGTCTATGAGTGTTGTGACATTCCCGGTGTCCATAGGTGTTGTGACATCCCCGGTGTCTATAGGTGTTGTGACATTCCCGGTGTCTATGAGTGTTGTGACATTCCTGGTGTCCATAGGTGTTGTGACATTCCCGGTGTCTATGAGTGTTGTGACATTCCTGGTGTCCATAGGTGTTGTGACATTCCCGGTGTCTATAGGTGTTGTGACATCCCTGGTGTCTATGGGTGTTGTGACATCCCTGGTATCTATAGGTGTTGTGACATCCCTGGTGTCTATAGGTGGTGTGACATCCCCGGTGTCTATAGGTGGTGTGACATCCCTGGTGTCTATGGGTGTTGTGACATCCCTGGTATCTATAGGTGTTGTGACATCCCTGGTGTCTATAGGTGGTGTGACATCCCCGGTGTCTATAGGTGGTGTGACATTCCCGGTGTCTATAGGTGTTGTGACATTCCTGGTGTCTATAGGTGTTGTGACATTCCTGGTGTCTATAGGTGTTGTGACATTCCCGGTGTCTATAAGTGTTGTGACATCCCCGGTGCCTATAGGTGTTGTGACATCCCCGGTGTCTATGGGTGGTGTGACATTCCCGGTGTCTATGGGTGGTGTGACATTCCCGGTGTCTATAGGTGTTGTGACATCCCCGGTGTCTGTAGGTGTTGTGACATCCCCGGTGTCTATGGGTGGTGTGACATTCCCGGTGTCTGTAGGTGTTGTGACATCCCCGGTGTCTGTAGGTGTTGTGACATCCCCGGTGTCTATAGGTGTTGTGACATCCCCGGTGTCTGTAGGTGTTGTGACATCCCCGGTGTCTGTAGGTGGTGTGACATTCCCGGTGTCTGTAGGTGTTGTGACATCCCCGGTGTCTGTAGGTGTTGTGACATTCCCGGTGTCTGTAGGTGTTGTGACATTCCCGGTGTCTATAGGTGTTGTGACATCCCCGGTGTCTATGAGTGTTGTGACATCCCCGGTGTCTATAGGTGTTGTGACATCCCCGGTGTATGTAGGTGTTGTGACATTCCCGGTGTATGTAGGTGTTGTGACATTCCCGGTGTCTATAGGTGTTGTGACATTCCCGGTGTCTATAGGTGTTGTGACATCCCCGGTGTCTATGAGTGTTGTGACATCCCCGGTGTCTATAGGTGTTGTGACATTCCCGGTGTCTATAGGTGTTGTGACATTCCCGGTGTCTATAGGTGTTGTGACATCCCCTGTGTCTATAGGTGGTGTGACATCCCCGGTGTCTATGGGTGTTGTGACATTTCCGGTGTCTATAGGTGTTGTGACATCCCTGGTGTCTATAGGTGTTGTGACATCCCCGGTGTCTGTAGGTGTTGTGACATCCCCGGTGTCTGTAGGTGTTGTGACATCCCCGATGTCTATAGGTGTTGTGACATCCCCGGTGTCTGTAGGTTTTGTGACATCCCCGGTGTCTATAGGTGTTGTGACATCCCCGGTGTCTGTAGGTGTTGTGACATCCCCGGTGTCTATGGGTGTTGTGACATCTCCGGTGTCTATAGGTGTTGTGACATTCCCGGTGTCTATAGGTGTTGTGACATCCCCGGTGTCTATAGGTGTTGTGACATCCCCGGTGTCTGTAGGTGTTGTGACATCCCCGGTGTCTGTAGGTGTTGTGACATCCCCGATGTCTATAGGTGTTGTGACATCCCCGGTGTCTGTAGGTTTTGTGACATCCCCGGTGTCTATAGGTGTTGTGACATCCCCGGTGTCTGTAGGTGTTGTGACATTCCCGGTGTCTGTAGGTGTTGTGACATTCCCGGTGTCTGTAGGTGGTGTGACATCCCCGGTGTCTATGGGTGGTGTGACATTCCCGGTGTCTGTAGGTGTTGTGACATCCCCGGTGTCTATGGGTGGTGTGACATTCCCGGTGTCTGTAGGTGTTGTGACATCCCCGGTGTCTGTAGGTTTTGTGACATCCCCGGTGTCTATAGGTGTTGTGACATCCCCGGTGTCTATAGGTGTTGTGACATCCCCGGTGTCTGTAGGTGTTGTGACATCCCCGGTGTCTATGGGTGTTGTGACATCTCCGGTGTCTATAGGTGTTGTGACATTCCCGGTGTCTATAGGTGTTGTGACATCCCCGTGTCTATAGGTGTTGTGACATTCCCGGTGTCTATAGGTGTTGTGACATCCCCGGTGTCTGTAGGTGTTGTGACATCCCCGGTGTCTATGGGTGTTGTGACATCCCCGGTGTCTATAGGTGTTGTGACATCCCCGGTGTCTGTAGGTATAGGAGATGAAGGACATACAAACAATAAACTCACAAACAGGAGTCTGGCTCACCCAGGTTTCAAACATGTCCTCCGGTCGCAGCTTTCGCAGTGTGGCCCTAAAAAAGGAGGAGCTACAATAAGGTACGGGCTGTATATAATGGAATTGTCACAGTACGATTAATGGAGTGGAAATGAAATCCCGACTTCTCCACCGAACCGAACCCAGCCCAGAGCTTCTTCTCTACTGCAGCTTTGGCAGTATGTGGAAGAACTACAAATCACAGATGAACTGGTTTATTTTTTGAAGCTAAAAAAAAACCTGGAGATCCAAAAACTACTTCAAAGTTAATATGTTTAAGATTAAGGGCTGAGAAATGGTTGGCTGAACCTAGCTGGGTCTCCCGTGATATGGGGGTACTAGGGTCATTATGTCTGGAAGTAATAGGGTTCAGTAGGATCTTTATGTATAGTGTAATATGGGCCTGTAGGGTCATTATGTACGGGGGGAATATGGGTCTTTAGGGTCTTTATGTCTGTAGGTAGTATGGGTCCATAGAGTCATTATGTATGAGGGTAGTATGGGTCCGTAGGGTCATTATATCTGTAGGTAGTATGGGTCTGTAGGGTCATTATATCTGTAGGTAGTATGGGTCTGTAGGGTCATTATATCTGTAGGTAGTATGGGTCTGTAGGGTCATTATGTCTGTAGGTAGTATGGGTCTGTAGGGTCATTATATCTGTAGGTAGTATGGGTCCGTAGGGTCATTATGTCTGTAGGTAGTATGGGTCTGTAGGGCCATTATATCTGTAGGTAGTATGGGTCTGTAGGGTCATTATATCTGTAGGTAGTATGGGTCCGTAGGGTCATTATATCTGTAGGTAGTATGGGTCTGTAGGGTCATTATATCTGTAGGTAGTATGGGTCCGTAGGGTCATTATATCTGTAGGTAGTATGGGTCTGTAGGGTCATTATTTCTGGAGGTAGTATGGGTCTGTAGGGTCATTATGTTTATAGGTAGTATGGGTCTGTAGGGTCATTATATCTGTAGGTAGTATGGGTCCATAGGGTCATTATGTCTGTAGGTAGTATGGGTCTGTAGGGTCATTATATCTGTAGGTAGTATGGGTCCGTAGGGTCATTATATCTGTAGGTAGTATGGGTCCGTAGGGTCATTATGTCTGTAGGTAGTATGGGTCTGTAGGGTCATTATATCTGTAGGTAGTATGGGTCTGTAGGGTCATTATATCTGTAGGTAGTATGGGTCCGTAGGGTCATTATTTCTGGAGGTAGTATGGGTCTATAGGGTCATTATATCTGTAGGTAGTATGGGTCTGTAGGGTCATTATATCTGTAGGTAGGATGGGTCTGTAGGGTCATTATATCTGTAGGTAGTATGAGTCTGTAGGGTCATTATATCTGTAGGTAGTATGAGTCTGTAGGGTCATTATATCTGTAGGTAGTATGGGTCTGTAGGGTCATTATATCTGTAGGTAGTATGGGTCTGTAGGGTCATTATATCTGTAGGTAGTATGGGTCTGTAGGGTCATTATATCTGTAGGTAGTATGGGTCTGTAGGGTCATTATATCTGTAGGTAGTATGGGTCTGTAGGGTCATTATATCTGTAGGTAGTATGGGTCCGTAGGGTCATTATATCTGTAGGTAGTATGAGTCTGTAGGGTCATTATATCTGTAGGTAGTATGGGTCCGTAGGGTCATTATATCTGTAGGTAGTATGAGTCTGTAGGGTCATTATATCTGTAGGTAGTATGAGTCCGTAGGGTCATTATATCTGTAGGTAGTATGGGTCCGTAGGGTCATTATATCTGTAGGTAGTATGGGTCCGTAGGGTCATTATATCTGTAGGTAGTATGGGTCCGTAGGGTCATTATATCTGTAGGTAGTATGGGTCTGTAGGGTCATTATATCTGTAGGTAGTATGGGTCTGTAGGGTCATTATATCTGTAGGTAGTATGGGTCCGTAGGGTCATTATATCTGTAGGTAGTATGGGTCCGTAGGGTCATTATATCTGTAGGTAGGATGGGTCTGTAGGGTCATTATATCTGTAGGTAGTATGGGTCTGTAGGGTCATTATATCTGTAGGTAGTATGGGTCCGTAGGGTCATTATATCTGTAGGTAGTATGGGTCTGTAGGGTCATTATATCTGTAGGTAGGATGGGTCTGTAGGGTCATTATATCTGTAGGTAGTATGAGTCTGTAGGGTCATTATATCTGTAGGTAGTATGAGTCTGTAGGGTCATTATATCTGTAGGTAGTATGGGTCTGTAGGGTCATTATATCTGTAGGTAGTATGGGTCTGTAGGGTCATTATATATGTAGGTAGGATGGATCTGTAGGGTCATTATATCTGTAGGTAGTATGGGTCTGTAGGGTCAGTATATCTGTAGGTAGTATGAGTCTGTAGGGTCATTATATCTGTAGGTAGTATGGATCTGTAGGGTCATTATATCTGTAGGTAGTATGGATCTGTAGGGTCATTATATCTGTAGGTAGTATGGATCTGTAGGGTCATTATATCTGTAGGTAGGATGGATCTGTAGGGTCATTATATCTGTAGGTAGTATGGATCTGTAGGGTCATTATATCTGTAGGTAGTATGGATCTGTAGGGTCATTATATCTGTAGGTAGTATGGATCTGTAGGGTCATTATATCTGTAGGTAGGATGGATCCGTAGGGTCATTATATCTGTAGGTAGTATGGGTCCGTAGGGTCATTATATCTGTAGGTAGTATGGATCTGTAGGGTCATTATATCTGTAGGTAGGATGGATCTGTAGGGTCATTATATCTGTAGGTAGTATGGGTCTGTAGGGTCATTATATCTGTAGGTAGTATGAGTCTGTAGGGTCATTATATCTGTAGGTAGTATGAGTCTGTAGGGTCATTATATCTGTAGGTAGTATGAGTCTGTAGGGTCATTATATCTGTAGGTAGTATGAGTCTGTAGGGTCATTATATCTGTAGGTAGGATGGATCTGTAGGGTCATTATATCTGTAGGTAGTATGGGTCTGTAGGGTCATTATATCTGTAGGTAGTATGGGTCTGTAGGGTCATTATATCTGTAGGTAGGATGGGTCTGTAGGGTCATTATATCTGTAGGTAGTATGGGTCTGTAGGGTCATTATATCTGTAGGTAGGATGGGTCTGTAGGGTCATTATGTCTGTAGGTAGTATGAGTCTGTAGGGTCATTATGTCTGTAGGTAGTATGGGTCCGTAGGGTCATTATATCTGTAGGTAGTATGGATCTGTAGGGTCATTATATCTGTAGGTAGTATGAGTCTGTAGGGTCATTATATCTGTAGGTAGTATGAGTCTGTAGGGTCATTATATCTGTAGGTAGTATGGGTCCGTAGGGTCATTATATCTGTAGGTAGTATGGGTCTGTAGGGTCATTATATCTGTAGGTAGTATGAGTCTGTAGGGTCATTATATCTGTAGGTAGTATGAGTCTGTAGGGTCATTATATCTGTAGGTAGTATGGGTCTGTAGGGTCATTATATCTGTAGGTAGTATGGGTCTGTAGGGTCATTATATCTGTAGGTAGTATGAGTCTGTAGGGTCATTATATCTGTAGGTAGTATGGGTCTGTAGGGTCATTATATCTGTAGGTAGTATGGGTCTGTAGGGTCATTATATCTGTAGGTAGTATGGGTCCGTAGGGTCATTATATCTGTAGGTAGTATGGGTCCGTAGGGTCATTATATCTGTAGGTAGTATGGGTCCGTAGGGTCATTATATCTGTAGGTAGTATGGGTCCGTAGGGTCATTATATCTGTAGGTAGTATGGGTCCGTAGGGTCATTATATCTGTAGGTAGTATGAGTCTGTAGGGTCATTATATCTGTAGGTAGTATGGGTCTGTAGGGTCATTATGTCTGTAGGTAGTATGGGTCCGTAGGGTCATTATATCTGTAGGTAGTATGAGTCTGTAGGGTCATTATATCTGTAGGTAGTATGAGTCCGTAGGGTCATTATATCTGTAGGTAGTATGGGTCCGTAGGGTCATTATGTCTGTAGGTAGTATGGGTCCGTAGGGTCATTATATCTGTAGGTAGTATGGGTCCGTAGGGTCATTATATCTGTACGTAGTATGGGCCTGTAGGGTCATTATATCTGTAGGTAGTATGGGTCCGTAGGGTCATTATATCTGTAGGTAGTATGGGTCCGTAGGGTCATTATATCTGTAGGTAGGATGGGTCTGTAGGGTCATTATATCTGTAGGTAGTATGGGTCTGTAGGGTCATTATATCTGTAGGTAGTATGGGTCCGTAGGGTCATTATATCTGTAGGTAGTATGGGTCTGTAGGGTCATTATATCTGTAGGTAGGATGGGTCTGTAGGGTCATTATATCTGTAGGTAGTATGGGTCTGTAGGGTCATTATATATGTAGGTAGGATGGATCTGTAGGGTCATTATATCTGTAGGTGGTATGGGTCTGTAGGGTTATTATATCTGTAGGTAGTATGAGTCTGTAGGGTCAATATATCTGTAGGTAGTATGAGTCTGTAGGGTCATTATATCTGTAGGTAGTATGGGTCTGTAGGGTCATTATATCTGTAGGTAGTATGGGTCTGTAGGGTCATTATATATGTAGGTAGGATGGATCTGTAGGGTCATTATATCTGTAGGTAGTATGGGTCTGTAGGGTCAGTATATCTGTAGGTAGTATGAGTCTGTAGGGTCATTATATCTGTAGGTAGTATGGATCTGTAGGGTCATTATATCTGTAGGTAGTATGGATCTGTAGGGTCATTATATCTGTAGGTAGTATGGATCTGTAGGGTCATTATATCTGTAGGTAGGATGGATCTGTAGGGTCATTATATCTGTAGGTAGTATGGGTCCGTAGGGTCATTATATCTGTAGGTAGTATGGATCTGTAGGGTCATTATATCTGTAGGTAGGATGGATCTGTAGGGTCATTATATCTGTAGGTAGTATGGGTCTGTAGGGTCATTATATCTGTAGGTAGTATGGGTCTGTAGGGTCATTATATCTGTAGGTAGTATGAGTCTGTAGGGTCATTATATCTGTAGGTAGTATGAGTCTGTAGGGTCATTATATCTGTAGGTAGTATGAGTCTGTAGGGTCATTATATCTGTAGGTAGGATGGATCTGTAGGGTCATTATATCTGTAGGTAGTATGGGTCTGTAGGGTCATTATATCTGTAGGTAGTATGGGTCTGTAGGGTCATTATATATGTAGGTAGGATGGATCTGTAGGGTCATTATATCTGTAGGTAGTATGGGTCTGTAGGGTCATTATATCTGTAGGTAGTATGGGTCTGTAGGGTCATTATATCTGTAGGTAGGATGGGTCTGTAGGGTCATTATGTCTGTAGGTAGTATGAGTCTGTAGGGTCATTATGTCTGTAGGTGGTATGGGTCCGTAGGGTCATTATATCTGTAGGTAGGATGGATCTGTAGGGTCATTATATCTGTAGGTAGTATGAGTCTGTAGGGTCATTATATCTGTAGGTAGTATGAGTCTGTAGGGTCATTATATATGTAGGTAGTATGGGTCCGTAGGGTCATTATATCTGTAGGTAGTATGGGTCTGTAGGGTCATTATATCTGTAGGTAGTATGAGTCTGTAGGGTCATTATGTCTGTAGGTAGTATGGGTCCGTAGGGTCATTATATCTGTAGGTAGTATGGGTCTGTAGGGTCATTATATCTGTAGGTAGTATGGGTCTGTAGGGTCATTATATCTGTAGGTAGTATGGGTCTGTAGGGTCATTATGTCTGTAGGTAGTATGAGTCTGTAGGGTCATTATATCTGTAGGTAGTATGGGTCCGTAGGGTCATTATATCTGTAGGTAGTATGGGTCTGTAGGGTCATTATATCTGTAGGTAGTATGGGTCTGTAGGGTCATTATATCTGTAGGTAGTATGGGTCCGTAGGGTCATTATATCTGTAGGTAGTATGAGTCTGTAGGGTCATTATATCTGTAGGTAGGATGGATCTGTAGGGTCATTATATCTGTAGGTAGTATGGGTCTGTAGGGTCATTATATCTGTAGGTAGTATGGGTCTGTAGGGTCATTATGTCTTGGAGCAATGTGGGAAGTGTAGGGATCACTCACCTCTTGTGTTTGTTGATAAAGTCTACCAGCTCCTGCTCAGTGTATGGTTTATCTGGGACGGTGACCGGTTCATCCATAAAAGGTTCATAGAAGTCCACTTCATTTATTTTCAGTGTCAGAGCCTTCGCCACCTACCACCATCATCATCATCATCAAAAAAAACGTTAATGCCTTTACCTTGGCTGACATAGGAGATACAGTATCTTAGAGCCCCTTCCCGTACACTTCATGAATCCCTACCCCTGACCTCATCAGTTCCTGCACCTGACCCCATCAGTTCCCACACCTGACCTCATCAGTTCCTGCACCTGACCCCATCAGTTCCCACACCTATCCTCATGCATTCCTGCACCTGACCTCATCAGTTCCCACACCTGACCTCATCAGTTCCCACACCTATGCTCATCAGTTCCCACACCTGACCTCATCAGTTCCCACACCTATCCTCATCAGTTCCCACACTTATCCTCATCAGTTCCCACACCTGACCTCATCAGTTCCCACACCTATCCTCATCAGTTCCCACACCTATCCTCATCAGTTCCCGCACCTGACCTCATCAGTTCCCACACCTGACCTCATCAGTTCCCGCACCTATCCTCATCAGTTCCTGCACCTGACCTCATCAGTTCCTGCACCTATCCTCATCAGTTCCCACACCTATCCTCATCAGTTCCCACACCTATCCTCATCAGTTCCCACACCTATCCTCATCAGTTCCTGCACCTGACCTCATCAGTTCCCACACCTATCCTCATCAATTCCTGCACCTGACCTCATCAGTTCCCACACCTATCCTCATCAATTCCTGCACCTGACCTCATCAGTTCCCACACCTATCCTCATCAGTTCCCACACTTATCCTCATCAGTTCCCACACCTGACCTCATCAGTTCCCACACCTATCCTCATCAGTTCCCACACCTATCCTCATCAGTTCCCACACCTATCCTCATCAGTTCCCACACCTATCCTCATCAGTTCCCACACCTGACCTCATCAGTTCCCACACCTGACCTCATCAGTTCCCACACCTGACCTCATCAGTTCCCACACCTGACCTCATCAGTTCCCACACCTGACCTCATCAGTTCCCACACTTATCCTCATCAGTTCCCACACCTATCCTCATCAGTTCCTGCACCTGACCCCATCAGTTCCTGCACCTGACCTCATCAGTTCCTGCACCTATCCTCATCAGTTCCTGCACCTGACCTCATCAGTTCCTGCACCTGACCTCTTAAGTTCCTGCACCGGTCTTCATCAATCCCTACACCTGACATCATCTGTCCTTACACATGACCTCATCATTTCCTAAAACTCTCCCATCAGTCCCTTCCCCCAATTCTCATCACTCCCTGCACTTGCCCTCACAGTCCCACCCCTGTCCTGATCAATTCCTGGACCTGCCCTCACCAGTCCCACCCCTGTCCTCATCAATTCCTGGACCTGCCCTCACCAGTCCCACCCCTGTCCTCATCACTCCCTGCACCTGTCCTCACCAGTCCCACCCCTGTCCTCATCACTCCTGCACCTGTCCTCACCAGTCCCACCCCTGTCCTCATCACTCCCTGCACCTGCCCTCACCAGTCCCACCCCTGTCCTCATCACTCCCTGCACCTGTCCTCACCAGTCCCACCCCTGTCCTCATCACTCCCTGCACCTGCCCTCACCAGTCCCACCCCTGTCCTCATCACTCCCTGCACCTGTCCTCACCAGTCCCACCCCTGTCCTCATCACTCCCTGCACCTGCCCTCACCAGTCCCACCCCTGTCCTCATCACTCCCTGCACCTGTCCTCACCAGTCCCACCCCTGTCCTCATCACTCCCTGCACCTGTCCTCACCAGTCCCACCCCTGTCCTCATCACTCCCTGCACCTGCCCTCACCAGTCCCACCCCTGTCCTCATCACTCCCTGCACCTGCCCTCACCAGTCCCACCCCTGTCCTCATCACTCCCTGCACCTGCCCTCACCAGTCCCACCCCTGTCCTCATCACTCCCTGCACCTACCCTCACCAGTCCCACCCCTGTCCTCATCACTCCCTGCACCTGCCCTCACCAGTCCCACCCCTGTCCTCATCACTCCTGCACCTGCCCTCACAGTCCCACCCCTGTCCTCATCTCTCCCTGCACCTGCCCTCACCAGTCCCACCCCTGTCCTCATCACTCCTGCACCTGCCCTCACAGTCCCACCCCTGTCCTCATCTCTCCCTGCACCTGCCCTCACCAGTCCCACCCCTGTCCTCATCACTCCCTGCACCTGCCCTCACCAGTCCCACCCCTGTCCTCATCACTCCTGCACCTGCCCTCACAGTCCCACCCCTGTCCTCATCTCTCCCTGCACCTGCCCTCACCAGTCCCACCCCTGTCCTCATCACTCCTGCACCTGCCCTCACAGTCCCACCCCTGTCCTCATCTCTCCCTGCACCTGCCCTCACCAGTCCCACCCCTGTCCTCATCACTCACTCCTGCACCTGCCCTCACCAGTCCCACCCCTGTCCTCATCACTCCTGCACCTGCCCTCACCAGTCCCACCCCTGTCCTCATCACTCCTGCACCTGTCCTCATCAGTCCTGCACCTGTCCTCATCACACCCTGCACCTGCCCTCACCAGTCCCACCCCTGTCCTCATCACTCCCTGCACCTGTCCTCACCAGTCCCACCCCTGTCCTCATCACTCCCTGCACCTGCCCTCACCAGTCCCACCCCTGTCCTCATCACTCCCTGCACCTACCCTCACCAGTCCCACCCCTGTCCTCATCACTCCCTGCACCTGTCCTCACCAGTCCCACCCCTGTCCTCATCACTCCCTGCACCTGCCCTCACCAGTCCCACCCCTGTCCTCATCACTCCCTGCACCTGTCCTCACCAGTCCCACCCCTGTCCTCATAACTCCCTGCACCTGCCCTCACCAGTCCCACCCCTGTCCTGATCACTCCCTGCACCTGCCCTCACCAGTCCCACCCCTGTCCTCATCACTCCTGCACCTGCCCTCACAGTCCCACCCCTGTCCTCATCACTCCCTGCACCTGCCCTCACCAGTCCCACCCCTGTCCTCATCACTCCCTGCACCTGTCCTCACCAGTCCCACCCCTGTCCCACCCCTGCCCTCACCAGTCCCACCCCTGTCCTCATCACTCCCTGCACCTACCCTCACCAGTCCCACCCCTGTCCTCATCACTCCCTGCACCTGTCCTCACCAGTCCCACCCCTGTCCTCATCACTCCCTGCACCTGCCCTCACCAGTCCCACCCCTGTCCTCATCACTCCCTGCACCTGCCCTCACCAGTCCCACCCCTGTCCTCATCACTCCCTGCACCTGCCCTCACCAGTCCCACCCCTGTCCTCATCACTCCCTGCACCTGTCCTCACCAGTCCCACCCCTGTCCTCATCACTCCCTGCACCTGCCCTCACCAGTCCCACCCCTGTCCTCATCACTCCCTGCACCTGTCCTCACCAGTCCCACCCCTGTCCTCATCACTCCCTGCACCTGCCCTCACCAGTCCCACCCCTGTTCTCATCACTCCCTGCACCTACCCTCACCAGTCCCACCCCTGTCCTCATCACTCCCTGCACCTACCCTCACCAGTCCCACCCCTGTCCTCATCACTCCCTGCACCTGTCCTCACCAGTTCCACCCCTGTCCTCATCACTCCCTGCACCTGCCCTCACCAGTCCCACCCCTGTCCTCATCACTCCCTGCACCTGTCCTCACCAGTCCCACCCCTATCCTCATCACTCCCTGCACCTTCCCTCACCAGTCCCACCCCTGTCCTCATCACTCCCTGCACCTGCCCTCACAGTCCCACCCCTGTCCTCATCACTCCCTGCACCTGTCCTCACCAGTCCCACCCCTGTCCTCATCACTCCCTGCACCTGTCCTCACCAGTCCCACCCCTGTCCTCATCACTCCCTGCACCTGTCCTCACCAGTCCCACCCCTGTCCTCATCACTCCCTGCACCTACCCTCACCAGTCCCACCCCTGTCCTCATCACTCCCTGCACCTGCCCTCACCAGTCCCACCCCTGTCCTCATCACTCCTGCACCTGTCCTCACCAGTCCCACCCCTGTCCTCATCACTCCCTGCACCTGCCCTCACAGTCCCACCCCTGTCCTCATCACTCCCTGCACCTGCTCTCACCAGTCCCACCCCTGTCCTCATCACTCCCTGCACCTGCCCCCACCAGTCCCACCCCTGTCCTCATCACTCCCTGCACCTGTCCTCACCAGTCCCACCCCTGTCCTCATCACTCCCTGCACCTACCCTCACCAGTCCCACCCCTGTTCTCATCACTCCCTGCACCTGTCCTCACCAGTCCCACCCCTGTCCTCATCACTCCCTGCACCTGCCCTCACCAGTCCCACCCCTGTCCTCATCACTCCCTGCACCTGTCCTCACCAGTCCCACCCCTGTCCTCATCACTCCCTGCACCTACCCTCACCAGTCCCACCCCTGTCCTCATCACTCCCTGCACCTACCCTCACCAGTCCCACCCCTGTCCTCATCACTCCCTGCACCTGCCCTCACCAGTCCCACCCCTGTCCTCATCACTCCCTGCACCTACCCTCACCAGTCCCACCCCTGTCCTCATCACTCCCTGCACCTGCCCTCACAGTCCCACCCCTGTCCTCATCACTCCCTGCACCTGCCCTCACAGTCCCACCCCTGTCCTCATCACTCCCTGCACCTGCCCTCACAGTCCCACCCCTGTCCTCATCACTCCCTGCACTTACCCTCACCAGTCCCACCCCTGTCCTCATCACTCCCTGCACCTGCCCTCACAGTCCCACCCCTGTCCTCATCACTCCCTGCACCTGCCCTCACAGTCCCACCCCTGTCCTCATCACTCCCTGCACTTACCCTCACCAGTCCCACCCCTGTCCTCATCACTCCCTGCACCTGCCCTCACCAGTCCCACCCCTGTCCTCATCACTCCCTGCACCTGTCCTCACCAGTCCCACCCCTGTCCTCATCACTCCCTGCACCTGCCCTCACAGTCCCACCCCTGTCCTCATCACTCCCTGCACCTGCCCTCACAGTCCCACCCCTGTCCTCATCACTCCCTGCACCTGCCCTCACAGTCCCACCCCTGTCCTCATCACTCCCTGCACTTACCCTCACCAGTCCCACCCCTGTCCTCATCACTCCCTGCACCTGCCCTCACAGTCCCACCCCTGTCCTCATCACTCCCTGCACCTGCCCTCACAGTCCCACCCCTGTCCTCATCACTCCCTGCACTTACCCTCACCAGTCCCACCCCTATCCTCATCACTCCCTGCACCTACCCTCACCAGTCCTACCCCTGTCCTCATCACTCCCTGCACCTGTCCTCACCAGTCCCACCCCTGTCCTCATAACTCCCTGCACCTGCCCTCACCAGTTCCACGCCTGTCCTCATCACTCCCTGCACCTGCCCTCACCAGTTCCACCCCTGTCCTCATCACTCCCTGCACCTGTCCTCACCAGTCCTACCCCTGTCCTCATCACTCCTGCACCTGTCCTCACCAGTCCCACCCCTGTCCTCATCACTCCCTGCACCTGCCCTCACCAGTCCCACCCCTGTCCTCATCACTCCTGCACCTACCCTCACCAGTCCCACCCCTGTCCTCATCACTCCTGCACCTGCCCTCACCAGTCCCACCCCTGTCCTCATCACTCCTGCACCTGTCCTCACCAGTCCCACCCCTGTCCTCATCACTCCCTGCACCTGCCCTCACCAGTCCCACCCCTGTCCTCATCACTCCCTGCACCTGTCCTCACCAGTCCCACCCCTGTCCTCATCACTCCCTGCACCTGCCCTCACAGTCCCACCCCTGTCCTCATCACTCCCTGCACCTGCCCTCACAGTCCCACCCCTGTCCTCATCACTCCCTGCACTTACCCTCACCAGTCCCACCCCTGTCCTCATCACTCCCTGCACCTGCCCTCACAGTCCCACCCCTGTCCTCATCACTCCCTGCACCTGCCCTCACAGTCCCACCCCTGTCCTCATCACTCCCTGCACTTACCCTCACCAGTCCCACCCCTATCCTCATCACTCCCTGCACCTACCCTCACCAGTCCTACCCCTGTCCTCATCACTCCCTGCACCTGTCCTCACCAGTCCCACCCCTGTCCTCATCACTCCCTGCACCTGCCCTCACCAGTCCCACCCCTGTCCTCATCACTCCCTGCACCTGTCCTCACCAGTCCCACCCCTGTCCTCATCACTCCCTGCACCTGTCCTCACCAGTCCCACCCCTGTCCTCATCACTCCCTGCACCTGTCCTCACCAGTCCCACCCCTGTCCTCATCACTCCTGCACCTGCCCTCACCAGTCCCACCCCTGTCCTCATCACTCCTGCACCTGCCCTCACAGTCCCACCCCTGTCCTCATCACTCCCTGCACCTGCCCTCACCAGTCCCACCCCTGTCCTCATCACTCCTGCACCTGCCCTCACCAGTCCCACCCCTGTCCTCATCACTCCCTGCACCTGTCCTCACCAGTCCTACCCCTGTCCTCATCACTCCTGCACCTGTCCTCACCAGTCCCACCCCTGTCCTCATCACTCCCTGCACCTGCCCTCACCAGTCCCACCCCTGTCCTCATCACTCCCTGCACCTACCCTCACCAGTCCCACCCCTGTCCTCATCACTCCTGCACCTGCCCTCACCAGTCCCACCCCTGTCCTCATCACTCCTGCACCTGTCCTCACCAGTCCCACCCCTGTCCTCATCAGACACCTTGCTGCACTCCTCTAGATCTGGACCCCACCTAACAAGCCCCGTGTGCCTCAATCAATCCTCCCTCTACATAAGCCGTGGTGTGATTGGTCCATCTTACCGACTTGTCAAATGTCGCAAAGAACTTGATGTACGGGTGAAAATTCTCCGCAGCTTCTACAAACTCCTTGTAATCTGCAATCCAAACCGAGAACCCCAGAAAGAGATCAGTAGAGGTCATATAGATACCCCAAGGGCACAACACGGGTCAGTATGGATACGGGGCATGGGGGGCACACTTACCTTCCAACTCTGTGCTAATCACAACCAGGACCACGCAACCCCCGCACAATATACAGTATATAAGAGTGTGTGACTGGGGGGGAGGGGACATTAGAGTGTAAGCTCCTCTGTACAGAGACTGATGTGACTGTGGGGGACATTAGAGTGTAAGCTCCTCTGTACAGAGACTGATGTGACTGGGGGGGAGGGGACCTTAGAGTGTAAGCTCCTCTGTACAGAGACTGATGTGACTGTGGGGGGAGGGACATTAGAGTGTAAGCTCCTCTGTACAGAGACTGATGTGACTGGGGGGGGAGGGGGGATTAGAGTGTAAGCTCCTCTGTACAGAGACTGATGTGACTGTGGGGGGAGGGGACATTAGAGTGTAAGCTCCTCTGTACAGAGACTGATGTGACTGGGGGGGGGGGGAGGGGACATTAGAGTGTAAGCTCCTCTCTACAGAGACTGATGTGACTGTGGGGGGAGGGGACATTAGAGTGTAAGCTCCTCTGTACAGAGACTGATGTGACTGTGGGGGGAGGGGACATTAGAGTGTAAGCTCCTCTGTACAGAGACTGATGTGACTGTGGGGGAGGGGACATTAGAGTGTAAGCTCCTTTGGTACAGAGTCTGATGTGATCTGTGGCTCATTGGATCACACAGACCCCCCCATACACTTACGTTCGGACTCCTCATTCTTGAAGTATCCGATCACTCGGGTCTCCTCCTCCATGCGGTCCAGGGCCTTCAGCTCTGCCCGACTATTGATGTTCTCCACCGGGTCCTCAATCAGCTGGAGGTGAGAGGGGAGAGTTCACAGTGTGTACTATACTGGAAGCCAGTGATTGGTCAGTGTGGGATCCTATGGAGGGGGTCAGTGATTGGTCAGTGTGGGATCCTATGGAGGGGGTCAGTGATTGGTCAGTGTGGGATCCTATGGAGAGGTTCAGTGATTGGTCAGTGTGGGATCCTATGGAGGGGATCAGTGATTGGTCATTGTGGGATCCTATGGAGGGGGTCAGTGATTGGTCAATGTGGGATCCTATGGAGAGGGTCAGTGATTGGTCAGTGTGGGATCCTATGGAGAGGGTCAGTGATTGGTCAGTGTGGGATCCTATGGAGGGGGTCAGTGATTGGTCAGTGTGGGATCCTATGGAGAGGGTCAGTGATTGGTCAGTGTGGGATCCTATGGAGGGGGTCAGTGATTGGTCATTGTGGGATCCTATGGAGGGGGTCAGTGATTGGTCAGTGTGGGATCCTATGGAGGGGGTCAGTGATTGGTCAGTGTGAGATCCTATGGAGGGGGTCAGTGATTGGTCAGTGTGGGATCCTATGGAGGGGGTCAGTGATTGGTCAGTGTGGGATCCTATGGAGGGGGTCAGTGATTGGTCAGTGTGGGATCCTATGGAGGGGGTCAGTGATTGGTCAGTGTGGGATCCTATGGAGAGGGTCAGTGATTGGTCAGTGTGGGATCCTATGGAGGGGGTCAGTGATTGGTCATTGTGGGATCCTATGGAGAGGGTCAGTGATTGGTCAGTGTGGGATCCTATGGAGAGGGTCAGTGATTGGTCAGTGTGGGATCCTATGGAGAGGGTCAGTGATTGGTCAGTGTGGGATCCTATGGAGAGGGTCAGTGATTGGTCAGTGTGGGATCCTATGGAGGGGGTCAGTGATTGGTCATTGTGGGATCCTATGGAGAGGGTCAGTGATTGGTCAGTGTGGGATCCTATGGAGAGGGTCAGTGATTGGTCAGTGTGGGATCCTATGGAGGGGGTCAGTGATTGGTCAGTGTGAGATCCTATAGAGGAGGTCAGTAATTGGTCAGTGTGAGATCCTATGGAGAGGGTCAGTGATTGGTCATTATGGGATCCTATGGAGGGGGTCAGTGATTGGTCAATGTGGGATCCTATGGAGGGGGTCAGTGATTGGTCAATGTGGGATCCTATGGAGAGGGTCAGTGATTGGTCATTATGGGATCCTATGGAGGGGGTCAGTGATTGGTCAGTGTGGGATCCTATGGAGGTGATCAGTGATTGGTCAATGGTCAGTGTGAGCTCCTATGGGGGGGGTCAGTGATTGGTCAGTGTGGGATCCTATGGAGGGGGTCAGTGATTGATCAGTGTGAGCTCCTATGAGGGGGTCAGTGATTGGTCAGTGTGAGATCCTATGGAGGGGGTCAGTGATTGGTCAGTGTGAGATCCAATGGAGGGGGTCAGTGATTGGTCAGTGTGAGATCCTATGGAGGGGGTCAGTGATTGGTCAGTGTGAGATCCAATGGAGGGGGTCAGTGATTGGTCAGTGTGAGATCCAATGGAGGGGGTCAGTGATTGGTCAGTGTGAGATCCTATAGAGGGGGTCAGTGTGGGTTCGTATGGAGGGATTACCATGTTCAGTCTAGGGGTGGAATGTATAGAGGTGTATCATATAGAGTATATATATATATATATATCGTACACTCACATCCAGCAGGAAATCCACCAGAACGTCCGCCGCCAGCTCACCATCAAACTCAATCACGTTGTCCTCTTTAAATGCATAGAGGCTGCCCACCTCGGTGGTCCCTATGGAAAGACAGACAGAGGCCATCATACATGAAGCACCATAGACACATGATGAGTGATATCCAATGACGTGGCCTGGAAGGGTTGGCAGCCAGGCCCACCACCATGGAGGTACCTACCCAGCTTCTTGGCAATCTTGGCATTGCTCTTCGGGTCGAGGATTCCAAAGCCGATATCCTTCTTCTCCAGAACCTGTGCGGACAGCTGGAGGACACAACATAGGGTGGTTAGGGAAACATAAGAGCTTCAAACAAACCCCACCCCTAACCTGTAGAAGCCACACCCATACCTTCCCATCTGCCCCCTG
Organism: Lithobates sylvaticus; assembly: GCA_028564925.1. Taxonomy (NCBI): domain Eukaryota; kingdom Metazoa; phylum Chordata; class Amphibia; order Anura; family Ranidae; genus Lithobates; species Lithobates sylvaticus. The sequence continues at coordinate 1,317,391 of CM053027.1, forward strand.
CCCATACAAGCCACACCCATACCTTCCCACCTGTCCCCTTCCCATACAAGCCACACCCATACCTTCCCACCTGTCCCCTTCCCATACAAGCCACACCCATACCTTCCCATCTGCTCCCTGCCCATACAAGCCACACCCATACCTTCCCACCTGTCCTCTGCCCATACAAGCCACACCCATACCTTCCCACCTGTCCCCTGCCCATACAAGCCACACCCATACCTTCCCATCTGTCCCCTGCCCATACAAGCCACACCCATACCTTCCCACCTGCCCCCTGCCCATACAAGCCACACCCATACCTTCCCACCTGTCCCTGCCCATACAAGCCACACCCATACCTTCCCACCTGTCCCCTGCCCATACAAGCCACACCCATACCTTCCCACCTGTCCCCTGCCCATACAAGCCACACCCATACCTTCCCACCTGTCCCCTGCCCATACAAGCCACACCCATACCTTCCCACCTGTCCCCTGCCCATACAAGCCACACCCATACCTTCCCACCTGTCCCCTGCCCATACAAGCCACACCCATACCTTCCCACCTGTCCCCTGCCCATACAAGCCACACCCATACCTTCCCACCTGTCCCCTGCCCATACAAGCCACACCCATACCTTCCCACCTGTCCCCTGCCCATACAAGCCACACCCATACCTTCCCACCTGTCCCCTGCCCATACAAGCCACACCCATACCTTCCCACCTGTCCCCTGCCCATACAAGCCACACCCATACCTTCCCACCAGTCCCCTGCCCATACAAGCCACACCCATACCTTCCCACCTGTCCCCTGCCCATACAAGCCACACCCATACCTTCCCACCTGTCCCCTGCCCATACAAGCCACACCCATACCTTCCCACAAGTCCCCTGCTCATACAAGCCACACCCATACCTTCCCACCTGTCCCCTGCTCATACAAGCCACACCCATACCTTCCCACCTGCCCCTGCCCATACAAGCCACACCCATACCTTCCCACCTGTCCCACACCCATGCCCATACACAGCCAAACACATCCATCCACCTTCCCATCTGCCCCCTGTTCATACAAGCCACACCCATACCTTCCCACCTGTCCCCTGCCCATACAAGCCACACCCATACCTTCCCACCTGTCCCCTGCCCATACAAGCCACACCCATACCTTCCCACCTGTCCCCTGCCCATACAAGCCACACCCATACCTTCCCACCTGTCCCCTGCCCATACAAGCCACACCCATACCTTCCCACCTGTCCCCTGCCCATACAAGCCACACCCATACCTTCCCACCAGTCCCCTGCCCATACAAGCCACACCCATACCTTCCCACCAGTCCCCTGCCCATACAAGCCACACCCATACCTTCCCATCTGCCCCCTGCTCATACAAGCCACACCCATACCTTCCCACCTGTCCCTGCTCATACAAGCCACACCCATACCTTCCCACCTGTCCCCTGCCCATACAAGCCACACCCATACCTTCCCACCAGTCCCCTTCCCATACAAGCCACACCCATACCTTCCCACCAGTCCCCTTCCCATACAAGCCACACCCATACCTTCCCACCTGTCCCCTGCCCATACAAGCCACACCCATACCTTCCCACCTGTCCCCTTCCCATACAAGCCACACCCATACCTTCCCACCTGTCCCCTGCCCATACAAGCCACACCCATACCTTCCCATCTGCCCCCTGCCCATACAAGCCACACCCATACCTTCCCATCTGCCCCCTGTTCATACAAGCCACAACCCATCCTGGGATATGATTGGTTACTGAAAGTCACAATCTGAAATCTGATTCGTTGCTAGGGGTTACTGCAGTCAAACACTGGTCTGGGGACCCCTGCAGATACACACTGAGATCTGATTGGTTGCTAGGGACCATTGCAGTTACTTACTGCAGTTAGTGAGATCTGATTGGTTGCTATGGTTAATGCATTTAAACACTGAGCTCTGATTGATTTGCTAAGCATGATTGCATTCACATTGTGATTCAGATGCTGAGCTGTGATTGGTTGTTGGTCTGGCTGCTCTCTCTGGGCTGTCACATCTCCTGGCAGGGAAATCTGTCGGCTGGAGTTGGGTTACCATTGGGGGATGTCAGCTGTCCGCTCTCATCTCCTCTGTCAGAGGGACAGTCTCTGTGTCTGACATCTACTTATTCAGAGAGAGCAACGGACTGCAGTAACCCATAGCAACCACACCCAGGTGACCGCACCTCGGCAAATGCTGATTGGTTGTTGCAGGTTGGTGCCCTCCACACACGGCTGATTGGTTTTCCCAATGAGAGCAGATCTCAGAACACATTATTCCCACCGCCATGTAAGTGGGCCCCTGCTTAGGGGCTGCCGGCGAGAGGGGGCCACAGATTACTTTTTAGGTTAGTAGCTCTGTTGGACCTCCTCTGGGTGAATTCTGGGGAATCCAGCAGAACTGATGGGGGAAGGGTACAGAGCCACTGAGAGAAGTCCCCAGACTCTCAGTAACACACAGCTATCGCCTCATGTCCTGTGATATTTCCTGACCGCATATTGGGGGGGATTTACTAAAACTGGAGAGTGGCTGTGCATGGCAGCCAATCAGCTTCTAACTTCAGGTTGTTCAATGAAGCTTTGACCAGTGGCGTCGCTAGGGGGTTGCTTTTGGGGCTATAGCACCGAATCTGGGGCCCATAGCCCCGAGTCTCTGCAGGGGTCCCCAAGGGGAGGGGAAGCTCTCTGGGGACCCTGATGTAAGGGGGGCTCTCTGGGGACCCTGATGTAAGGGGGGCTCTTTGGGGACCCTGATGTAAGGGGGAGGCTCTCTGGGGAGGGGGAGGCTCTCTGGGGACCTGATTTAAGGGGGGGGGGGGTTTCTGGGGACCCTGATGTAAGGGGGAGGCTCTCTGGGGACCCTGATTTAAGGGGGGGGGGATTCTGGGAGACCCTGATGTAAGGGGAGGCTCTTCTGGGGACCTGATGCAAGGGGGAGGCTCTCTGGGGACCCTGATGTAAGGGGGGGGGGGGGTTTCTGGGAGGCTCTTTGGGGACCCTGATGTAAGGGGAGGCTCTCTGGGGACCCTGATGTAAGGGGGAGGCTCTCTGGGGACCCTGATGGGGAGGAGGCTCTCTGGGGACCCTGATGTAAGGGGAGGCTCTCTGGGGACCCTGATGTAAGGGGGAGGCTCTCTGGGGACCCTGATGCAAGGGGGAGGCTAAGGGGGAGGCTCTCTGGGGACCCTGATGTAAGGAGGGGACCCTGATGTAAGGGGAGGCTCTCTGGGGACCCTGATGTAAGTGGGGGGCTCTCTGGGGACCTGATGCAAGGGGGAGGCTCTCTGGGGACCCTGATGTAGGGGGAGGCTCTCTGGGGACCCTGATGTAAGGGGGGGCTCTCTGGGGACCCTGAGGTAAGGGGGAGGTCTGGGGACCCTGATGTAAGGGGAGGCTCTCTGGGGACCCTGATTTAAGGGGGGATCTCTGGGGACCCTGATGCAAGGGGGAGGCTCTAAGGGGACCCTGATTTAAGGGGGGGGGTCTCTGGGGCTCTCTGGGGACCCTGGGGACCCTGATGTAAGGGGAGGCTCTCTGGGGACCCTGATGTAAGGGGGAGGCTCTCTGGGGACCCTGATGAGGGGGAGGCTCTCTGGGGACCCTGATGTAAGGGGGAGGCTCTCTGGGGGACCCTGATGTAAGGGGGAGGCTCTCTGGGGACCCTGATGTAAGGGGGGGCTTCCTGATGTAAGGGGGGCTCTCTGGGGACCCTGAGGCTCTCTGGGGACCCTGATGTAAGGGGGAGGCTCTCTGGGGACCCTGATGATGGGGGAGGCTCTCTGGGGAGGCTGATGTAAGGGGGGGCTCTCTGGGGACCCTGATGTAAGGGGGGGAGGCTCTCTGGGGACCCTGATGTAAGGGGGAGGCTCTCTGGGGACCCTGATGTAAGGGGGAGGCTCTCTGGGGACCCTGATTTAAGGGGGGGGGGGTTCTGGGGACCCTGATGTAAGGGGAGGCTCTCTGGGGACCCTGATTTAAGGGGGAATTTTCTGGGGACCCTGATGCAAGGGGGAGGCTCTCTGGGGACCCTGATGCAAGGAGGAGGCTCTCTGGGGACCCTGATGTAAGGGGGAGGCTCTCTGGGGACCCTGATGTAGGAGGAGGCTCTCTGGGGACCCTGATGTAAGTGGGGAGGCTATCTGGGGACCCTGATGTAAGTGGGGGGCCTCTGGGGACCCTGATGCAAGGGGGAGGCTCTCTGGGGCCCCTGATGTAAGGGGGAGGCTCTCTGGGGACCCTGATTTAAGGGGGAGGTTTTCTGGGGACCCTGATTTAAGGGGGAGGTTTTCTGGGGACCCTGATGTAAGGGGGGAGGCTCTCTGGGGACCCTGATTTAAGGGGGGATTTTCTGGGGACCCTGATGCAAGGGGGAGGCTCTCTGGGGACCCTGATTTAAGGGGGAGGCCTCTGGGGACCCTGATGCAAAGGAGGAGGCTCTCTGGGGACCCTGATGTAAGGGGGAGGCTCTCTGGGGACCCTGATGTAAAGGGGGGCTCTCTGGGGACCCTGATGAAAGCGGGAGGCTCTCTGGGGACCCTGATGTAAGGGGGAGGCTCTCTGGGGACCCTGATGTAAGGGGGGCTCTCTGGGGACCCTGATGTAAAGGGGGGGCTCTCTGGGGACCCTGATTTTAAGGGGAAGGCTCTCTGGGGATATAGACACACACACATACACACATATATTACTGTATATACATGTGTATGCCCGCCCAAGCGTATGACTTTCTTTATTACACTGCTATGGGCTCTCGCCCCAGATCTTTTGTAGACCCAGCAACGCCCCTGGCTTTGACAATAAAACCTGGAAGCTGATTGGCTCCCGTGCACAGCTGCGTCAGACTCTGTACTCTCCAGTTTTAGTAAACCAACCCCCAATGTGTTAATCTTCTCCCTATGGAGGATTCGGGGAGACAGGTGGGACCTCGCTGGTGTCACTGATGAGTTATGGGGGCCAAAAATAGCCAAAGAGGTATCAGTGACCCCCCAGGGAGAAAAACATGTGACTGAGGACGGGGGGGGGGGGGGGGGATAGGCGGTTGCACTGGTAACTCAGAGCCCTCAGTGACCCCCCCCCCCCCCCCCCATAGTCATGTGCACGTCGGGAATTTTCGTTCCGTTTATTAAAGAATTTCATTTCACCGCATTCATTATGTTGACCCGATTCGGTTTCGGAATTCGCTTAGTATCTTCGGTGCTTGTTTTGTATATTCGTTGGTCCCGGCGGATTTGACAAATGTTGCAATTTTTTCTGGAAGATTGCTCTATATTCAATATATTCGGATGCCGGTCCAACCGGTCAAGAGAAATGGCACGAGCTGATTGGACAATATCAACTGGAGATCCGAATTCACGAATGGAACGAAAGTCAATTCATAATCCAAATCTGAATTATCTAACAAGTTCAAAAATTCCCCCATGGGCCCAAAATACTACCCCCCCCCCCGGGAGAAGAACATGTAACTGAGGATGAAGGGGAAGGAATAGAGGGGTGCACCTGATCTCTGTACCCAGAGCCCTCAGGGCTCACACCCAGCTCCCGGTTTTCTGTGCTCGTCTTCTGCCCTCAAACTGTACAAAACTGAACAAATTCTGAGATAGTGTCTGTAGTCCACCGAGGACCTGATCCAGTTTCTTGCAGATCCTGAAGGCAAGACTTAGGTCCATTGAGCAATCACAGAGTTCACTCTGATCTGAGGCCACAAAACACAAGTAAAAAATGCTTCAAACCCCTAGAGAAGGTGGAACTCGCAAAGCGTGGGACATGGGGTAGTCACAGCATGAGAATGGGAGAACATGGAGAACGTGGGATTTGGGAGCAAGGGGAGCGTGGGGCACGGTGGAAACACAGAGAGAGGGTAGGATATGGGGACGGGCATGAGGAGTGGGACATGGGGAAGGTGAGACATCAGGAATGGGACCTGGGAAGTGTAGACATAGTGGTTAGGACATGGGGGAGGTGAGACATGGGGAGTGTGGATAAGGTGGTTGTCAGGACATGAGGGATGGCACATGGGGGAAGTGAGACATCAGGCGTGGGACAAGCCAAGCATGGATATGGTGGGTGGTAGGAGATGAGGTTATGTGAAGGTCATTGTGGAGGTGAGATATGGGGAGTGTGGACATAATGGGTGGCAAGACATGAGGAGTAGGAAATGGGGAGTGTGGACATGGAGGAGGTGAGACATGTGGAGTGGGACAAGAGGAGTAAAACATGGGGTGTGTGAACATAGTTGTTAGGATATGGGGGGGGGGTGAGATGTGGGGAGTGTGAACATGCTGGTTAGGATATGGGGGAGGGGGTGAGACATGGGGATCATGGATTTGGTGGGTGGCAGGACATGAGGGGTGGGACATGGAGGAGGTGAGACATTAGGAGTGGGATATGGGGACCATGGACATGATGGTTGACATGGCATGAAGGGTGCAGCATGGGGGAGGTTAGACACCAGGAGTGGGAAATGGGGAGGGTAGACATCGTGGTTGGCTGGACATGAGGGGATGAGAAGGTCATTGGGTAGATGGGACATGGGGAGTGTGGATATAATGGGTAACAAGACATGAGGAGTAGGACATCGAGGAGGTGGGGGGACACGAGGAGTGAGACATGAGGAGTGGGACACGGGTAGTGTGGACATGGGGTGTGGGACATGGTAGAGGTGAGACATGAGGAGTAGGACATGGGGAGTTGGACATGGGGAGTGGGACATGGGGAGTGGGACATGAGGAGTGGGACATGGGGAGTGGGACATGGGGGTTGTCAGGACATGAGTGGTGGGACATGAGTGGTGGGACATGAGGAGTGGGACACGGGTAGCCTGGACATGGGGCGTGGGACATGGTGGAGGTGAAACATGAGGAGTAGGACATGGGGAGTGTGAACATGAGAAGTGGGACATGGAGGATGTGAGACATAAGGAGTAGGACATGAGGAGTGGGACATGGGGAGTGGGACATCAAGGAGGTGGGACATGAGGAGTGAGACATGAGGAGTGGGACATGGGGAGTGTGAACATGAGAAGTGAGAAATGGAGGAGGTGAGACATAAGGAGTAGGACATGAGGAGTGGGACATGGGGAGTGGGACATCAAGGAGGTGGGACATGAGGAGTGAGACATGAGGAGTGGGACACGGGTAGTGTGGACATGGGGTGTGGGACATGGTGGAGGTGAGACATGAGGAGTTGGACATGGGGAGTGGGACATGGGGAGTGGGACATGGAGAGTGGGACATGGGGGTTGTCAGGACATGAGTGGTGGGACATGAGGAGTGGGACACGGGTAGCGTGGACATGGGGAGTGGGACATGGTGGAGGTGAAACATGAGGAGTAGGACATGGGGAGTGGGAACATGAGAAGTGGGACATGGAGGAGGTGAGACATAAGGAGTAGGACATGAGGAGTGGGACATGGGGAGTGGGACATGGAGGAGGTGAGACATAAGGAGTAGGACATGGAGGAGGTGAGACATGAGGAGTGGGACATGGGGAGTAGGACATGGGGAGTGGGACATGGTGGAGGTGAGACATGGTGGAGGTGAGACATGAGGAGTGGGACATGGTGGTTGTCAGGACATGATTGGTGGGACTGGGATATGAGAAGGATGGGATATGGGAAGGATGGGATATGGGAAGGATGGGATATGGGAAGGGTGGGACATGAAGTATGGCCCAATGTGTAAAATAAGGGGACTGCCCAGCAGAAAGAGGGACTGGTAATTGAAGTAGAATTGCAAAGCCGCTGGGAGGTGGTTGGAGAGTATATGGAACATCTCTAATGTCCTTCTGGAAGATCAAACATGGACTTGGCTATATTACCAGGTGGTTTTCCTCCATACTTCCATCCTCCAGCCCCACATTCCTACTTCCTCCGTCCTTCCATCCTCCACCTTCATCCTCTTAGCCTCCATCCCTCCATCTTCCGTCTTTCCTTCCCTCCAATCCTCTATCTTATATCTCTTTCTATGGTCTGTATATTATCTGATACGGTCGGTGTGATGAAATATAACCCGTCTTGGAGATGGGAGTTCCTCCCGGAGAGAATTGAATGTCTCCTTTGGCTCCTGATGTGTGAATTCTCCAGGGTGAGGTGACAATCTCTCAGTGTATCTTGGAGGACAGGCCGGAGGAGTGGCAGCCCAGGGTGACAGTAAACTGATCCGGAGGACTTCCATGCCAAGAGCCCATATCCTGCCAACCTAGGATGGAGCACCACTGACCTGCAGGAAGTCCGGACATTTCTAGTGGGACCTTCCATTACAGCTTCCTGAAGGTCTGGAGAACATGGAAGTCCTCAGGATTGTCCTCGCTGATCACCTCATCCTATTCACATACTTGGCTGAAGTCATTTTTTTTTATATAAACAAAAAAAGACGAAATAAAAAAAGGAAAAATTTTGGACCCCCCCCCCCAATATTTTCTGCTTTTTTAAAAACCGATTCAGCCCCGGGAAGATTTTACCCCTTCCTGACCAGAGCACTATTTACAAGTTGGCACTGCGTCACTTTAACTGACAATTGCGCGTCGTTCAGCGCTGTACCCAAACAAAATTTGTGTCCTTATTTTCCCACAAATAGAGATTTCTTTTGGTGGTATTTTATCACCTCTGCGGTTTTTATTTTTTGCTCTATAAACAAAAAGAGAGCGACAATTTTGAAAAAAAAAAAAAAAACAATATTTTTTACTTTTTGCTATAATAAATATCCCTCAATTAAAAAAAAAAAAAACAAATTTCTTCATCAGTCTAGGCCGATATATGTATTCTTCTACATATTTTTCGTAAAAAAAAATCGCAATAAGCGTATATTGATTGGTTTGCGCAAAAGTTATGTCGTCTACAAACCATGGGAAAGATTTATGGCATTTTTTGTACTAGTAATGGCGGTGATCTGCGATTTTTAGCGGTACTGCGACATTGCGGCGGACAGATCAGACACTTTTGACACATTTTCGGGACCATTGACATTTATACAGCGATCAGTGCTATAAAAATGCACTGATTACTGTGTAAATGATACTGGTAGGTGAAGGGGTTAACATTAGTGGGGCGATCAAGGGGTTAAATGTGTGTTCTAACTGTATGGGGATAGGACTGAGTAGGAGAGGAGACATTTCGCTGTTCCTACATAGTAGGAACAAACGACATGTCTCCTCTCCTCTGATAGCACAGGGATTTGTGTGCATGGCCGGCGGCGATCGAGACCATCGGCCACGTGCATCTGGTCCCCCGCCGTGCAGCGGGCATGCGCACCCCTCCAGCGGCCTTTTTAAGGAACCCCGTACCTGTAAGGGGGTTTCGCGCAGGGGAGCCATTCTGCCCCCCCCCCGTATATAGACATGAGCCGGTCGGGAATTGGTTAAAACATATCCAATAAAATCAATTTTCTTCATAAATTTAGGCCAAAATGTATTCTGCTCCATTTCTTTGGTAAAAAAAATCCCAATCAGTGAATATTAATCGTTTTGTGTGAAAGTTATACAGTCCACAAACTATGAGATATATATCTGGAAATCGATCAACCCTGATGTACTGACGGACGATATCATTTTCGTGGGGCCCGAAAACACCAGGACAGGGCAAATACCCCCCAAATTACCCCTTTTTGGAAAGTAGACAGTCCAAGGTATTTAGTAAGAGGCATAGGAAAGTTTTTTGAAACTCCAACATTTTTTGGAAAATTAAGAAGTTAAATAAAATCTTTTTTATTTTTTCACAATTTTATTTTACATCCTGTCACCAGTACAATACAGCGTCATCGTATGACCGGTGTGCCGGTGATCAGTGACATTGGTGAAATCATTTTTTTTAAACATTTTTTTTCTTTTTTAAAATTTTTAATTTTTTTTTAATCCTGTCATCAGAATAGCTCAGTGTCACTATAGAGACTCTGTACTACTCTGGGGGATGATTAGGATTTTCTTTTAAACTGTTCCCATCCATGAACACCTATCCTTTGATGTGATCTGTGAATGGCTACAGCTAATCACATGGTACAGGTAGCTGGTACCATGTGATTGCTGTGGGCCAATCACAGATCACAACAGTAAGCAAGCTGTTCATGAATGGAAAGGCATTCATGACAGGTTGTTTACATTGTTATCATGTGATTTCCATGACCAATCATAGCTATCGCATGATACCCGGTTATCATGAATCTGCTCCCCTCTCATGATCCCAGAGTTCTGAACCTGCTTCTCCATCATGGTCCCATGGCTTTCAACCTGCTCCCCCATAATAATCCCAGAGTTCTGAACCTACTCCTCCATCATGGCCCCAGGGCTCTGTTAACCTGCTGCCTCTTCAAGGTCCCACTCCCCTGTCATAGTGTCAGGGCTCTATCCCCTACCACAGTCTGCATATAGCCCATCCACTCCCACCACCTTCACAATGGGAGTACCAAAATAAAGCCCACATTATGGATTGAGGCCTGCTTTACAAGATGCTCCTGCTCAGACTCCACCATTAAATATGTGGGAGCACCAATCAACGTCTTAAATGTGTGTAGATATAAACATAATTAACGCCTTTCTGAGTTACTGTGCATGCGGAGTACCTCAAACAAAGTTGATGTTCTCATCCTGGGACAAGGCCCTGGACAAAGCATCAATGGGACTAAGGGCCAAGATGAACGACTGTCCCGTTATATCTGTGAGAGCTGGCGTCTATGCTCTATATACTTGTAGGGTGGTCAGCTAAGGGATCTCATTTAGGCTGGATGAATCTGATGAAAACCTTCACTAAGCTCTTCCAGGTTCAGAGTTGTCAGAATCCTAGTGGTTTCCAGGAAAGCAGCAGAGGTTCTTTATAGGCTGAAGCCAGAGGAGGTCTCCATAAAGATTACCTGACATTTTCTGCTGCCCCCAACATCCCCTGTGATGCTGGCAACACTTCCAGAAATATTCATCTCCTGGGTTCACTGCACTGGTTCCACCCATTTTCTGGATCCCCTGCAATGCTCACTGGTTCCTCCCATCTACTGGGTCACACTGCATTACCCTCTGTTTCCTCCCATCTCCTGGGTCCTCTGCAGTGCTCACTGGTTCCTCCCATCCCCTGGGTCCCCCTGCAGCACTCTCTGGTTCCTCCCATCTCCTAGGTCAGTTCTTACTGTTTCCTTCCATCACCCTGGTCCCATTTTACTGGTTCCTACCATCTCCTGGGTCCCATTTTCTGGATCCCCTGCAATGCTCACTGGTTCCTCCCATCTACTGGGTCATCTTACTGGTTCTTCCCATCTCCTGGGTCCCATTTTACTGGTTCTTCCCATCTCCTGGGTCCCATTTTCCTGGTTCCTCCCATCTCCTGGGTCCTCTGCAGTTTACTGGTTCCTCCCATCTCCTGGGTCCCATTTTACTGGTTCTTCCCATCTCCTGGGTCCCATTTTACTGGTTCTTCCCATCTCCTGGGTCCCATTTTCCTGGTTCCTCCCATCTCCTGGGTCCCATCTTACTGGTTCTTCCCATCTCCTGGGTCCCCCTGCAGCACTCTCTGGGTCCCATTTTACTGGTTCCTCCCATCTCCTGGGTCCCATCTTACTGGTTCTTCCCATCTCCTGGGTCCCATCTTACTGGTTCTTCCCATCTCCTGGGTCCCATCTTACTGGTTCTTCCCATCTCCTGGGTCCCATTTTACTGGTTCCCGGATGGCGCGCCCTAGTGCGCATACGCAAAGGCCACGCGTGTGCGCACGACGCACGCACGTCACTTACGTCGGGGGTGACGTAATTACGGACCAGCAACGGTCTCTAGGGACGCCAGGGAAGCCACACTTCGGCCGCCCTGCACGGCGGCCAATAGCAGCCAGTGGAGGTGGATTCGTTTCTGGCCATATATACCTATGGGAATTCTCCCATGGGGGCGGACTAATTCCAGGTTACACACACCTGTGGGAACTTTCTAATCAACCTAATTTCCCCACCTGCCCTATATATGCTGGGCCAGTGGAAACACATTCCATTCCCACTGCCCCAGCAAGAGGAGGTATACAATCTGTCTGTCTGTACAAGGTATGTACCCTGTGTCTAATGTTTGCGTTTGACCGCTCAATATTGACACACCTAAATATGCCCACTAATCTTTACCTCCATTTCTATCCACTCATAGATTGTGCCACCCTTATTCAAATAAGGGGCCACTGTATTGGTGACCAGTGCCGATTCTGACCTCCCTGGGGCCCTAAGCAAAATTCTGCTAAGGGGCCCTCTACTTGACCCGTGAGCTATGTAAACCATTTGCCACACAGTCACACCTGACACTTCAGTGCTCCCAAAACAATCCTTCCTCCTTTAAACAAAACAGTCAAAGAATAAGTACAACAATATAGAACAGAATGAGGTCCCCAGAGAGCCCCCCCTTACATCAGGGTCCCCAGAAAGCCCCTCCTTACATCAGGGTCCCCAGAGAGCCCCCCCTTACATCAGTGTCCTCAGAGAGCCCCTCCTTACATGAGGGTCCCCAGTGAGCCTCCCTACTTACATCAGGGTCCCCAGAGGGTATCCCCCTACATCAGGGTCCCCAGAGATCTCCCCTTACATCAGGGTCCCAAGAGAGCCTTCCCTCTTACATTAGTGTCCCCAGAGAGCCCCTCCTTACACAGGTCCCCAGAGAGCCCCTCCTTACACAGGGTCCCCAGAGAGCCCCCCCTCTGACATTAGTGTCCCCAGGGGGCCCCCTCTTACATCAGTGTCCCCAGAGGGCCCCGTCCTTACATCAGTGTCCCTAGAGGGCCCCGTCCTTACATTAGTGTCCCCAGGGGCCCCCCTCTTACATTAGTGTCCCCAGAGGCCCCCTTCCTTACATTAGTGTCCCCCAGAGGCCCCCTTCCTTACATTAGTGTCCCCAGAAAGCCCCCCTCTTACATTTGGGCCCCCAAACAGCTGACTCCTCCCCTTGCAATGGTTCCCCTGTACCTGGCTGGTGGAGGTGGGAGGTGGCGATCGGCAGCTATATGGTGTCCACAGGCAGGGGGATCTCCCTGGGGCTAGTAGTTCTATCTCCGAATATATACAGCGGAGAGGGGAGGGGCCTCTGACCCGGGCATCAGCAACAGTGTTCAAGCAGAGTGAAAGTGAAACTGATACCTGCCTGGGTCAGAGGCCCCGCCCTTCTCCTCTCCACTGTATACACTGAGAGCACTACAAACCCCAGGGAGATCCCACCGCCCACTCAGGCACCATAGAGCTGCCGATCGCTGCCTTCCACCTCCTCCCACCTCTCCTCACTGCACTCTAAACGGCCAGCCAGAGGTGCAGGGGGGGATGCTGGGTCTTGGGGGGCCCCCCACAGCGGCGGGGCCCTAAGCAGCTTGCATAGTGTGCCTATAGGGCCGATCGGCTCTGTTGGTGACCATCTATTTGGAGCTAATTACCAGCAATTTGACCATTACTATACTACCCTCAAACAGTGGACTGTGGCATCCATCTCTCCTACTCTAACCACTCAGGTAACTTTGGTGTGTCCCTATCCCCACCTAATTTTTATTAGCACTTGTCACATTCCCTGCACCTAATTCCCTAAGGATGCGTCATATGCGTTACAGATACACCCGCACAACATTCTACACAATTCTTACCCTATATTTTTTCTCCCTCCCCTCACTCTTTTCTCCCCTTACCTATCATACAACATCCCCTCCCCTTCCACTTTATTTCACAATTCTTGATCATTCATCATAGCATTGTGTTTTTTTTTTTTTGGGCCTGCTTTAGCTTTATTTTTGCCTTTCTTTTCACCACACACCATTTCGCATTCCTTCCTTTTTTCATTTATTTTTTCTTATATTCTGAGTCTTCCGTTAGGGCTAGACTCCTATGCAGTCTTATTTGTTTCCCCACTGTCATATTCACGGCCACCTTCCCCTTGAGTCTGGCCATTTTTTACATTTTTTCATTATTATTTTATTTTTCTTTATATTTTTCAATTTTTCACATTTTTCACATCCATCATCATCTTCATCTTTTATTTTCAATTCTATTCTTACTTGTCACATTCAGCCCCGGCTCAGCTGTACTATTTCCGTTGACGTAGTACACTGTTCCTGTTATCATACGTCATTCCCTGCACCCCCCTCCTTGTTTTTATTCACACACTATCCCCCTACACACCCCACATTCCTTCACACTCGCCGCATCACATTCATCTTTCTTTTCTCGTATTTATATCTTCCCCGCTTTGGCACTCCCTTGATGGTATCGACACCACACTTCACCACTTTGCATGGGTTCCCAACACTGGCACGCCCATGTCATGGATCCCTGGCACATTAAATACGGCCATGGGAATAGATAAATGACCTATGAGACTGCATGTAGAATGTTCCAGTACAACAGACCTAATACAGATCCTTTTGTTCAAAATCCCCATTATAGGTTGGGCCAGTATTGTCCTTACCCCCATCTGGTTGCACCTCTTTTCCCTCTGACACCCCCGCCGATTCCGGCGGAAGGAGGAAGGGGGATTATTTGTGTGACTCCTTGTAAGACACGCTTGGAAACTCTGGCCCATGTGGTTTCACTGACGGACTTAGAACACTCTGGCATCCTCCGAGTGAGACGAGAAATACCTCTACATTAAGGATTCTCCATGTGGGAGGACTCTTTCTTCATTTTACCTTTTGGATATATGCCCTTTGTGGTAACTATACTAAACATTACTGCATCATAGATTATTGCCCAACTGCAACGATATTGTGATAAATATATTGACAGTATGTTTCTTCTAGTGGACGTGCCCCTCTGAAGAAGACCCCTAGCGGGTTGAAACGCGTCAGTGTCATTCTACTACCCCATGATTTATATTGTACATGTGGTTAATAGTTTTGACAAGTCCGCATTATATATCCATGTTTTAATTGTCCTGCACTGGAGCTCATGTCCTAATTCATTTGTTATACCTATTTTTGAATAAACTACTTTATTTTATATACCTTTTTCGACTCCATTTGTCGCAAGCTGCCTAAAAACCCCACAGTGGGGGAATCCTTTCCTTCTTGCATTCCATAGGGGTGAGCAGCACTCTCCACACCTTCGGGTATGTGTCTTTTCTCTGCCATTTTACTGGTTCCTGCCATCTCCTGGGTCACAGCTTACTGGTTTCTCCCTTCTCCTGGGTCCCATTTTACTGCTTCCTCCCATCTCCTGGGTCCCATCTTACTGCTTCCTCCCATCTCTTAGGTCCCCCTACAGGGCTTACCGGTTAATCACATCTACTGGTTCCCCCTGTAGTGTTTTCTGGTTCCTCCCGGGTCCCATTTGTCTGGTTCCTCCCATCTCCCGGGTCCCATTTGTCTGGTTCCTCCCATCTCCTGGGTCCCATTTTACTGGTTCCTCCCATCTCCTGGGTCCCATTTTACTGGTTCCTCCCATCTCCTGGGTCCCATTTTACTGGTTCCTCCCATCTCCTGGGTCCCATTTTACTGGTTCCTCCCATCTCCTGGGTCCCATTTTACTGCTTCCTCCCATCTCCTGGGTCCCATTTTACTGGTTCCTCCCATCTCCTGGGTCCCATTTTACTGCTTCCTCCCATCTCCTGGGTCCCATTTTACTGCTTCCTCCCATCTCCTGGGTCCCATTTTACTGCTTCCTCCCATCTCCTGGGTCCCATTTTACTGCTTCCTCCCATCTCCTGGGTCCCATTTTACTGCTTCCTCCCATCTCCTGGGTCCCATTTTACTGCTTCCTCCCATCTCCTGGGTCCCATTTTACTGCTTCCTCCCATCTCCTGGGTCCCATTTTACTGCTTCCTCCCATCTCTTAGGTCCCCCTACAGGGCTTACTGGTTAATCACATCTACTGGTTCCCCCTGTAGTGTTTTCTGGTTCCTCCCATCTCCCGGGTCCCATTTGTCTGGTTCCTCCCATCTCCTGGGTCCCATTTTACTGGTTCCTCCCATCTCCTGGGTCCCATTTTACTGGTTCCTCCCATCTCCTGGGTCCCATTTTACTGGTTCCTCCCACCTCCTGGGTCCCATTTTACTGCCTCCTTCCATCACCTGGGTCCCCCTACAGGGCTTACTGGTGACTCCAATCTACTGGTTTCCCCTGCAGTGCTTTCTGGTTCTTCCCATCTCCTGGGTCCCATCTTCCAGTCTTGTGCAGCAACCAGAGAGGGACCAACCTCCAGTCTGAGGGACTACAGGTACCAGAGTAGCCTTGCATATCTGTGGAACTGTAAATGACATAGAGTGACATTGGGTGACAACGCTCTGTCCCCATCTCTTATTCTTCACCTGCATTGTCACCCCGTCACAAGGGGTGAAGACTATAAGTGCCCATTTCAGCACACATTACACAGACATCGAACACTGTTGTCACCACCAGGAAACCCACCCTGCAGTAATTGCTCGAGTACGTGTAAACATAAAGTGGCTGCCAATGGGATGCAGGAGATCAGCAACATGGAGATGAATTGGCGGATGAAAAAAGGGGAAAACTGGATTTTATTCTAAAAATTACAAAATAGTCCCATATCATTGTGTGGGGGAATTGGACAACTGGTCGAAGGTTTTTTTTGGTCCTCCAGGGTCACAGTGTCGTGGAGGGATCTGGTCCAGTGTCATTGTGTGAAGGATTTGGACAATTGGTCAGAGGTTTTTTGGTTCCTCTGGGGTCTCGTGTTGGGGGATCTGGTCTGGGGTCATTGTGTGGGGGAATTGAACGATTGGTCGAAAGTTTGTTGGTTCCTCCAGAGTCTCGGTGTGGGGGATTTGGTCCAGAGTCATTGTGTGGGGGAATTCGATGATTGGTCGGAAGTTTGTTGGTTCCTCCAAAGCCGTGGTGTTATCTGGTCCAGGATCAATGTGTGGGGGAATTAGATGATTGGTCTAAGGTTTGTTGATTTCTCCGGGAACTTGGTGTGTGTGGTTGGTGGTTGGGGATCTGGTCTGGGGTCAGTGTGTGTGGGGGGGGGGGGGGGGGGGGGATTGATTTTCGGCTTGTTGACTCCTCCAGGGTGTTGGTGTTGGGGGAGGGGTTCTGGTCCGGGGTCATTGTGTGGGGGTATTAGATGATTGGTCTAAGGTTTGAGGTTTGTTGATTTCTCCGGGATCTCGGTGTAGGGGGGGGGGGGTGTGGCGGTTGGGGATCTGGTCTGGGGTCATTGTGTGGGGGGGGGGATTTAGATTATTGATTTTTGGCTTGTTGACTCCTCCAGGGTGTTGGTGTTGGGGGAGGGGCTCTGGTCCGGGGTCATTGTGTGGGGGAATTAGATGATTGGTTGGAGGTTTGTTGGTTTTTGGTTTGGTGTTGGGGGTGGGGGGGATCTGGTCTGGGGGGTCATTGTGTGGGGGAATCAGACAAATGGACGGTGGTCTGCTGGCGTCTCCAAAGTCCCAGTGGGTGGGTCTGGTCTGGGGGATCATTGTGTGGGGGAATTAGACAAATGGTTGGTGGTTTGCTGGTGTCTCCGAGGTCCCGGTGGGGGTTGTGGCCCGGGGTGGGGGGGGATCATTGTGTAGGGAAATCAGACAAATGGTTGGTGGTTTGCTGGTGTCTCCGAGGTCCCGGTGGGGGTTGTGGCCCGGGGTGGGGGGGATCATTGTGTAGGGAAATCAGACAAATGGTTGGTGGTTTGCTGGTGTCTCCGAGGTCCCGGTGGGGGTTGTGGCCCGGGGTGGGGGGGATCATTGTGTAGGGAAATCAGACAAATGGTTGGTGGTTTGCTGGTGTCTCTGAGGTCCCGGTGGGTGGGTCTGGTCTGGGGGATCATTGTGTGGGGGAATTAGACAAATGGTTGGTGGTTTGCTGGTGTCTCCGAGGTCCCGGTGGGGGTTGTGGCCCGGGGTGGGGGGGATCATTGTGTAGGGAAATCAGACAAATGGTTGGTGGTTTGCTGGTGTCTCCGAGGTCCCTGTGGGGGTTGTGGCCCGGGGTGGGGGGGATCATTGTGTAGGGAAATCAGACAAATGGTTGGTGGTTTGCTGGTGTCTCCGAGGTCCCGGTGGGGGTTGTGGCCCGGGGTGGGGGGGATCATTGTGTAGGGAAATCAGACAAATGGTTGGTGGTTTGCTGGTGTCTCCGAGGTCCCGGTGGGGGTTGTGGCCCGGGGTGGGGGGGGATCATTGTGTAGGGAAATCAGACAAATGGTTGGTGGTTTGCTGGTGTCTCCGAGGTCCCGGTGGGGGTTGTGGCCCGGGGTGGGGGGGATCATTGTGTAGGGAAATCAGACAAATGGTTGGTGGTTTGCTGGTGTCTCCGAGGTCCCGGTGGGGGTTGTGGCCCGGGGTGGGGGGGATCATTGTGTAGGGAAATCAGACAAATGGTTGGTGGTTTGCTGGTGTCTCCGAGGTCCCGGTGGGGGTTCTGGCCCGGGGGGTGGGGGGGATCATTGTGTAGGGAAATCAGACAAATGTTGGGGGTTCTCCTCCCTCCCGTATGGCGAGGATTTCCTTCCTCCTCTATCTCCTCCATGCTGATGTCACAGAATTCTATCCCTCGGCTCCTCTTACACCTCCTCCAGCTAAATGTCATTCTTCCTTCTATTTCCAGCTCATCCGACATTATCCCACTCAGAGGTGTCATGTGCCTCGTGCCTCCTCCCTGCAGCTGTTCCCTTCTCCTGATCTGAGGACTGATAATAGACAGATGTCAGAGGCTGTGCTCTGTGTGATGACTACCTGTCCTGCAGAACAAGCCCCTCCCACTGGCAGGATGACATCACACAGGTGTATCAGGCCAGGTAGTCACAGGTACATCACACTCAGTGCAGAGGGAAGCCGACTATCAGCCAGATCATTACCTCTGACTGGAGAGATCTCACCGGATCCCCCCCCCCCCAGCGATCTCCCATCATTATTGGTCACAGGACTGACGACACATCTCCCCACTCTCAGAAAATGGGAAGGTTTGAGACATTTCATTATTCCTCCCAATTTTCCTCTTTTCCGTTCTCATTGAACTTACAGCAATGTGTCCTCCCAGGAACAGGGAATTGGGAACACCAGAAAGATTCCTTATATCAAGGGATTGGGCTGAGGGGTAGGCAGAAGAGGCAGCCGCCTTGGGTGATTCAACAGGAGGGGGGCACATAAAGTGTGGAATCTGCAACCTGTAACGCTCAGGATGGGGCAACAATGAGTGAATTACGTGCTCCACCATCAATGGGAGGATTATGTGCTCCACCATCAATGAAAGGATAACGTGCTCCACCATCAATGAGAGGATTACGTGCTCCACCATCAATGAAAGGATTACGTGCTCCACCATCAATGAGAGGATTACGTGCTCCACCATCAATGAAAGGATAACGTGCTCCACCATCAATGGAGGATTATGTGCTCCACCATCAATGAAAGGATAACGTGCTCCACCATCAATGGAGGATTATGTGCTCCACCATCAATGGAGGATTATGTGCTCCACCATCAATGGGAGGATTACGTGCTCCACCATCAATGGAAGGATTACGTGCTCCACCATCAATGGAAGGATTACGTGCTCCACCATCAATGGAGGATTACGTGCTCCACCATCAATGGAGGATTACGTGCTCCACCATCAATGGAGGATTACGTGCTCCACCATCAATGGAGGATTACGTGCTCCACCATCAATGGAGAATTACGTGCTCCACCATCAATGGAAGGATTACGTGCTCCACCATCAATGGAGAATTACGCGTTCCACCATCAATGGGAGGATTACGCGCTCCACCATCAATGGGAGGATTACGTGCTCCTCCATCAATGGAAGGATTACGTGCTCCACCATCAATGGGAGGATTACGTGCTCCACCATCAATGGGAGGATTACGTGCTCCACCATCAATGGGAGGATTACGTGCTCCACCATCAATGGAGGATTACGTGCTCCACCATCAATGGAAGGATTACGTGCTCCACCATCAATGGGAGGATTACGTGCTCCACCATCAATGGGAGGATTACGTGCTCCACCATCAATGGGAGGATTACGTGCTCCACCATCAATGGGAGGATTACGTGCTCCACCATCAATGAGAGGATTACGTGCTCCACCATCAATGGAAGGATTACGTGCTCCTCCATCAATGGAAGGATTACGTGCTCCACCATCAATGGAAGGATTACGTGCTCCACCATCAATGGAGGATTACGTGCTCCACCATCAATGGAAGGATTACGTGCTCCACCATCAATGGGAGGATTACGTGCTCCACCATCAATGGAAGGATTACGTGCTCCTCCATCAATGGAAGGATTACGTGCTCCACCATCAATGGGAGGATTACGTGCTCCACCATCAATGGAAGGATTACGTGCTCCACCATCAATGGAAGGATTACGTGCTCCACCATCAATGGAGGATTACGTGCTCCACCATCAATGGGAGGATTACGTGCTCCACCATCAATGGAAGGATTACGTGCTCCACCATCAATGGAGGATTACGTGCTCCACCATCAATGGGAGGATTACGTGCTCCACCATCAATGGAGAATTACGTGCTCCACCATCAATGGGAGGATTACGTGCTCCTCCATCAATGGTAGGATTACGTGCTCCACCATCAATGGGAGGATTACGTGCTCCACCATCAATGGGAGGATTACGTGCTCCTCCATCAATGGAAGGATTACGTGCTCCACCATCAATGGGAGGATTACGTGCTCCACCATCAATGGGAGGATTACGTGCTCCACCATCAATGGGAGGATTACGTGCTCCACCATCAATGGGAGGATTACGTGCTCCACCATCAATGGGAGGATTACGTGCTCCACCATCAATGGGAGGATTACGTGCTCCACCATCAATGGAGGATTACGTGCTCCACCATCAATGGAAGGATTACGTGCTTCACCATCAATGGAAGGATTACGTGCTCCACCATCAATGGAAGGATTACGTGCTCCACCATCAATGGAGGATTACGCGTTCCACCATCAATGGGAGGATTACGCGCTCCACCATCAATGGGAGGATTACGTGCTCCACCATCAATGGAGGATTACGTGCTCCACCATCAATGGAAGGATTACGTGCTCCACCATCAATGGGAGGATTACGTGCTCCACCATCAATGAGAGGATTACGTGCTCCACCATCAATGGAAGGATTACGTGCTCCACCATCAATGGAAGGATTACGTGCTCCACCATCAATGGAGGATTACGTGCTCCACCATCAATGGAAGGATTACGTGCTTCACCATCAATGGAAGGATTACGTGCTCCACCATCAATGGGAGGATTACGTGCTCCACCATCAATGGAGGATTACGTGCTCCACCATCAATGGAAGGATTACGTGCTCCACCATCAATGGAAGGATTACGTGCTCCACCATCAATGGAGAATTACGTGCTCCACCATCAATGAAAGGATAACGTGCTCCACCATCAATGGAGGATTATGTGCTCCACCATCAATGGAGGATTATGTGCTCCACCATCAATGGGAGGATTACGTGCTCCACCATCAATGGAAGGATTACGTGCTCCACCATCAATGGAGGATTACGTGCTCCACCATCAATGGGAGGATTACGCGCTCCACCATCAATGGGAGGATTACGTGCTCCACCATCAATGGGAGGATTACGTGCTCCACCATCAATGGGAGGATTACGTGCTCCACCATCAATGGAAGGATTACGTGCTCCATCATCAATGGAGGATTACGTGCTCCACCATCAATGGGAGGATTACGTGCTCCACCATCAATGAGAGGATTACGTGCTCCACCATCAATGGAGGATTACGTGCTCCACCATCAATGGGAGGATTACGTGCTCCACCATCAATGAGAGGATTACGTGCTCCACCATCAATGGAGGATTACGTGCTCCACCATCAATGGAAGGATTACGTGCTCCACCATCAATGGAGAATTACGCGTTCCACCATCAATGGGAGGATTACGCGCTCCACCATCAATGGGAGGATTACGTGCTCCACCATCAATGGGAGGATTACGTGCTCCACCATCAATGGGAGGATTACGTGCTCCACCATCAATGGGAGGATTACGTGCTCCACCATCAATGGGAGGATTACGTGCTCCACCATCAATGGTAGGATTACGTGCTCCTCCATCAATGGGAGGATTACGTGCTCCACCATCAATGGGAGGATTACGTGCTCCACCATCAATGGGAGGATTACGTGCTCCACCATCAATGAGAGGATTACGTGCTCCACCATCAATGGAAGGATTACGTGCTCCTCCATCAATGGGAGGATTACGTGCTCCACCATCAATGGGAGGATTACGTGCTCCACCATCAATGGAGGATTACGTGCTCCACCATCAATGGAAGGATTACGTGCTCCACCATCAATGGAAGGATTACGTGCTCCACCATCAATGGGAGGAATACGTGCTCCACCATCAATGGAAGGATTACGTGCTCCACCATCAATGGAAGGATTAGGTGCTCCACCATCAATGGAAGGTGGTGTACACAGTATATAATACAGTGCAGGCGGTGTACAGTATATAATACAGTGTAGTGTTTAAAAAAATAAATAAATAAAAACATCATGTCCGGAAAGGCCCCAAGGAGAGGCAGACGCTCACAGGCCACTAAAAGAGGGCAAGCAGCTTCTGTATCTATAGTGAACAGTGGTGGTCATAGACATGGTGCATCCTCTGCAGGTGGCCGTGGGGCACGCCACAACATGCAGAAGAGTTGGTGGAGTGGATAACAAAGCCGTCCTCATCCTTCTCATCCTCCGTCACCCAGGCTCAGAGTAGATTGTCTTCCAACGCAGCTGCCAAAGCAGCCTATTCCACCGGCTCTTTGTCCACAGTTCCTTCCGTAGCCCCACCATTATGCACGGAAAAGTCACCAGAATTATTCAACCGCGTTGTCGGTTACATGCTGCTGGAGGATGCGCAGCAATTTGAAGGCTTCGATGTTGGTTCCCAGGTTGAGGAAGGGAGTAAGGTGAGCCTAGAGAGAGGGGCTGCCACAAAAGGACAAGAAACTGGCAGTCATGTTCCCCAAGCTGCAGCATACTGCCAAGTTTGCTCCAGTGCCGAGGAGGGAGGGGGTGATGAGGTCACTGACTGTATTTGGAAGCCTGAGAGAAGAGAGGAGGAAAGTGAGGAAAAGGCACATCTCCAACGAGGCAGGATGTCCTCTAGGGAGCAGCTTAAGGGCAGCCACCCTACTGCATCACACGCAGAGCTCCGCAGGTGCAGGGCGCTGCTGAATTCCCGCTGACTTACAAAAGTTCCTTGGTGTGGGCTTTTTTCGACACGTGCAGCAGATCGCACGCACTATGTTTGAAGCAGATCAAGCGTGGCCAGAACAGCAGCCGCTTGGGCACTACATGCTTGACCAGACATATGACGACCTGCCATGCAGTGAGTTGGCAACAGCACCTGAAAGACCCACATCATAGAAAAAGGCTGACTTCTCCTTGCTCTTTGTGACAGAACGTCCCTACACTCCTCTTGAGTGCGTTTGTCATATATCACTTCCTCCCAGTCTGGATATAGATATCAGATATTCCAACCGCTCCCAAGCACCCAACGAGACGAAACTTGCTTAGTGCTAACATGGACTGTTTTATTACAAAACCAAACTGACATTTATATACAGTAGAAGAGGAGATCCCCCCTCCTGCTCATATTACTCTAACAATACACTTGTAACAACTTAACATAAACTAATTAACTAATCCCATTAAGCAGCTGATGTGACTCGATGTGGATTTCACTACAGGTCAGACTTGTTGTCACTGAGCTAAACACAGTTTATTATAAATTATCATAATTACCACCACAAGACATTTTATCACAATAGGAGACCACCAGTAACAGACGGACCGTCTACTACATTGTACAGAGGACAATGTGATCAGCTCTCTTAATTAACATCTTGAGTTCATGACACTAGCATCTGACAGTGTGTCCCCCAACAGCATGACACAACACACATTATATATACACATATATACTGTGACGGAACGTCCCTACACTCCTCTTGAGTGCGTTCGTCATATATCACTTGCTTCCAGTCTGGATATAGGTATAAGATATTCCAACCGCTCCCAAGCACCAAACGAGACAACACTTGCTTAGTTGCTAAAACATGGACTGAAGATTTATTACAAAGATGACATTTATATACAGTAGAAGAGGAGATCCCCCCTCCTGCTCATATTATTCTAACAATACACTTGTAACAACTTAACATAAACTAATTAGCTAATTCCTTTAAGCAGCCGATGTGACTCAGGATTTCACTACAGGCCAGACTTGTGGTCACCGAGCTAAACACAGTTGATTATAAATTAACATAATTACCACCACAAGACATCTCATCACAATAGCAGGAGACCACCAGTAACAGACGGAGCGTCTCCTGCATTGTGCAGAGGACAATGGGATCAACTAACCCATTCAATTAACATCTTGAGTTCATGACATTGAATGGGACACAAGGTGTCAGATGCTAGTCTATTTCTAATGCCAAATGCATATACAGAGAGTGTATTTTGGGGGGCCCGTGATCAGCTGGCAGGAGGCTAGCATGTAGTCCTCTCAAAAAGCCCGTGTCCCGGCTAGGTCTGTCACATATACAGCATTGAATCTGACTAGCACAGATTATTGATGGTTATTGATGGTCCTTCACCCTGTGCCCCTTAAAATCCAGGGCCCATAATCGGTTGGCAGGAGGCTCGCATTTAGTCCTCTCAAAAAGCCTGTGTCCCGGCTAGGTCTGTCACACTCTTCATCTGGGATCTCAAACCCCACTATACCTTCAGTCCTCTCAAAAACCTGCACTGAGAGGAATGAAGGTATAGCAATAGGTGCCACAAGTACTTGCAGCCAATCTGCTAGCAGTACACCACCAGTTGATTTCAGCAGGCAAATTTTGCTACCCCAGTAGCTGAACCGTAAAAAGACATTCTGTCTCAGCCATCCACATGCTCAGCGTCTAAATGCTAGCTTGGCCAAAGTGCTAGCACTGCAACTGCTGCCTTTTCAGCTGGTAGACTCTGCCCCCTTTTGTGAATTTGTGGAATGTGCTGTACCACAGTGGCAGGTTCCAAAATGGCATTTCTTTTCATGTAAGGCCATTTTGTCTCTCTACTGTCATGTGGAAGGCAATGTTTTTGGCCTCGTTGGACAGGGCAGTCAGCAGCAAGGTTCATATTACCACTAACTCATGGTCCAGCAGGCATGGGCAGGGACGTTACCTTTCCTTTATGGCGCACTGGGTAACTCTGCTGGCAGCTGGGAAAGCGCCAGGACTGGGTTCAGTGTTGTTGAAGCTTGTTCCGCCACCACGCCTCCAAAAAGCTGGTGGTGATTCTTCCACAGCTCTCTGCTCCACCCCATCCTCCTCTTCCTCTATGGCCTCTTCTGCAGAATTGCCCTCTGAAGCAGCAGTGCTCCGTAAGCGTTCAAGGGGCTACACAAGCTGTCAGGCTAAAATATGCCATGTGGTGCTTCAGTTGGTCTGCCTAGGGAACAGAGGCCACACTGGGGCAGAGATTCTGTCAGCTCTGCAGGGGCAGGCTCAGAGGTGGTTGATGCCATGGCAGCTTGAGCCAGGAATGGTTGTATGTGACAATGGCACCAACCTTCCCTCCGACAGGGACACTTAACCCATGTTCCATGTTTCACGTCCTGAATTTGGTGGGGCAGTGGTTCTTGAGCAGGTACCCGGGCTTACAAGATCTCCTGAGGCAGGCCAGTAAAGTCTGTGGTTATTTCCGCCGGTCATATAATGCCAGTGCTCGGCTGCCTGACATTCAAAGGGAATGCAACCTGCCCACCAACCGCCTCATTTGTGACATGCCCACCAGGTGCAACTCAACGTTGGCAATGCTGCAGCAGCTGCACACACAGCAGAGGGCCATCAATGAGTACCTGTGCGAGTATAGCACCAGGACAGGGTCAGGGGAGCTTGGCTCCTTTTTGCCACACCAGTGGCTACTGATCAAGAATGCATGCACTTGCACTGTCACTGTCACTATTTGAGAAGTCCACAAGGATGGTGAGCAGCGGCAATGCATGCATCAGTGATACTGTCCCTCTAGTCTTCCTGCTGGAGCACACGCTTCGTGAAATCATGGACAGGGCACTTGAGGCAGAACAGCAGGAGGAAGAAGAGGACTTCCTTTCCTCTCAAGGCCCCCTTTATGCAGATAGCATTCCTGCGGGGCCACCAAACACAGGAAGAAGAGGAGGAGGAATATTGTGCCATCATGGATGTAGAGGATAACACGCAACAGTCTTCAAGGGATGGTTTTCAGTCCCCATAAACCCAAAGAGTTGTACATGACTGGGAGGAGGTAGTTCAGGATAATGTCATCCTTAGTGACTCAGAGGACTCAGAATCAAATGCCTTTGCAAGCTTGCGCTGCATGGTTTCGTGGATATTTCGCCACACTCCTGCGCTAATAAGCACCTTTCAATCTTATGATATAATGCGCCCTCTGATCGTATGTCTCCCTGGATCCCCAGCTCCCAAAAACAGACATTACCAGCAGCTTCACGTCATCCTCTCAGCATCAGCCAAGCATTCCATACATCACCTTTCCAGCCTAAACTGCTTCCCATCTAAGCCCCTGGTTTCCCATTGCCCAGTAAACAGCCATCAACAGCAAGTATTCTTACAGCCTCATCTTTGCCTGGTCAGCCAGCCATCCTTGGCCGCACTAACCAGCATGGCCTTTTTATTATCACAAAAGCTTTCACAAACAGGAAGTGCCTGCCTCCAACAGCCAGACACTCCCACAATACAAAATGACATCACAGGAAGTTACATACAGTAAAAGGGGAGGGCACTCATGGGAGGAAGTGCACAGGTCCCCTATTAGTCAGAATGCAGCCCAGTAAATACTGTTCAAATTGAACAGTATTTATTAAGCTCATTCTATTGGTTCTTACAGGCTTGAGACAATCTGCAGGGACATTGTCACTGATGTTGTGAATATACGGTACGAGTTTATCAACAAGGCGGATGCAAATGTCCTCTTATTAAAGCAGATATGTATCCAGAAGGGATAACGTAGCCACACAGAGATAAAATAATATGTTTCTCTCGTTATGCGGACTTCGCTTCTCTAATGCGTCATTTGAAGGCAAGAAGTCCAGCGCATTGCACTTGGTACCTACAACCCGACAAACATCCACAGACACAGAGACCACGTCTCCAATCCCACGAGAAGGTTTTCATACTGACCGTTTTTACCACTGATCTCTATTCGACCCAAGTGCGCTCTGCTAGAGCGCTCCTCGATTAAATCAGACACAGGGAGACAGATGACAATCTATAAAAACACACATCCTAGAATAAAATGCCCACATATATTTTATACAATATAATTTCCACAACAATGGCCTCCCTGATTCTGCAAAGCCTGTGAAAGGACCCTAGGATTTGTGGTATCAAGGAGAGGGATCATTACTGGCTGGCAACCCTTCTTGATCCACGTTTCAAGGGTAAGGTTGCAGAACTCATCCTGCCTTCGCAGAGGGAGCAGAGGATGAAACTTTTTCAGGAGGCCTTGAAGAAAAGTTTGTGTAACGCATTTCCACACCCCTAGTGATCCATTTCCTGGTGCTGGACAACGTGTTTCTGAGGCATCGTTTGGTCAGAGGAAGAGCAGTGGAGAAGGTGGCCGGCTGACCGATGCCTTTAAACTATTTTTCAATCCTCTGCGCCAAGGTCTGATAGGTTCCAGCAACCATTGCCAGCGTCTGCAGTATATGGTGCAGGAATATCTAGGGGCAAGAGCAGACTTGGAGACCTTTCCAATAGACCATCCACTGGGTTACTGGGTCTTGAGAATGGACCACTGGCCAGAACTTGCTCAATATGCAATCAAGCTACTGGCCTGTCCTGCATCCAGCATGCTTTCTGAATGCACATTCAGTGCTTCTGGAGGGTTTGTAACACATCAAAGAGTGCGCCTGTCCACAGACTCCGTTGATAGGCTCACATTTATAAAATGAATCAGTCCTGGATCAGCAGCTATCAAGCACCTGATGCTGATGTAGCTGATTGAATTTGCTATGGATCTGGGATCTCTTAAGGACTGCCTATGCTGCCTATCCTATTCCTCCTCAATCTTGATGATACTAGCTTCCAAAAATATATATATATAGGAGTATATAGTGCAGTATATATAATACAGTGCAGGGTATATAGTGCAATGTACAGTATATAATATAGTGTATTGAAGTGGTTAAGGGTATCCTATGACAAAATTAAGAACACTTTTATTTTTTTTATTTATTTAATAAAGGACTTGTCAAAAACTGTGTATTGTGGTTTTTACTTTTTGACACTTGTTAAAGGGGGTTTCCAGATTCCAATAAGCCCCCCACTCGCAGACCCCCCACAACCAATGGCCAGAGTTGGGGGGATGAGGCCCTTGTCCCCATGTTGGAGGCAAGTGGCCTGGTATGGTTCAGGAGGGGGGGGGAAACTTGCTCGCCCCCCCCCCCCTTTCCTGGCCTGCTAGTCTGCTTGCCCGAATAGGGGTCTGGTATGGATTTTGGGGGGGACCCCATGTTGTTTTTTTATTTTTTTTTATTTTGTCGTGGAGTAAATATCCCTACCAGACTCGAAGGGCCGTTTTTTTCATAGATTTTTATCTATATTGCCAGGATCCGACAATAGATTACAGCCGCAAGAAATTTTAAATGGCATAGTAAGACACATGAGAAAGATGGGCCACTTTACAGGCACAATATTTAAAGGTATATTTTATTTTTATTGTTTCACTTTAAGCATTATTAAAATCACTGCTCCCGAAAAAAACAGCCGTTTTAAAAACTTTTTTTTTGCATTGAAACATGTCCCCTGGGGCAGGACCCGGGTCCCCAAACCCTTTTTATGGCAATAACTTGTATATTAGCCTTTAAAATTAGCACTTTTGAGTTTTCACGTTCATGTCCCATAGACTTTAATAGGGTTTGCATGTTCACATGCAAATCGAACTGGGGGGTGCGATGCAGGGGTCAGGAGTGTGTAACACACAGAGTTAAGGGCTCAGCAGTGCATAACATACTGTATATCACTAGAAGGGTCATCGGTAGGAAGGAGGAGGTCCTGATTCCTCTATATAGATCCTTAAATCACTAGAGGGATCACCAGCAGGAGGAAGGAGGTCCTGATTCCTCTATATAGATCTTTATATCACTAGAGGGGTCACCAGCGGGAGGAAGGAGGTCCTGATTCCTCTATATAGATCTTTATATCACTAGAGGGATCACCGGCAGGAGGAAGGAGGTCCTGATTCCTCTATATAGATCTTTATATCACTAGAGGGGTCACCAGGAGGAGGAAGGAGGTCCTGATTCCTCTATATAGATCTTTATATCACTAGAGGGGTCACCAGGAGGAAGGAGGTCCTGATTCCTCTATATAGATCTTTATATCACTAGAGGGGTCACCGGCAGGAGGAAGGAGGTCCTGATTCCTCTATATAGATCTTTATATCACTAGAAGGGTCATCGGTAGGAAGGAGGAGGTCCTGATTCCTCTATATAGATCCTTAAATCACTAGAGGGATCACCAGCAGGAGGAAGGAGGTCCTGATTCCTCTATATAGATCTTTATATCACTAGAGGGATCACCAGCGGGAGGAAGGAGGTCCTGATTCCTCTATATAGATCGTTCTATCACTAGAGGGGTCACCGGCAGGAGGAAGGAGGTCCTGATTCCTCTATATAGATCTTTATATCACTAGAGGGGTCACCGGCAGGAGGAAGGAGGTCCTGATTCCTCTATATAGATCTTTATATCACTAGAGGGGTCACCAGGAGGAGGAAGGAGGTCCTGATTCCTCTATATAGATCTTTATATCACTAGAGGGGTCACCAGGAGGAAGGAGGTCCTGATTCCTCTATATAGATCTTTAGTGAGACTTCATTTAGAAAATTGGGTCCAGTTCTGTAGACCCTTATATCAGGAAAGACTTCAGGAACTTAATATGTACAGTCTGGAGGAAAGAAGGGAAAGGATGGACATGACTGAAACCTTTAAATACAATAAGGGAGTGAATAAGGGTGAGGAGGGAAGGATTTCCAGTATGGAGATGAGGTGAAGGACGTGACCTCAAACTTGGAGGAAATTCCAAACTCATCTTAGACAGTATTATTTTACTGAAAGAGTAGTTGATACTTGGAAAAAACTTCCACCAGTGGTGGTGAGACAGTCTGCAGGAAGTGAATTCTCACATACTCCGGACTAACATAGATCTACAGTCAGACAAAAAATTACCGAAAAACAAAATATTAAAAAAAATGGGCAGTGTTGTGGAACATTTTATTAATGTATGTTGTCAGATGCCCCCCCAGAGTCGGTTTTGCTGTAATGCGCTCATGTGAGGGTATTCGCACATACAGACGTTGGCGGAAGACCATTGGCTGCGGAAACCTTCCTGTGGACACTGCAGATGTGTTTGCTTTTTAAGGATGTTCATTTGTGCCTCGCCGGGAGACTGGCCACTTCCTGGCGACTGCATTAATGACTTCAAGGGAACATGTCTGTGTACATTGGAACTATAGCATAACGATATAAATATTGTGGCCCACTGAGCCATGGCTTTATATCATTCGTTGTCATTGAAAGCAGTTTGACGGTCATGATGTTTTTTTTGCCGAACTATCTTTCTAGTGTAATCTTTGTCTTACAGGAAGCATGGCTCTGCATCTGACCGTTTGCACACATCACTGCTAGTCTGTTTTGAATGTATACATGTCTGTGATTGGTTCTTTTGAAGGAAAACAAATGTCCCTGTATTGTAACATCCTGTATGGTATTGTAATGTCCTTATATGGTCATTCACATCCTGTGTGAATGATATGAGGTCACAATCTTTTGTAGGAGGGGTTTAGCTGTTGGAGGCAAACCCTTGAGGGTGTGGCTTCGAATGGATTGGAAATAAAGGAGTTCGCTGGGCTGAGGACAGGCAATCATGCTGCCCTTTGCTGAGAGGAACACGTAAAAAATACTGGTGATGGTTCTTTTAATGGGACCTGGCTGGAAAGCAGTTAGGCTGAGGTAAGGATGTATGGATGGATGGGGGGGTTGGGAGGTAATGGAAGACATACGATCTAAAACTTCGGAAGGTAAGGCATTGTATCATTAAGACGGAAAGTGTTATTATATTAGAAACAGGATATATGGCTGTGTGCTCTGCGGACAGCCGAATTTCCCGGACAGCAGACGTGATGGACCACTTGGTCTTTTATTCTGCCG
The DNA here is from genome assembly GCA_028564925.1 of Lithobates sylvaticus. Classification (NCBI taxonomy): domain Eukaryota; kingdom Metazoa; phylum Chordata; class Amphibia; order Anura; family Ranidae; genus Lithobates; species Lithobates sylvaticus. The sequence continues at coordinate 1,348,560 of CM053027.1, forward strand.
TCGCTCTTCTCTATTTGCTGTGTGTGGTGTGTGATAGTCACACTTTGGTGTGTAGTAGTGATCGGTGAGGCCTGTCAGTGGTGTGGGGGAGGGGAGGACTCACCTCAGGCATAGGAGTGGTGGAGCAGGTTTGGTGAGTGGTGTGAAGGTTCTGCAGACTCGGAGCTGGGGGGGGTCTCTCCACTCAGGTCGCATTCTATGAGGTGAGCAGCTTCAGGTGGGCTGTATGGGGGTACCTTACCCTGTGCGGGATATATGGGGGGGGGGCAGGGACGGTGACCGGTACACACACAGGAATTCACATACACAGGTGAGTGTTGTGACGTTTATATCTCTCCATAGTAATGGAGGACAAGGTGAGATACAATGCGACTTGTGGTATTTATACACAACCGGCACTTCCTGCAAGACAATTACACATTATATGTAGCGGTCACACTTTACTAAGTGTGCGCTATCAGTGCAAATTTAGTTTATCTCAGAACTGTAATGGAGTTCTGGGGTTAATTGTACAGGATTTACTTTGGCATCAGTCTGGCTGGGCTGTATTAAGGTTCCGCCTGATCATAGGTGCAGTGAGGCACATGTGACAGGCTGAGAACCAGGCCTGGTTGGACGTGTTAGGTACCAATCTTTCCCGGAGCCAATCAGTGGGCGCGTCTGGCCCCGCTGTGTAGTCTGGGAAGGGGTATTTAAGGGGCTGAAGTCACGTGTTCATGGTTCAGCTGCTGCATTGATTCCTGGTTCCGGTCCGGGGCAGCCCCGCGAAGGGTCCCGGAGTGTCTGCTGCCCCCGCAAGCATGGTCACCCTGACCAGCCCCAGAGGCCCTCATGGTCTGGGGTGGGGATCCGTCTGTTCCCGAGCCTCAGAACTTGCTAGTCCGAGGCCCAGTAACTGAAGGAGGATTCGGAGGTGTCCCGGTGTGCTCTCGGTATTGGAGGGACACGGCAACTCGTACAAGTGACCGGGGGAGGACTCTTCGGAGGAGGGCCAAGAAGCTGGCTGCTCAGTAAGAGCCTGGGAGCTGAGATGTATGGACACTAGAGAATCCACACTTCACACAGTATCACCAAGAAGGCTGAGAGATCCGGGGACTGGGGTCTGGTTGGGTAATATGAGGACAGGTTTGGATGATGATGATTGTGTGGTGTGGGGTCTGGTTGGGTAATATGAGGACAGGTTGGGATGATGATGATTGTGTGGTGTGGGGTCTGGTTGGGTAATATGAGGACAGGTTGGGATGATGATGATTGTGTGGTGTGGGGTCTGGTTGGGTATTATGAGGACAGGTTGGGGTGATGATGGTGATTGGGTGGTGTGGGGTCTGGTTGGGTAATATGAGGACAGGTTGGGGTGATGATGATGATTGTGTGGTGTGGGGTCTGGTTGGGTAATATGAGGACAGGTTGGGATGATGATGATTGTGTGGTGTGGGGTCTGGTTGGGTAATATGAGGACAGGTTGGGGTGATGATGGTGATTGTGTGGTGTGGGGTCTGGTTGGGTAATATGAGGACAGGTTGGGATGATGATGATGATTGTGTGGTGTGGGGTCTGGTTGGGTAATATGAGGACAGGTTGGGGTGATGATGATTGGGTGGTGTGGGGTCTGGTTGGGTATTATGAGGACAGGTTGGGGTGATGATGGTGATTGGGTGGTGTGGGGTCTGGTTGGGTAATATGAGGACAGGTTGGGATGATGATGATTGGGTGGTGTGGGGTCTGGTTGGGTATTATGAGGACAGGTTGGGATGATGATGGTGATTGTGTGGTGTGGGGTTTGGTTGGGTAATATGAGGACAGGTTGGGGTGATGATGATGATGATTGTGTGGTGTGGGGTCTGGTTGGGTAATATGAGGACAGGTTGGGATGATGATGATTGTGTGTTGTGGGGTCTGGTTGGGTAATATGAGGACAGGTTGGGATGGTGATTGTGTGGTGTGGGGTCTGGTTGGGTAATATGAGGACAGGTTGGGGTGATGATGATGATTGTGTGGTGTGGGGTCTGGTTGGGTAATATGAGGACAGGTTGGGGTGATGATGATGATTGGGTGGTGTGGGGTCTGGTTGGGTAATATGAGGACAGGTTGGGGTGATGATGATGATTGGGTAGTGTGGGGTCTGGTTGGGTATTATAAGGACAGGTTTGGGTGATGATGATGATTGTGTGGTGTGGGGTCTGGTTGGGTAATATGAGGACAGGTTGGGGTGATGATGATGATTGTGTGGTGTGGGGTCTGGTTGGGTAATATGAGGACAGGTTGGGATGATGATGATGATGATGATTGTGTGGTGTGGGGTCTGGTTGGGTAATATGAGGACAGGTTGGGATGATGGTGATGATTGTGTGGTGTGGGGTCTGGTTGGGTAATATGAGGACAGGTTGGGGTGATGATGGTGATTGGGTGGTGTGGGGTCTGGTTGGGTAATATGAGGACAGGTTGGGGTGATGATGATTGTGTGGTGTGGGGTCTGGTTGGGTATTATGAGGACAGGTTGGGATGATGATTGTGTGGTGTGGGGTCTGGTTGGGTAATATGAGGACAGGTTGGGATGATGATGATTGGGTGGTGTGGGGTCTGGTTGGGTATTATGAGGACAGGTTGGGATGATGATGATGATTGGGTGGTGTGGGGTCTGGTTGGGTATTATGAGGACAGGTTGGGGTAATGATGATTGTGTGGTGTGGGGTCTGGTTGGGTATTATGAGGACAGGTTGGGATGGTTATGATGATTGTGTGGTGTGGGGTCTGGTTGGGTAATATGAGGACAGGTTGGGGTGATGATGATTGGGTGGTGTGGGGTCTGGTTGGGTATTATGAGGACAGGTTGGGGTGATGATGGTGATTGGGTGGTGTGGGGTCTGGTTGGGTAATATGAGGACAGGTTGGGATGATGATGATTGGGTGGTGTGGGGTCTGGTTGGGTATTATGAGGACAGGTTGGGATGATGATGGTGATTGTGTGGTGTGGGGTCTGGTTGGGTAATATGAGGACAGGTTGGGGTGATGATGGTGATTGTGTGGTGTGGGGTCTGGTTGGGTAATATGAGGACAGGTTGGGATGATGGTGATTGGGTGGTGTGGGGTCTGGTTGGGTAATATGAGGACAGGTTGGGATGATGATGGTGATTGGGTGGTGTGGGGTCTGGTTGGGTAATATGAGGACAGGTTGGGATGATGGTGATTGGGTGGTGTGGGGTCTGGTTGGGTAATATGAGGACAGGTTGGGATGGTGATTGTGTGGTGTGGGGTCTGGTTGGGTAATATGAGGACAGGTTGGGATGATGATGATGATTGTGTGGTGTGGGGTCTGGTTGGGTATTATGAGGACAGGTTGGGATGATGATGATTGGGTGGTGTGGGGTCTGGTTGGGTAATATGAGGACAGGTTGGGATGATGATGATTGGGTGGTGTGGGGTCTGGTTGGGTAATATGAGGACAGGTTGGGATGATGGTGATTGTGTGGTGTGGGGTCTGGTTGGGTAATATGAGGACAGGTTGGGGTGATGATGATTGTGTGGTGTGGGGTCTGGTTGGGTATTATGAGGACAGGTTGGGGTGATGATGATGATTGTGTGGTGTGGGGTCTGGTTGGGTAATATGAGGACAGGTTGGGGTGATGATGATGATGATTGTGTGGTGTGGGGTCTGGTTGGGTAATATGTGGCCAGGTTGGAGTGATGATGGTGATTTGGGGTGGTGTGGGGGTGTGGGGTCTGGTTGGGTATTATGATGATGATGATGATGATTGTGTGGTGTGGGGTCTGGTTGGGTATTATGAGGCCAGGTTGGAGTGATGATGGTGATTGTGTGGTGTGGGGTCTGGTTGGGTAATATGAGGACAGGTTGGGATGATGATGATTGGGTGGTGTGGGGTCTGGTTGGGTATTATGAGGACAGGTTGGGATGATGATGGTGATTGGGTGGTGTGGGGTCTGGTTGGGTAATATGAGGACAGGTTGGGATGATGATGATTGTGTGGTGTGGGGTCTGGTTGGGTAATATGAGGACAGGTTGGGATGATGATGATGATTGTGTGGTGTGGGGTCTGGTTGGGTATTATGAGGACAGGTTGGGATGATGATGGTGATTGGGTGGTGTGAGGTCTGGTTGGGTATTATGAGGACAGGTTGGGGTGATGATGGTGATTGGGTGGTGTGGGGTCTGGTTGGGTAATATGAGGACAGGTTGGGATGATGATGATGATTGGGTGGTGTGGGGTCTGGTTGGGTAATATGAGGACAGGTTGGGATGATGATGATGATTGTGTGGTGTGAGGTCTGGTTGGGTAATATGAGGACAGGTTGGGGTGATGATGATGATTGTGTGGTGTGGGGTCTGGTTGGGTATTATGAGGACAGGTTGGGATGATGATGATTGGGTGGTGTGGGGTCTGGTTGGGTAATATGAGGACAGGTTGGGGTGATGATGATGATTGGGTGGTGTGGGGTCTGGTTGGGTAATATGAGGACAGGTTGGGATGATGATGGTGATTGGGTGGTGTGGGGTCTGGTTGGGTAATATGAGGACAGGTTGGGATGATGATGGTGATTGGGTGGTGTGGGGTCTGGTTGGGTAATATGAGGACAGGTTGGGATGATGATGGTGATTGGGTGGTGTGGGGTCTGGTTGGGTATTATGAGGACAGGTTGGGGTGATGATGATGATTGGGTGGTGTGGGGTCTGGTTGGGTAATATGAGGACAGGTTGGGATGATGATGGTGATTGGGTGGTGTGGGGTCTGGTTGGGTAATATGAGGACAGGTTGGGATGATGGTGATTGGGTGGTGTGGGGTCTGGTTGGGTAATATGAGGACAGGTTGGGATGATGATGGTGATTGGGTGGTGTGGGGTCTGGTTGGGTAATATGAGGACAGGTTGGGATGATGATGGTGATTGGGTGGTGTGGGGTCTGGTTGGGTAATATGAGGACAGGTTGGGATGATGGTGATTGGGTGGTGTGGGGTCTGGTTGGGTATTATGAGGACAGGTTGGGATGATGATGATGATGATTGTGTGGTGTGGGGTCTGGTTGGGTAATATGAGGACAGGTTGGGGTGATGATGATGATGATTGTGTGGTGTGGGGTCTGGTTGGGTATTATGAGGACAGGTTGGGATGATGATGATTGTGTGGTGTGGGGTCTGGTTGGGTAATATGAGGACAGGTTGGGATGATGATGATTGGGTGGTGTGGGGTCTGGTTGGGTAATATGAGGACAGGTTGGGGTGATGATGGTGATTGGGTGGTGTGAGGTCTGGTTGGGTAATATGAGGACAGGTTGGGATGATGATGATGATGATTGGGTGGTGTGGGGTCTGGTTGGGTAATATGAGGACAGGTTGGGATGATGATGATGATTGTGTGGTGTGGGGTCTGGTTGGGTAATATGAGGACAGGTTGGGATGATGATGATGATTGTGTGGTGTGGGGTCTGGTTGGGTATTATGAGGACAGGTTGGGATGATGGTGATTGTGTGGTGTGGGGTCTGGTTGGGTATTATGAGGACAGGTTGGGATGATGATGATGATGATTGTGTGGTGTGGGGTCTGGTTGGGTATTATGAGGACAGGTTGGGGTGATGATGGTGATTGGGTGGTGTGGGGTCTGGTTGGGTAATATGAGGACAGGTTGGGGTGATGATGATTGTGTGGTGTGGGGTCTGGTTGGGTAATATGAGGACAGGTTGGGATGATGGTGATTGTGTGGTGTGGGGTCTGGTTGGGTATTATGAGGACAGGTTGGGATGATGGTGATTGTGTGGTGTGGGGTCTGGTTGGGTATTATGAGGACAGGTTGGGATGATGATGATGATGATTGTGTGGTGTGGGGTCTGGTTGGGTAATATGAGGACAGGTTGGGGTGATGATGGTGATTGGGTGGTGTGGGGTCTGGTTGGGAAATATGAGGACAGGTTGGGATGATGATGATTGGGTGGTGTGGGGTCTGGTTGGGTAATATGAGGACAGGTTGGGATGATGATGATGATTGGGTGGTGTGGGGTCTGGTTGGGTATTATGAGGACAGGTTGGGGTGATGATGATGATTGGATGGTGTGGGGTCTGGTTGGGTAATATGAGGACAGGTTGGGATGATGATGATTGGATGGTGTGGGGTCTGGTTGGGTATTATGAGGACAGGTTGGGGTGATGATGGTGATTGGGTGGTGGGGGGTCTGGTTGGGTAATATGAGGACAGGTTGGGATGATGATGATGGTGATTGTGTGGTGTGGGGTCTGGTTGGGTAATATGAGGACAGGTTTGGATGATGATGGTGATTGTGTGGTGTGGGGTCTGGTTGGGTAATATGAGGACAGGTTTGGATGATGATGGTGATTAGGTGGTGTGGGGTCTGGTTGGGTAATATGAGGACAGGTTGGGATGATGGTGATTGGGTGGTGTGAGGTCTGGTTGGGTATTATGAGGACAGGTTTGGATGATGATGGTGATTGGGTGGTGTGGGGTCTGGTTGGGTATTATGAGGACAGGTTGGGGTGATGATGATTGTGTGGTGTGGGGTCTGGTTGGGTATTATGAGGACAGGTTGGGATGATGATGATTGGGTGGTGTGGGGTCTGGTTGGGTATTATGAGGACAGGTTGGGATGATGGTGATTGGGTGGTGTGGGGTCTGGTTGGGTATTATGAGGACAGGTTGGGATGATGGTGATTGGGTGGTGTGGGGTCTGGTTGGGTAATATGAGGACAGGTTGGGATGATGATGGTGATTGTGTGGTGTGAGGTCTGGTTGGGTAATATGAGGACAGGTTGGGATGATGATGATTGGGTGGTGTGGGGTCTGGTTGGGTATGAGGACAGGTTGGGATGATGATGATTGTGTGGTGTGGGGTCTGGTTGGGTAATATGAGGACAGGTTGGGGTGATGATGATGATTGGGTGGTGTGGGGTCTGGTTGGGTTTTGGCAGGTTTGCTGTTGTGCCATGTTCTTTCCATTTGGTTATGATAGATTTGATGGAGCTCCTATTGATCAAAGATTTGGATATTGTTTGTATGACCCAGCTCTGACTTGTACTTCTCAACATCATTGTCACTTTACTTGTTTGGAGAGTTCCTCGGTCTTCATGGCAGTGTTTGGTTAGTGGTGCCTCTTGCTTAGGTGTTGCCGCCTCTTGGGCCTTTCACAAAGGTGTGTCTATGTAATGACAGATCATGTGACACTTGGATTGCACACAGGTGGACATCATTTCAGTAATCATGTGACTTCTGAAGGTAATTGGTGGCACCAGAGCTTTTTATGGGCTTCATAACAAAGGTGGTGAATACATACACACATGACAATTATCATTTTTTTATTTCTGAAAAATAGTTTTATGTATATGTTTTTCTAATTTTACTTAAACTATTGTGTTCTGATCATCACATATAATTCAGATTAAAAAAACATTGAACTAAAGACTAGGGATGAGCCGAACACCCCCCCGTTCGGCTCGCACCAGAACCCGCGAACGGACCTAAAGTCCGTGCGAGCTTTAGAACCCTATTAGTTATAATGGATGCGAACGTTCGAAATTAAAAGTGCTAATTTTAAAGGCTAATATGCATGTTATTGTCATAAAAAAGTGTTTGGGGACCCGGGTCCTGCCCCAGGGGACATGTATCAATGCAAAAATTTTTTTTTGAAAACGGCCGTTTTTTCGGGAGCAGTGATTTTAATAATGCTTAAATTGAAACAATAAAAGTGTAATATTCCTTTAAATTTCGTACCTGGGGGGTGTCTATAGTATGCCTGTAAAGGGGCGCATGTTTCCCGTGTTTAGAACTGTCTCTGCGCAAAGTGTCATTTTTGAAAGTAAAAAAGCTATTTAAAATCACTCGCGGCTAATGTTAATTCACGGCTCCCGTAACACAGAGAACAGTCATTCATTGAAACTCATTCATAAAAAAAAGTCATTGATAAAAAATAAAAAAAAATGAAAAAAAAAAAGCGTAGGGGTCCCCCCAAATTCAATAACCAGGCCCTTCAGGTCTGGGATGGATATTAAGGGGAACCCCAGCCAAAAAAAAAAAAAAAAATGGCATAGGTCCCCCTCAAAATCCATACCAGACCCTTGAGGTCTGGTATGGATTTTAAGGGGAACCCTAGCCAAAAAAAATGGCGTGGGGTCCCCCTCAAAATCCATACCAGACCCTTATCCGAGCACGCAACCTGGCAGGCCGCAGGAAAAGAGGGGGGGACGAGAGCGGCCCCCCCTCTCACCTGAACCGTACCAGGCCACATGCCCTCAACATTGGGAGGAGGCTTTGGGGGTCTAAGACCCCTAAAGCACCTTGTCCCCATGTTGATGAGGACAAGGGCCTCTTCCCCACAACCGTGCCCGGTGGTTGTGGGGGTCTGCGGGCGGGGGGCTTATCGGAATCTGGAAGCCCCTTTAACAAGGGGACCCCCAGATCCCGGCCCCCCCCCTGTGTGAAATGGTAAGGGGGTACAAAAGTACCCCTACCATTTCACCAAAAAGTGGCAAAAATGGTAAAAATGACAGGAGACGGTCGTTGACAATCCCTTTATTAAAATCTTCTTTCTTCATCCTTCGGTTTTCTTCATCTTCTCCTTCCTTCATCTTCTTCCATCTTCTTCTTCCATTTTCTTCTTCCTCCGATCCGCTTCTTCTTGCGTTGGTCTTCTCGTCCTTCTCGTCCGGCATCTTCTTCCGTCGGTGTCGGTGTCTTCTTGGGCCGCTCCGCGCAATGGGAGGCTCCGCTCCGTCTGACAGGTCTTTTATAATGGAGTGCACCTGGTGACCCCGCCCCCTCTGACGCACAGAGACGTCATGGGGAATTCCATGATGGCTTTCCCCATGATGTCAGAGGGGGCGGGGTCACCAGGTGCCCTCCATTATAAAAAATTATTTCACACAGGGGGGGGGGCCGGGATCTGGGGGTCCCCTTGTTAAAGGGGGCTTCCAGATTCCGATAAGCCCCCCGCCCGCAGACCCCCACAACCACCGGGCACGGTTGTGGGGAAGAGGCCCTTGTCCTCATCAACATGGGGACAAGGTGCTTTAGGGGTCTTAGACCCCCAAAGCATCCTCCCAATGTTGAGGGCATGTGGCCTGGTACGGTTCAGGCGAGAGGGGGGGCCGCTCTCGTCCCCCCCTCTTTTCCTGCGGCCTGCCAGGTTGCGTGCTCGGATAAGGGTCTGGTATGGATTTTGAGGGGGACCCCACGCCATTTTTTTTGGCTAGGGTTCCCCTTAAAATCCATACCAGACCTCAAGGGTCTGGTATGGATTATGAGGGGGACCCTACGCCATTTTTTTTTTTTTGCTGGGGTTCCCCTTAATATCCATCCCAGACCTGAAGGGCCTGGTTATTGAATTTGGGGGGACCCCCACGCTTTTTTTTTTGTTTTTTATTAATGAATGACAGTTCTCTGTGTTACAGGAGCCATCAATTCATTAGCCGCGAGTGATTTTAAATAGCTTTTTTCCTGCAAAAATGACACTTTTTTGCAGGGAAAGTTCTAAGCACAGGAAACATGCGCCCCTTCACAGGCCACCTATAGACACCCCCCAGATGTGATACTGCAATGCTGTTCTAACAGCACGCACACACATATCCCCAGAAATAAAGCACATATTATTGTCAGCAGTCAGCAGCACACTGACACGCTGACACTGACTGAAACATAATATGCGAGGCCGCCGGCGCGGCGGCCTCTTATACCGCGGGGCGTGTACTAAAGCCCCTGAGCTATAATTGGCTACAGGCATCCTGCCTGTAGCCAATTATGGCTCTCCTCGCTGCCGGCGCTGTGATTGGCCAAGCATGCGGGGTCACAGTGCATGCTTGGCCAATCATCAGCCAGCATTGCACTGCGCGGGCTGCAATGCATTGCGGGGCCGCTCGCATCACACGAATTTGATGCGAGCGGCCCCAATAGCTCTGGGCTCGCCGAGCGAGCGAACGCCCGATGCTCGATTCGAACATGGGTTCGAATCGAACACCGGGCTCATCCTTACTAAAGACTGTAATGTAACAAAATAGGTAAAAAGCCAAGGGGGTGAATACTTTTGCAAGGCACTGTTCATCATTGGGTCTATAATAATGTATTTAATGAAAATAGAAAGGTTTTATATAAATTCAGGGATACCGGGTAAATCCTGCTGGAGAATTTGGGAAAACTGGACCAAGACAATCCCAAGTACAGCACCCACAATCCTCCCTGTGAAGGCACTTATATGTTTAAAAATATGGGTTCAGGTGATGAAAATGATTTGTGAGTAAAAAAATTGTGGAAAAAAAAAGTTTTTTTTAAGTTTTTAAACACTAAATTACACATCTAAGATGGGGTGTGCCGACAGCGACAGCCGCTCCACACAGTCCAATCCGAGCCGAGAATAGCTCAGCCCGGTGACACCTCTAGGTGAGGGTGTCACTTCTCCAATACTATGATGCCATTTAATGGTGAAGTGGAGAGAATCCGTACTGCAAATAATTCAAGTTTTCTTTCTTACTTCCAGCCTCAAGAAGAAGACTTCAACGTGACACAACAAGAGACGGCCACCGATCCACAGAATCAAATATACAGCAACAGCTCCCCAGTGGATTCATGGCCCCATAAGATCAGCATCATCATTGGATATAGACTAACATTTCACCACAAGTCTTTACCGGATCACTGCGAGATCCACAATATAAATACTCAAGATGAAACCATCTTCACAATACAAGAAAGCATTCCTATCCTACAATTTATAGCCCTCCTACCCTATAGTCTATAGATCTCCTACCCTACAGTCTATAACCCTCCTACCCTATAGTCTATAGATCTCCTACCCTACAGTCTATAGATCTCCTACCCTACAGTCTATAACCCTCCTACCATACAGTCTATAGATCTCCTACCCTACAGTCTATAGATCTCCTACCCTACAGTCTATAACCCTCCTACCCTATAGTCTATAGATCTCCTACCCTACAGTCTATAGATCTCCTACCCTACAGTCTATAACCCTCCTACCGTACAGTCTATAGATCTCCTACCCTATAGTCTATAGATCTCCTACCCTACAGTCTATAGATCTCCTACCCTATAGTCTATAGATCTCCTACCCTACAGTCTATAGATCTCCTACCCTACAGTCTATAACCCTCCTACCCTATAGTCTCTAGATCTCCTACCCTACAGTCTATAGATCTCCTACCCTACAGTCTATAACCCTCCTACCGTACAGTCTATAGATCTCCTACCCTATAGTCTATAGATCTCCTACCCTACAGTCTATAGATCTCCTACCCTATAGTCTATAGATCTCCTACCCTACAGTCTATAGATCTCCTACCCTACAGTCTATAACCCTCCTACCGTACAGTCTATAGATCTCCTACCGTACAGTCTATAGATCTCCTACCCTACAGTATATAACCCTCCTACCCTACAGTCTATAACCCTCCTACCATACAGTCTATAGATCTCCTACCCTACAGTCTATAGATCTCCTACCCTACAGTCTATAGATCTCCTACCCTACAGTCCATAGCTCTTCTATCCTACAGTCTATAACCCTCCTACCGTACAGTCTATAGATCTCCTACCCTACAGTCTATAGATCTCCTACCCTACAGTCTATAGATCTCCTACCCAACAGTCTATAGATCTCCTACCCTACAGTCTATAGATCTCCTACCCTACAGTATATAACCCTCCTACCCTACAGTCTATAACCCTCCTACCGTACAGTCTATAGATCTCCTACCATACAGTCTATAGATCTCCTACCCTACAGTATATAACCCTCCTACCCTACAGTCTATAACCCTCCTACCGTACAGTCTATAGATCTCCTACCCTATAGTCTATAGATCTCCTACCCTACAGTCTATAGATCTCCTACCCTACAGTCTATAACCCTCCTACCGTACAGTCTATAGATCTCCTACCGTACAGTCTATAGATCTCCTACCCTACAGTATATAACCCTCCTACCCTACAGTCTATAACCCTCCTACCATACAGTCTATAGATCTCCTACCCTATAGTCTATAGATCTCCTACCCTACAGTCTATAGATCTCCTACCCTACAGTCTATAGATCTCCTACCCTACAGTATATAACCCTCCTACCCTACAGTCTATAACCCTCCTACCATACAGTCTATAGATCTCCTACCCTATAGTCTATAGATCTCCTACCCTACAGTCTATAGATCTCCTACCCTACAGTCTATAACCCTCCTACCGTACAGTCTATAGATCTCCTACCCTACAGTCTATAGATCTCCTACCCTACAGTCTATAACCCTCCTACCGTACAGTCTATAGATCTCCTACCCTACAGTCTATAGATCTCCTACCCTACAGTCTATAACCCTCCTACCCTACAGTCTATAACCCTCCTACCATACAGTCTATAGATCTCCTACCCTACAGTCTATAGCTCTCCTACCCTACAGTATATAACCCTCCTACCCTACAGTCTATAACCCTCCTACCCTATAGTCTATAGATCTCCTACCCTACAGTCTATAGATCTCCTACCCTACAGTCTATAACCCTCCTACCGTACAGTCTATAGATCTCCTACCCTACAGTCTATAACCCTCCTACCGTACAGTCTATAGATCTCCTACCCTACAGTCTATAGATCTCCTACCCTACAGTCTATAACCCTCCTACCGTACAGTCTATAGATCTCCTACCCTACAGTCTATAACCCTCCTACCCTACAGTCTATAGATCTCCTACCCTACAGTCTATAGATCTCCTACCCTACAGTCTATAGATCTCCTACCCTACAGTCTATAACCCTCCTACCCTACAGTCTATAGATCTCCTACCCTACAGTCTATAGATCTCCTACCCTACAGTCTATAGATCTCCTACCCTACAGTCTATAGATCTCCTACCCTACAGTCTATAACCCTCCTACCATACAGTCTATAGATCTCCTACCCTACAGTCTATAACCCTCCTACCGTACAGTCTATAGATCTCCTACCCTACAGTCTATAGATCTCCTACCCTACAGTCTATAACCCTCCTACCCTATAGTCTATAGATCTCCTACCCTACAGTCTATAGATCTCCTACCCTACAGTCTATAACCCTCCTACCGTACAGTCTATAGATCTCCTACCCTACAGTCTATAACCCTCCTACCCTACAGTCTATAGCCCTTTTACCCTACAGTCCATAGCTCTTCTATCCTACAGTCTATAGATCTCCTACCCTACAGTCTATAGATCTCCTACCCTACAGTCTATAGATCTCTTACCCTACAGTCTATAGATCTCCTACCCTACAGTCCATAGCTCTTCTACCCTACAGTCTATAACATTCCTACCCTTCGATTACATAATTACATAGTTCAGCCAAAAAGGGAAAAAAAAAATTATAGCCCTCCTACCCTACAGTCTATCGATCTCCTATCCTACAGTCTACCTACGGACATTTGAACTTCATTGTTGAAAGGCTCTTCTGAGGCCCCCGGTTCTCATTTTGGGCTCTAACCATGTCTCAGCAGGATAATGGAAGTCCATTGAGAAAAAGGAGACATCTTGACCAACCTTGTGACAATGTAGAGACAGATGCTACAACATTGACCTCTGCATCCAGCCAATCAGAGCAGCCTGGAACCTCTGAGACCCCCCATACATCTGACTGTGGGCCATCACAGACACAAGACGCTCAGCAGCCAGACACTGAGAGTGCGGTCCAGGTCACTGACCAGGGGCCTTGTGGACTGGCTCATGACTGCTCTCAGGCTGAAGACGGGTCAGTCTACCTTCAACGTGTTTTCCACCATAAGCGAAATCTGGCCAAGTTTAATGGTGTCATGCACACCCATCACTTCCGCTTCGTCAACCTAGACAGGATACGGTCATTTGAAGAAGCTTTATTAACTGTGCAGTCCTCTATTCAGACACTATTAAATGAAAGCATGGTGGAAGTTGAGACAGGGGACTTTATCCAGCTGAGGCTTGATGGTGGGAGCACATTTGATGCAGTCTTCTCAACAAAGCAGCCCAGGGAGCTCTTCAACGCCGAAACCTTTCTAAACACCATCGCCAATGCGCTACAGAGTAATGCCGAGTGTTATTCTAACAACTGCCTGAAACTGACGGTGTTGGTGTTCAGGAACAAGCGTGGTGGTGGGAGGATAGCTTTGAAGTCAATTACTTACAGTCAGATAATCATCCGGAAGAAAAAATGGCTCTACGACTACAATGACTCAACCACGAACATGTGCCTCGCAGCCAGTTTGTACGCACTTATGAGCCCCGACAAAGACAACCGTATATTAGAACAAGCTAAACAATTACACAGAGATTTGGAGATACCGGAGGATCAGATGGTGCCATTCAGTGACATTGAGAAGTTTGAAAATTACCTCAAAGTTGGCATTAAAGTTGTATATTGGAGTGAGGGCAGCTGGCAGTTTTATGGTACGAAATTGGGTCCCCAGGAAAAGACTTCTTACATTTTACACCACGACAACCATTATTATGGCATTAAGAATGTGAAGAGTTTTCTTGGAGCACCATACTTTTGTGAGAGGTGCAACTCGGTCTACCACCACAAGAATGCTCATAACTGCCCATACTTCTGTAGGGCCTGTCGGAGAGATGACTGTAAGGTGACAAAGGATTCAACGCTGAGGTGCCAGCGGTGCCGTGTCTCCTGCCCTTCAGAGGAGTGCTTACAAGTGCATGACCGTTTGGCCACTTCCCATGACTCGCCGTGCATAGAGAAATCTTACTGTAAGACCTGCCACCGTTATGTGACCAATATCAAAGGACATGAATGCAGCGGCCTGCGTTGTGAAGTGTGTGGTGCATACATTGACGAAACAGAGGAGCACGTTTGTTACATGCAGGAGTACAAGCCACCAGCAGAAACTGACAAATACATTATTTACGACTTGGAATGCATGCAAGAGACGGGGACGCATATTCCCAATTACATCTACGCCAAAACCTTATCTGGCAAAACTTGCTGGGAATTTCCGGGTAGGACTTGTGTGCAAGACTTCATCATACATTTTATCAAGGATACATTTAAAGATTATACATTCATTGCACATAATGCCGGGAGGTACGACTCTTATTTTATCCTTCCACAGCTAATAAAGGAGAAGATGAGGGTTCAGGTGGTGAACCAAGGGGGTCGACTGCTGGGTGTGACCTTAGCCGATTTAAACATTCGATTTATAGACTCTCTAAACTTTATGCCCATGAAGCTCAGCAAGTTACCCCATGCCATGGGCTTTTCAGGATCCAAAGGTTTTTTTCCACACTTCTTTAATACCGAAGAAAATCAAAACTATGTTGGTGCCATGCCAGGCCTGGAGCATTATGGGGTGGACTACATGACGCCCGGTGAGGAAGCAGAACTGTTGGCGTGGTATGAGGAGAACAAGCAGGACACGTTTAATTTACAGAAAGAGCTAAAAGATTATTGTAAGAAGGATGTGAACATTCTGACAGAGGCCTGCCAGCTGTACAGAGATGGCATCATAAAAATGACCAAAAAGGAAGTCAAAGTAAACCACAGGAGAAAAGGCAAAAAAAGTGAAGAGGTATTGGAGACTCGAGCTATTGACCCCTTTCAACGCCTGACACTGGCCTCGGTCTGCATGGCCATGTACCAGTTTACATCTCTCCCACCAAACACCATCGCCATTCTACCAGCGGACAATTATCACAAGACGCAGAAACGCTTTTCCACGCCGGCTATCCAATGGCTGATGTACGTAGCGCACACAGAGAACGTTAACATAAGGCACGCTTTAAAGGGTGGTGAAAAGAAAGTTGGGAAGTACTTCTTGGATGGCTATGCTTTTGTTGATGGCAGGGACACAGCATTCGAGTTTCTAGGTTGTTTTTACCATGGCTGTCCTGCTTGCTACAGTAGGGATGATCCCAAAGAGGGCACCAAACATACATACAAACAACGGTACCACCATTTTCAGGATAAGAAAAAATTCCTAGAAGGATGCGGTTACACGGTCCGTATACTGTGGGAACATGAATGGAATAAGATGTTAAAAGAAGATAAACCGCTTCAGGAATTTCTTCTAGAAAACAAGCTCCCGGAGCCCCTGGACCCCCGCGATGCTCTTTATGGTGGAAGAACGAACGCCATCAAGCTCTATCACAAAGCAGGGGAAGACGAGACAATAAATTACTACGATTTCACAAGTCTTTACCCCTTCATCAATAAAACCAAAACCTACCCCAAGGGTCACCCTAAAATCATTTATAAAGATTTTGGCTCCATTGAGCAATATTTTGGTATCGCAAAAGTGAAAGTCTATCCACCAAGGGAATTGTTTTTTCCGGTCTTGCCAGTTAAACTGAACAAAAAACTGCTGTTTCCTCTTTGTTACAAGTGTGCCTCAGTTTCCCAGACAGAGCCGTGCACCCACAGCGATGAAGAGCGCTCTCTGACCGGGACTTGGTGCACAGTGGAGCTGAAGTTAGCGGTAGAGAAAGGATACAAGATCGTCCAAATCTTCGAAGTCTGGCATTTCCCTGACACCACAGAGGATCTCTTTGCACCTTATGTTAAACAACATCTCCAGTACAAACAGGAGGCTTCGGGATATCCCAGCTGGTGTACGGATGATGCCAAGAAGATGCAATACATTGACTCCTTCTACAAAAGAGAGGATGTTCGGCTATGTGCTAAGGACATTGAGGTGAATCCATCCAAGAGACAAATTTCCAAACTCTTCCTCAACTCCTTGTGGGGTAAATTTGGGCAGAGATCCAACTTACCACACACCAGTATCGTCACAGACCCTGCAGAACTTTTCGAGCTCATGTTTTCCCCCAGCGTTGATATTTCTGAGATGAATATGATAAATGATGAGACGGCGATTGTCAACTGGAAAAACGCCAAAGGCCACCACAAGGCCAACAAAAACACCAACATCTTCCTAGCCTGTTTTACCACAGCTCATGCCAGGCTAGAGCTGTACAAGCTGCTGGATGGGCTGCAGGAAAGGTGCTTCTACCACGACACTGACTCAGTCATCTTTGTGAGTAAGAAGGGGGACTGGAACCCCCCACTGGGGGATTATCTGGGGGAACTGACCAGCGAAGTTCCGGATGGAACACCCATCACCGAGTTTGTATCGGCCGGGCCCAAAACCTACGGCTACAAACTGAACACTGAGAAGACAGTTCTGAAAGTAAAGGGTATAACTTTGAATGTCGCCAACAGTCAAGTCATCAACTTTGAGAGCCTGAAGGAACTGGTGCTGGATTACCCTCAAAACTCTGATCCTCAGGCGCAGAGATCGATAGGTGTGGAGCAGCCCGGTATTGTCAGAAATAGGAAGTGTTGGCAGATTGAGACAAGAGTGCTGCGCAAGACACAGAGGTGCGTGTACACGAAGAGGCAGCTAGCGCTCGACTTCACCACGTTACCTTTTGGATATTAAAGGGCCATCATTGGTCCCACAAGCATGATAACAATGCGTGCTTGTGAACTGTCCTTTCCTCGTGTGGGGGTATTGGAGCTCCTCAAACACCAATGATGATAAATTCCTCTCATTGGATAGAGAGATCTATACTGAATCATTATGTGTGTACAAAATGTACCAAGAAACCTTTTATTGAAGGCTTATATCGTCAACCAATCTCATACAATGCATATTATACAAAAGACTTTCACCATAAATATCTGCACACCACAAGAACAGATCTACGGACGTTTTCGTATTCACAAAGCATTTGCGCCTGTAACACAGCGCAATTCCCCATTTACTATTATCTTGCCGGCGCGCGGGCGGCCGCGATCTGTGCGCCGCTATAGACCTGGCGCAAGCATTCTTCAACTCAGAATTAAAAGAATCTGGAAGTGACAATATTATGGGGGTGATGTGAGGAAGTGTAGATATGACTGTCCAACTAACAAACATTCCCAAAATAAAACGGAAAATTATCTTTCTCTGATCAGGCTTGCTGCGCCTGCAAATACACTTGGAACTGCGCTAGGTCAATTTATGTACTGCGCACGCAGCATTTGCGCCCGTTCATGTGCTCTGGTGCAAAAAATTAGTAAATGTCAAGCCACGTAGGTTCATTTGCATAAGTTGAACAGGCGCACATCTCAACTTGACTTTTTGTGCTGGTTCACTTCTATGGGGTTTTTTTTAAGGCTATTTGCACACATGTCATGTTAGCATTAAGAAAATAAAAAAATGCATAAAAAAAAAATGCGTGGGGGGTCCCCCGAAATTCCATACCAGGCCCTTCAGGTCTGGCATGGATATTAAGGGGAACCCCGCACCAAAAAAAAAAATGGCGTGGGGGTCCCCCTCAAAATCCATACCAGACCCTTATCCAAGCACGCAACCTGGCAGGCCGCAGGAAAAGAGGGGGGGGCGAGAGAGCGCCCCCCCCCCCCCCTCCTGAACCGTACCAGGCCACATGCCCTCAACATTGTGGGATGCTTTGGGGCCCCTCCAAAGCACCATGTCCCCATGTTGATGAGGACCCCCAGATCCCGGCCTCCCCCCCTGTGTGAAATGGTAAGGGGGTACAAAAGCACCCCTACCATTTCACCAAAAAAGTGACAAAAGAGTTAAAAATGACACTAGACGTTCTTTGACAATTCCTTTATTAAAGTCTTCTTTCTTCTGGTCTTCCTTTTTCCTTTCTTCATCCTTCGGGTTCTTCATCTTCTTCTTCCATCATCTTCTTCCTCCATCTTCTTCTTGCTCCGGTGTTCTCGTCCGGCATCTTCCTCCACGGTGTCTCTTCTTCGTTAGTGGGCCGCTCCGCGCAATGGGAGGCTCCCGCTGTGTGATGCTTCTCTTCTTCTGACAGGTCTTATATAACGGAGGCCGGGGCCACCCGGTGACCCTGCCCCCTCTGACGCGTTTCATGCATCAGAGGGGCACGGGGTTCCCCTTAAAATCCATGCCAGACCTGAAGGGCCTGGTATGGATTTTGAGGGGGACCCCCACGCCATTTTTTTTTTTGGCGCGGGGTTCCCCTTAATATCCATACCAAACCTGAAGGGCCTGGTATGCTCTTGGAGGGGAACCCATGCCGTTTTTTTTTTTAATTAAAGTCGCCCCAAGTCGTGCTGAAAGTCATGTTGCCCCTGTGTGAATGGACTGTTAAGGATAACGGCGTGCGCTATTATCAATGGCATACTATTATCACGGTGCGCCGGTATATTATGTGTTGCGCTTATGTGTGCGCCGGTTCATACGCTCACTTAATAATTTATCTGGCGTACCAATTATGGTATGAACCGGCGCAGCGAATTCATCTTAGTAAATCAGCCCCAATGTGTTTTTTTTTTTTGTCTTTGTTGGTGTTGTATTTCATTTTGATCACAGAAAAGTACAGAGGATCAGTCCTATAGAGCCACGTTATTAGAAGCCACGCTGGTAATTGAATTGTCTGTCCTTTGTCTATATTTAGTGCTCCAGAAGAAGTACCAGAAATACAATAACCATCCGTCATATATGACCTCCTCAGTCCTACACCTCCTCCAGCATTAGGGAGGGACCCATGTAGTTTTCATAGTGGGGATATATATATATATACTTCATCCTTGGAATTTTTCCAAAAAAAACCCCCAAAAAAACATCCAAGTGGTTTACCACATTACCACGGCCCCACCCTGGCCTCCTCGTTGTCTTCTTATGATCCATCAAGGGGTTCGGTTTACAATGATCTCCATGTATGTGGGGGGGGGGGTGTACGATATGTCTGTTCTAGTCTTTGATATCGGTGTGATAGTTATGAATAATGGCTTTGTCTAATCTCTGTATATTGTATGTGCAAGTCCTCAGGTATAGTATATAGTATATATACTATACCTGACCTATACCTGACCTATACCATATATAGTATATAGACTCATAGTAGATGTATATTTTAGGAGGTTGGTCTCCACTAATGTGGCTATGGTGGTTTGGAGATAATCTCTCTTGGGGGGGGGTATACCTTCATATATGTATGGGATGTGTCCTCTCTGGGTACAGAAACCCTTGATGAGAGAGGCCAACCCCAGATGTAATTGTAGAGCTTTCCTCCTGGAAATTCTGCTTCAATGCCTTCCACATAGAAGGGAGGTGATCTTTGTTTTGGAGTGACCCTGGTAGAGGGGTAATTCTAGTAGTAGGGTGACCCTGGTAGAGAGGTGATTCTAGTAGTAGGGTGATCCTGGTAGAGGAGTGAATCTGGTAGAGAGGTGATTCTAGTAGTAGGGTGATCCTGGTAGAGGGGTAATCTTTGTTTTGGAGTGACCCTGGTAGAGGGGTAATTCTAGTAGTAGGGTGACCCTGGTAGAGAGGTGATTCTAGTAGTAGGGTGATCCTGGTAGAGAGGTGATTCCAATAGAGAGGTGAATCCAGTACAGGGACAATCCAGGTAGGGTAGTGATTTCAGCCAAGGGGTGATCCTGGTAGAAGAATAAGAAAGAAGAGGGATGATTCCAGTAGAGTGGCGAACCTGGTAAAGGGGTAATCCTGGTAGAGTGGAGATTTAGGTGGAGGGGTGATTCCAGTAGAAAGGTGATCCTGGTAGTGGGTTGATTCTAGTAGAGGGGTGATTTCAGTGGCAGGGTGATGATGTTAGAGGGGTGATTCCAGTAGAGAGGTGACCCTGGTGGACGACTGAATCCAGTGGAGGGGTGATTCCAGTGGAATGGTGATCCAGTTAGAGGGGGTAATCCCAGGAGTGGGGTGATTCCAGTAGAGAGGTGATCCTGGTGGACGACTGAATCCAGTAGAGGGGCTATTCAGGTAGAGGGGCAGGCATGTACTGGCCATCGGGACTACCGGGAGTTTCCCGGTGGGCCGATGGCTCAGTGGGCCAGTCAGGTGCAGTCCTGGAGCCACTCCTCTCTGACAGTGAGTGATCGCGATTTCACTCCTGTCAGGAGGAGCAGCTTCCGTCATATGCTGGAGAGAGCATTTGGCTTCCTGCTCCCTCAAGCCTGCAGGGGGAGATAGACAGCCGGCAGACTTTCTTTCCTCTCTCCCTTTATCCCTTGTCACTTATCATATGACTGGAGAGAGGAAGAAGAGAAGCTGCCTTCAGAACTGTGAGTACATGTGGGAGGGGGACACTCTGATGTAAGAGGCTGGTGATGGGACTCTGATGTAAGGGGGCTGCTGATGGGACACTCAAAATGTAAGTGGGCCGGTCTGGATGAAGTCCAGGGCCAAATTTCCGTCCCAGTCCAGCCCAGTGATCCCAGTACAGGGGTGATCCCAGTACAGGGGTGATTCCAGTACAGGGGTGATCCCAGTACAGGGGAGATTCCAGTAGAGAAGTGATCCTGGTAGTGGGCTGAATGCAGTAGAAGGGTGATCCCAGTAGAGAGGTGATTCCAGTACTGGGGTGATTCCAGTACAGGGGTGATCCCAGTACAGGGGAGATCCCAGTAGAGAGGTGATCCCAGTACAGGGGAGATCCCAGTAGAGAGGTGATCCCAGTACAGGGGTGATTCCAGTACAGGGGTGATTCCAGTAGAGAGGTGATCCCAGTACAGGGGTGATCCCAGTACAGGGGTGATCCCAGTACAGGGGTGATCCCAGTACAGGGGTGATTCCAGAAGAGAGGTGATTCCAGTACAGGGGTGATTCCAGTAGAGAGGTGATCCCAGTACAGGGGTGATCCCGGTAGAGAGGTGATCCCAGTACAGGGGTGATCCCGGTAGAGAGGTGATCCCAGTACAGGGGTGATCCCGGTAGAGAGGTGATCCCAGTACAGGGGTGATCCCGGTAGAGAGGTGATCCCAGTACAGGGGTGATTCCAGTACAGGGGTGATTCCAGTAGAGAGGTGATCCCAGTACAGGGGTGATTCCAGTACAGGGGTGATTCCAGTAGAGAGGTGATTCCAGTAGAGAGGTGATCCCAGTAGAGAGGTGATCCCAGTACTGGGGTGATCCCGGTAGAGGGGTGCTCCGTGCCTGGAGGCTGCAGCGATTGTTTGCGGATAAAGACTAGTTGAACTCTGATTGTACGCTGACAGTTCCCAGAGTACAACTTTTGAGGGGTGAACCAGTAAAACAGCCTTTTCAGAAGAAGGACAGTATTGGCAGCCAATGACCTTTTGTAACCCCGTCGGCCTCGGGGTTATGCCACCCAGATCCCAGGGACAGTAGTGGACCTGCTATTAGTTGGACTGCCATGACTCCGGTCAGATTGGTACTCCACCGACAATTGACTTGTTTTTTGTAGAATGGATGGTGGACCATCTCTTACCCCCCCCCATAGTTATAGCCAGCACTGCATTGGCCAGAGGGGACTATCGGTTGTATACTCCACATGAACAGGCTGTGATGTCATGAATTATTGAATATGTCCTACATGGGCAGTAGTCACAGTTCCTCCACACTCAACTTCCCACCAATAATGAATGGAGGAGGATCGTCCCTACTGGTGATGTCTGGTGGAGATCCGTCTGATACTTTCTCAGGGGGATAAGCCGGTATTCCGGATATGGAGTGTGTTGGATCTGAGGGGGGAGGGGGAGTGATCAATCTATGTCAGTCTATGTCACGATCGGATTTTCTGACAACAAATGTTGGATGTGAGCTTGTTGGCGGAGAGTCTGACCGGTCCGTGTGTACGCTCCATCGGACATTTGTTGGCGGACTTTCTGCCTAACAGATGTTGGCTAGCAGGTTCTCAAACTTTCCGCCAACAAATTTTTATTGTCGGACTCTCCGATCGTGTGTACACAAGCCCATCGCACAAAAGTCCACGCATGCTCGGAATCAAGTACGAGCCGGAAGCGCTCTGTCTTCCAAAACTAGCGTTCGTAATGGAGATATCACGTACGTCTTGTACGTCACCGCGTTCGTAATTGTTGGCCAACATTTGTGTGACCCGTGTGTGTATGCAAGACAAGTTGGAGCCAATGTCCTTCGAACAAAAATCCCCGGTTTTGTTGTCGGAAAGTCCGATCGTGTGTACGAGGCATAACACTCCACCAAAGGATCCTGTTGGTTGAGGACCTCACCCTTCTGACCGATGAATGTTCAGATGTGACCTCCCACCATACATGTAATGAGACCTGTGCAGACCGGTTATTCTACTTCCCCCATCACTATCATTATGGATTATTTTAATTTCTAAATTTATCATTCAATAAAATGTAATAAAAACGTTTGTGTGTCTGATATTCTGGTCTGGTGTGACATTCCTGGTGTGACATTCCTGGTGTGAGATCCGGTGTGAGATCCGGTGTGAGACCCGGTGTGAGACCCGGTGTGAGATCCGGTGTGAGATCCGGTGTGAGATCCGGTGTGAGATCCGGTGTGAGATCCGGTGTGAGATCCGGTGTGAGATCCGGTGTGAGATCCGGTGTGAGATCGGGTGTGAGGGCGTCAATGTTCTCTCAGGTCATCTCATATTCTCTTATAGAAATGTTGATGTTCTGCCCATTCAGGGCAATGTGAGTCTCTCCACCAACACAAGATACCCCCCCTGTACTCCCCCACCTCTCCGTCACGTGGTTGGGGCCAGGAATCCAGAGCTTGTGTAGGTTCTGGGTTGCTGAGTCCACCCTCCCCCTCATGTGTTCTGGTCCAGTCTTTAATATTGTTTGAACCCTGGGCAAAACTTTTCTTGGGCCCCCCCCCATGCAGTTTCGCTCTCTACCTGCTCTGAGAAATACAATAAATAGCAGCTAGACTCAAAATCAGTTTACTGAATCAGATCAGACAGCTATTGCGATTGGTTGCCAGAGGTTACAGTGTATTATTACCGCTCACTGACTGGTCGCCAGAGGTTACAGTATATCATTACCGCTCACTGACTGGTTGCCAGAGGTTACAGTGTATCATTACCGCTCACTGACTGGTTGCCAGAGGTTACAGTGTATCATTACCGCTCACTGACTGGTTGCCAGAGGTTACAGTGTATCATTACCGCTCACTGACTGGTCGCCAGAGGTTACAGTATATCATTACCGCTCACTGACTGGTTGCCAGAGGTTACAGTGTATCATTACCGCTCACTGACTGGTCGCCAGAGGGTACAGTATATCATTACCGCTCACTGACTGGTTGCCAGAGGTTACAGTGTATCTTTACCGCTCACTGACTGGTTGCCAGAGGTTACAGTGTATCATTACCGCTCACTGACTGGTCGCCAGAGGTTACAGTATATCATTACCGCTCACTGACTGGTCGCCAGAGGTTACAGTGTATCATTACCGCTCACTGACTGGTCGCCAGAGGTTACAGTATATCATTACCGCTCACTGACTGGTCGCCAGAGGTTACAGTATATCATTACCGCTCACTGACTGGTTGCCAGAGGTTACAGTGTATCATTACCGCTCACTGACTGGTTGCCAGAGGTTACAGTATATCATTACCGCTCACTGACTGGTTGCCAGAGGTTACAGTGTATCATTACCGCTCACTGACTGGTTGCCAGAGGTTTACAGTGTATCATTACCGCTCACTGACTGGTTGCTAGAGGTTACAGCACCCATTACGGCTCACTGATTAGTTGCTAGAGGTTGCAGCACATGATTTCTGCTTGTTGATTGGTTGCTAGAGATTACTGTGAATATGACCTCAGGGGGGCATGATATACATATGAATGACGCTGGCCGTCGCTATTTACATATGAATGCTGCCGCTATTTACATATAAATGCTGGTAATTTACATGTAAACACAGGTCTGCAGGTGAGTCATCTGTACACAACAATAGGGCAGAGCTGGGCAGCATTAGTAGCAGCACTTCACACTGAGATAATGGGACACAGTACGGGACTAAAACCTCAAGGGACGAGGGAATTTAAACCGGGATAGTTGGCAAGTATGAGGCAGCTGCTTTAGGCCCCACAACAATGACAGGGCCCAGGGCAGTTGCCCCTTTTGCCCTGCCTTAAAAACGGCCCTGCTCTGGCCAGGTGATTGGCTGCACCATCCCAAACACTGCATTCTAGGATGAGGTGACATGTCCTCCCCTCTATACCTTGAGGGCACCAAGGACTGGCACGGTAGCATGGCAAAGGTAAGTATACGTAAGTGAGGGGTCACTTTGCCTGGAATGGGCGCTGCATGGACAGAGTGATAGAGTTTCTGTATGTGGGGGGAGATCTCTGAGCAATACAAGGCAAAAAAATGGGAATTATGACAACGCATGGGCAACAAATGGGCAATTATGATAATACATGAGGCAACAAATGGGCAATTATGATAATACATGAGGCAACAAACGGGCAATTATGATAATACATGAGGCAACAAACGGGCAATTATGATAATACATGAGGCAACAAACGGGCAATGGCAACAATACACCCACCCCCACTGCTGAGAGGCACCTCTCTGGTGGGGGTCTTGGTGGGTTATGGTGGGGGGGCCTATGTGAGGTTCAAGGTGGGAATTAACTTTTTGGATAAATGTAGAGATGACTGTGGGGGGATAACGTCGGCGGTGTATGAAAATCGCCGACATGGGTAGAAGCGCAGTGTTACTAAACACAGCGAGGGAAGAGGTGACCCGTCGGCCTCTAGGGGGCGATGATGGAACATTTTATGGACTTTCCCCCTTGTCATGTGATGATGGAAATCCCCAATTATCCGACACCAGATCCCAGAACACAGCCTGGCGTCTGCAGAATCATCTTCCACTCCCAGCGGGGAACACTCTGCCGGTGTCAGATCACAGAGGAGAGGGACAGCTGAGAGGAGACGCTCTGCAGAACAGAACACAGAAATGCTCTGCACAACATGCTAGAGTTAAAGGGTCACTCCACTCAGGACTGATATTTCCACTGCCAGTCTCTTCTATCTCACAGAGATTGTACCCGCTGGGCCCATTATGAGGGGTTCCCACCATCCCTGTGCTGAGTTCCCGGGTCTGTACACCCGCTGTGCCCATTATGAGGGGTTCCCACCATCCCTGTGCTGAGTTCCCGGGTCTGTACACCCGCTGTGCCCATTATGAGGGGTTCTCACCATCCCTGTGCCGAGTTCCCGGGTCTGTACACCCGCTGTGCCCATTATGAGGGGTTCCCACCATCCCTGTGCTGAGTTCCCGGGTCTGTACACCCGCTGTGCCCATTATGAGAGGTTCCCACCATCCCTGTGCCGAGTTCCCGGGTCTGTACACCCGCTGTGCCCATTATGAGGGGTTCTCACCATCCCTGTGCTGAGTTCCCGGGTCTGTACACCCGCTGTGCCCATTATGAGGGGTTCCCACCATCCCTGTGCTGAGTTCCCGGGTCTGTACACCCGCTGTGCCCATTATGAGGGGTTCCCACCATCCCTGTGCCGAGTTCCCGGGTCTGTACACCCGCTGTGCCCATTATGAGGGGTTCCCACCATCCCTGTGCTGAGTTCCCGGGTCTGTACACCCGCTGTGCCCATTATGAGGGGTTCCCACCATCCCTGTGCTGAGTTCCCGGGTCTGTACACCCGCTGTGCCCATTATGAGGGGTTCCCACCATCCCTGTGCTGAGTTCCCGGGTCTGTACACCCGCTGTGCCCATTATGAGGGGTTCCCACCATCCCTGTGCTGAGTTCCCGGGTCTGTACACCCGCTGTGCCCATTATGAGGGGTTCCCACCATCCCTGTGCTGAGTTCCCGGGTTTATATCACGGATATTTCAGCCTCCACCTGTAGCTGAGATCTCAGGTTTATGCGGAGTGATAGTCTGCGGCTCTGCGGTTTATCGGACATGAAGCCCCCCGGGACCCCTCACCTCCAGCACCATCTCGGTCAGGTGGGTCTGCCTCTGCGCCGTGCGGTCTCCGGGTGCCGGACTCTCCCAGATCAGCAGACAGAAGATGTCGTACTTCTTCATCACTTGGCGATAGTTGCGCTCGCCGAGCTCCAGGACGCGGTCGTTTCCATCGTAAGAGGGGAAGTGGAGACCCTCCTCAGCCGCGCACAGGGCGAGGAGAGCCCCCAGGACGATGAGCGCGGACGTCTGCATGGAGGAGGAACGGCTGGGGAATGACTGAGGGTCCGGCGGGGCTGACCACCTTACATAGATCCCCGCCGCTCACACCCCTCGCTCCATTTTTAGGACACAGTTGTTTCAGTGCTATAAATAGGCAGCCGATGGGTGGGGGGGGGGAGGGGAATCTAGGAGGTGACGGGTCCTCTTCATACCCGTCCGACAGATGAGCCGAAGAGACGATTAGACGTCTTCTACAATCGTTGGGACAATAATGTCCCTCTGAGAGATATGGATAAACACCCGCATTATTCGAAGAGTAATTACCAGAACTGAACTCCCCCAGTATATAAAGACAGTCCCCACGTGCTATAACAGTCCCTGTTTTCTCCCACTGGTCACTATAATGATAAAAAAAAAAAACATTGGACGGCAAAGTTGGGGCCCCTCGAAGAAAGCACAACAGGTCCCAGCAGACGAAACTTGTACAGTGTTAGTCTTTTAGCAGACCCAGGGCGCCCTCTTCTGGCTCTCCGGACACATGCTCTGGTTCAGTCCAAGTCCTCGGACAGGGATAGGAGATGTCACACAGGAGTTGCTGCGATCTCTCTCCTTCAATCCTGCTGAGACAGTCCCTCTTTTCCTTCTTTACAAGTGGTATCAGCGCTCTCCAGTACAGTCTGATCTCACCAGGCTCTAGGGATGAGCTCAGCGCTGCACTAATCACAGGCAGTGAGACATTGCCCCGATGCGCGGCTGCTGAGATCGGGCAATGTCTCACTGCCTATGATTAGCGCAGCGCTGCGCAGACTTCCTGGCGGGCTCTGCACGTGGACCATGCAAACACACCTGAGCTCATCCCTACCAGGCTCCTGAATCCCCCCCCCCCCGGGGAAAAGGATCACGTTCTCTTTGCTTCTTTAGAGTTCTCGCCCGATTGTGGTCAGCTATGGCAGGGATCCCTTCAGCTAGCAGCAGCCGCGGCTCAGTTCTTTCCTCACACCTGCTTTCTTCATGGTAGTCTCTCCTTTTCTCACTTCTCCTCGAACCCAGCCAACATGGCTGCCCCCTGCACTGGAGACACTCTATAGACGAGCATTGCATAGTGGTCTCTGTAAAGATGGCTGCTGCACTTCTGCATTCAGGAATAGGATCACGTTCTCTTTGCTTCTTTAGAGTTCTCACCCGATTGTGGTCAGCTATGGCAGGGATCCCTTCAGCTAGCAGCAGCGGCTCAGTTCTTTCCTCGCACCTGCTTGCTTCAAGGTAGTCTCTCCTTTTCTCACTTCTCCTCGCTTTGTTCCACCACCTCCAGGATCGTTTCGAACCCAGCCAACATGGCTGCCCCCTGCACTGGAGACACTCCATAGGCGAGCATTGCATAGTGGTCTCTGTAAAGATGGCTGCTGCACTTCTGCATTCAGGAATATTCAGTTCTGTCCACACTGCACAGCAACAAAGGGAGAAGTTCTGCAGCAGTTATCAGCTACACGCCAGGATACGCAGTCAAATGCCGGTGATCACCAGCTAGGGTGGGAAATGTCTGACTCCCAGCATTGTTATTAACAGTCGGGTCACAGCGGGGGTCCAGTGATGTCAGTGTGAGGCAGATTTCGGAGCCTCCATGGCGGTGATTTCACCTCACTTCCTGTTCTGGTGACACCCTAACACCCAGGTGACACCAGGGCAGGAAGTGAAGGTAAACAAAAAAACCCGACAGAGGTTTTACTTCCTCTCATTGTGGAGGAAACATTGTTTCTATAGCACACTGGGAGATTCTTCCTCCCTTCCTGTTTTGGTGACACCCGTCCAATAGACAGGAAGTGAGGTGAAATCTCCGAGGTGGAAACACAGACAGAAAATAAAACCCGGCAGAATCTCTCACCCTCCTCCGCTCCATCTAATACTAAAAACAAATCACGGTGGAGTTGGTCTTTGTGATAAAGTTTCAGAAATATTCCATTCCGGACAAATCCAATGCTGAGCCTCTAATGAGTGGCGGGTGTGGGGAGTGATGGTGTGTATGTTAAGAGGATGTGGACTATGGAAGCCGAGGACAACAGTCTTGCCACTGGTATTGTCTGCCGTCTCTTTTCAGCTGATCTTTTCCTTCATTTCTGACTTACCGGGTTTTGTTCTGCACTGTAACGCTGTGTGGAGGCGGCCATCTTGGTAGAGGCAGGGCTTTGCTTCCTCATATCATAGCCACCCCCTCTGATGACTGGTAATCTGATGACTGGTGGGCTAATGATAGAGGTGGAGGAAGCCCTGATACACAGAATGGATGAAGCAGAATCAGGGAGATCCTCAGGTACATCTTCCTCTCCAGCAAGGAGAACCGTGAGCAGCACAGGAGTGACATCACCACATCTGGTGAGACCAGCAGTGCCTTAGATGATGTCACACGACTGCAGATACACAGTATACTTGTCTCTGGACACACAGACTGGACCCAACATTGGTCTATAGTCACATGGACTGGTTTCTGGACACATGAACTGGAACCAGTACTCTTCTCTTGACATATGGACTGGACATGTGAACTGGTCCTAATAATGGTTCTTGGACACAAGGACTGGACCCAATACTGGTCTCTGGACACATGGACTGGACCCAATACTGGTCTCTGGACACAAGGACTGGACCCAATACTGGTCTCTGGACACATGGACTGGACCCAATACTGGTCTCTGGACACATGGACTGGACCCAATACTGGTCTTTGGACACATGGACTGGACCCAATACTGGTCTCTGGACACAAGGACTGGACCCAATACTGGTCTCTGGACACATGGACTGGACCCAATACTAGTCTCTGGACACATGGACTGGACCCAATACTGGTCTCTAGACACAAGGACTGGACCCAATTATGGTCTCTGGACATATGGACTGGACCCAATACTGGTCTCTGGACACATGGACTGGACCCAATACTGGTCTCTGGACACATGGACTGGACCTGATATTGGTCTCTGGACATATGGACTGGACAAAATACTGGTCTCTGGACACATGGACTGGACCCAATACTGGTCTCTGGACACATGGACTGGGCCCAATACTGGTCTCTAGACACAAGGACTGGACCCAATACTGGTCTCTAGACACATGGACTGGACCCAATACTGGTCTCTGGACACATGGACTGGGCCCAATACTGGTCTCTAGACACAAGGACTGGGCCCAATACTGGTCTCTAGACACAAGGACTGGACCCAATACTGGTCTCTGGACACATGGACTGGACCCAATACTGGTCTCTGGACACATGGACTGGACCCAATACTGGTCTCTGGACACATGGACTGGGCCCAATACTGGTCTCTAGACACATGGACTGGACCCAATACTGGTCTCTGGACACATGGACTGGACCTGATACTGGTCTCTGGACACAATAAATAACTCTGGAGACATGGACTGGATACAATACTGGTCTCAGGACACAGAAACTGGACCCAGTACTTATCTCCTGATACACAGAATTGACTCAATACTGGTCTGTGGATACATAGACTGGTCCCGGAACCGGTGGTGAAGATTTCTTGCCACATGGACTGGACCCTGTACTGGCATTGTGGATCTAATGACACATGGACTGGACCCGGTACTGGTGTTGTGGAACTTCTGACACAAGGACTAGACCTGGAATTGGCGTTACAGATTTCACGAAACAAGGACTGGACCCCGTACCGACGATATGGATCTCACAACACAAGGACTGGACCCTGTACAGACGATATGGATCTCACAACACAAGGACTGGACCCTGTACAGACGATATGGATCTCACAACACAAGGACTGGACCCTGTACTGATGGTATGGATCTCACGACACATGGACTGGACCCTGTCCGACAATATAGTTCTCACGAAACAAGGACTGGACCTCATACCGATGGTATGGTTCTCATGACACAAGGACTGGACCCCATACCAACGGTATGGTTCTCACGACACAAGGACTGGACTCCGTACGGACAGTATGGTTCTCACAAGACGAGGACTGGACCCAGTATCGGCGGTATGGATCTCATGACACAAGGACTGGACCTCATACCGACAGTATGGATCTCATAACACAAGGACTGGACCTCATACCGACGGTATGGATCTCATGACACAAGGACTGGACCTCATACCAACAGTATGGATCTCATGACACAAGGACTGGACCTCACAGGACAGTATGGATCTCATGCCACAAGGACTGGACCCCGTACCAACGGTATGGTTCTCACAACACAAGGACCGCACCCCGTACCGACAGTATGGTCCTCACAACACAAGGACTGGACCCGGTTTTGGCAGTATGGATCTCATAACACAAGGACTGGACCCCGTACCGACAGTATGGTTCTCACAACACGAGGACTGGACCCAGTATTGGCGGTATGGATCTCATGACACAAGGACTGGAACTCATACCGAAAGTATGGATCTCATGACACAATGACTGGACCCCGTACCAACGGTATGATTCTCACGACACAAGGACTGGACTTCATACCGACGGTATGGATCTCATGACACAAGGACTGGACCTCATACCGACAGTATGGATCTCATGACACAAGGACTGGACCTCATACCGACAGTATGGATCTCATGACACAAGGATAGACAGGAAGTGAGGTGAAATCTCCGAGGTGGAAACACAGACAGAAAATAAAACCCGGCAGAATCTCTCACCCTCCTCCGCTCCATCTAATACTAAAAACAAATCATGGTGGAGTTGGTCTTTGTGATAAAGTTGCAGAAATATCCCATTCCGGACAAATCCAATGCTGAGCCTCTAATGAATGGCGGGTGTGGGGGGTGATGGTGTGTTTGTTAAGAGGATGTGGACTATGGAAGCCGAGGACAACAGTCTTGCCACTGGTATTGTCTGCCGTCTCTTTTCAGCTGATCTTTTCCTTCATTTCTGACTTACCGGGTTTTTTTCTGCACTGTAATGCTGTGTGGAGGCGGCCATCTTGGTAGAGGCAGGGCTTTGCTTCCTCATATCATAGCCACCCCCTCTGATGACTGGTAATCTGATGACTGGTGGGCTAATGATAGAGGTGGAGGAAGCCCTGATACACAGAATGGATGAAGCAGAATCAGGGAGATCCTCAGGTACATCTTCCTCTCCAGCAAGGAGAACCGTGAGCAGCACAGGAGTGACATCACCACATCTGGTGAGACCAGCAGTGCCTTAGATGATGTCACACGACTGCAGATACACAGTATACTTGTCTCTGGACACACAGACTGGACCCAACATTGGTCTATAGTCACATGGACTGGTTTCTGGACACATGAACTGGAACCAGTACTCTTCTCTTGACATATGGACTGGACATGTGAACTGGTCCTAATAATGGTTCTTGTAAACAAGGACTGGACCCAATACTGGTCTCTGGACACATGGACTGGACCCAATACTGGTCTCTGGACACAAGGACTGGACCCAATACTGGTCTCTGGACACATGGACTGGACCCAATACTGGTCTTTGGACACATGGACTGGACCCAATACTGGTCTCTGGACACAAGGACTGGACCCAATACTGGTCTCTGGACACATGGACTGGACCCAATACTGGTCTCTGGACACAAGGACTGGACCCAATACTGGTCTCTGGACATATGGACTGGACCCAATACTAGTCTCTGGACACATGGACTGGACCCAATACTGGTCTCTAGACACAAGGACTGGACCCAATTATGGTCTCTGGACACATGGACTGGACCCGATACTGGTCTCTGGACACATGGACTGGACCTGATACTGTTCTCTGGACACATGGACTGGACCCAATACTGGTCTTTGGACACATGGACTGGACCCAATACTGGTCTCTGGACACAAGGACTGGACCCAATACTGGTCTCTGGACACATGGACTGGACCCAATACTGGTCTCTGGACACAAGGACTGGACCCAATACTGGTCTCTGGACATATGGACTGGACCCAATACTAGTCTCTGGACACATGGACTGGACCCAATACTGGTCTCTAGACACAAGGACTGGACCCAATTATGGTCTCTGGACATATGGACTGGACCCAATACTGGTCTCTGGACACATGGACTGGACCCAATACTGGTCTCTAGACACATGGACTGGACCCAATACTGGTCTCTGGACACATGGACTGGACCCGATACTGGTCTCTGGACACATGGACTGGACCTGATACTGTTCTCTGGACACATGGACTGGACCCAATACTGGTCTCTGGACACATGGACTGGACCCAATACTGGTCTCTGGACACATGGACTGGACCAAATACTGGTCTCTAGACACATGGACTTGACCCAATACTGGTCTCTAGACACAAGGACTGGACCCAATTATGGTCTCTGGACATATGGACTGGACCCAATACTGGTCTCTGGACACATGGACTGGACCCAATACTGGTCTCTAGACACATGGACTGGACCCAATACTGGTCCCTGGACACATGGACTGGACCCAATACTGGTCTCTGGACACATGGACTGGACCCGATACTGTTCTCTGGACACATGGACTGGACCCAATACTGGTCTCTGGACACATGGACTGGACCCAATACTGGTCTCTGGACACATGGACTGGACCCAATACTGGTCTCTGGACACATGGACTGGACCCAATACTGGTCTCTGGACACATGGACTGGACCCAATACTGGTCTCTGGACACAATAAATAACTCTGGAGACATGGACTGGATACAATACTGGTCCCAGGACACAGAAACTGGACCCAGTACTTATCTCCTGATACACAGAATTGACTCAATACTGGTCTGTGTATACATAGACTGGTCCCGGAACCGGTGGTGAAGATTTCTTGCCACATGGACTGGACCCTGTACTGGCATTGTGGATCTCATGACACATGGACTGGACCCGGTACTGGTGTTGTGGAACTTCTGACACAAGGACTAGACCTGGAATTAGCGGTACAGATTTCACGAAACAAGGACTGGACCCCGTACCGACGATATGGATCTCACAACACAAGGACTTGGCCCTGTACAGACGATATGGATCTCACAACACAAGGACTGGACCCTGTACAGATGATATGGATCTCACAACACAAGGACTGGACCCTGTACTGATGGTATGGATCTCACGACACATGGACTGGACCCTGTCCGACAATATAGTTCTCACGAAACAAGGACTGGACCTCATACCGATGGTATGGTTCTCATGACACAAGGACTGGACCCCATACCAACGGTATGGTTCTCACGACACACAAGGACTGGACTCCGTACCGACAGTATGGTTCTCACAAGACGAGGACTGGACCCAGTATCGGCGGTATGGATCTCATGACACAAGGACTGGACCTCATACCGACAGTATGGATCTCATGACACAAGGACTGGACCTCATACCGACAGTATGGATCTCATGACACAAGGACTGGACCTCATACCAACGGTATGGATCTCATGACACAAGGACTGGACCCCGTACCGACAGTATGGATCTCATGACACAAGGACTGGACCTCGTACCAACGGTATGATTCTCACGACACAAGGACTGGACCTCATACCGACGGTATGGTTCTCACGACACAAGGACTGGACCTCGTACCAACGGTATGATTCTCACGACACAAGGACTGGACCTCGTACCAACGGTATGATTCTCACGACACAAGGACTGGACCTCATACCGACAGTATGGATCTCATGACACAAGGACTGGACCTCATACCGACGGTATGGATCTCATGACACAAGGACTGGACCCCATACCAATGGTATGGTTCTCACAACACGAGGACGGGACCCAGTATCGGTGGTATGGATCTCATGACACAAGGACTGGACCTCATACCGACAGTATGGATCTCATGCCACAAGGACTGGACCCCGTACCAATGGTATGGTTCTCACAACACGAGGACGGGACCCAGTATCGGTGGTATGGATCTCATGACACAAGGACTGGACCTCATACCGACAGTATGGATCTCATGACACAAGGACTGGACCCCGTACCAACGGTATGGTTCTCACGACACAAGGACCGGACCCCGTACCAATGGTATGATTCTCACGACCCAAGGACCGGACCCCGTACCAATGGTATGATTCTCACGACACAAGGACTGGACCTCATACCGACGGTATGGATCTCATGACACAAGGACTGGACCTCATACCGACAGTATGGATCTCATGACACAAGGACTGGACCCCGTACCAACAGTATGGATCTCATGACACAAGGACTGGACCCCGTACCAACAGTATGGATCTCATGACACAAGGACTGGACCTAATACCGACAGTATGGATCTCATGACACAAGGACTGGACCCCGTACCAACGGTATGGTTCTCACGACACAAGGACTGGACCTCGTACCAATGGTATGATTCTCACGACACAAGGACTGGACCTCATACTGATGGTATGGTTCTCATGACACAAGGACTGGACCTCATACCGACAGTATGGATCTCATGCCACAAGGACTGGACCCCGTACCAACGGTATGGTTCTCACTACACAAGGACCGGACCCCATACCGACAGTATGGTACTCACAACACAAGGACCGGACCCCGTACCGACAGTATGGTTCTCACAACACAAGGACTGGACCCGGTTTTGGCAGTATGATCTCATAACACAAGGACTGGACCCCGTACCGACAGTATGGTTCTCACAACACGAGGACTGGGCCCAGTATCGGTGGTATGGATCTCATGACACAAGGACTGGACCTCATACCGACTGTATGGATCTCATGACACAAGGACTGGACCCCGTACCAATGGTATGATTCTCACGACACAAGGACTGGACCTCATACTGACAGTATGGATCTCATGACACAAGGACTGGACCCCGTACCAACGGTATGGTTCTCACGACACAAGGACCGGACCCCGTACCAATGGTATGATTCTCACGACACAAGGACTGGACCTCATACTGACAGTATGGATCTCATGACACAAGGACCGGACCTCATACCGACAGTATGGTTCTCACGACACAAGGACCGGACTCCGTACCAATGGTATGATTCTCACGACACAAGGACTGGACCTCATACTGACAGTATGGATCTCATGACACAAGGACTGGACCCCGTACCAACGGTATGGTTCTCACGACACAAGGACCGGACCCCGTACCAATGGTATGATTCTCACGACACAAGGACTGGACCTCATACTGATGGTATGGTTCTCATGACACAAGGACTGGACCTCATACCGACAGTATGGATCTCATGCCACAAGGACTGGACCCCGTACCAACGGTATGGTTCTCACTACACAAGGACCGGACCCCATACCGACAGTATGGTTCTCACAACACAAGGACCGGACCCCGTACCGACAGTATGGTTCTCACAACACAAGGACTGGACCCCGTTTTGGCAGTATGATCTCATAACACAAGGACTGGACCTCATACCGACAGTATGGATCTCATGACATAAGGACTGGACCCCGTACCAACGGTATGGATCTCATGACACAAGGACTGGACCTTGTATCAACGTTATGATTCTCACGACACAAGGACTGGACCTCATACCGACGGTATGGATCTCATGACACAAGGACTGGACCTCATACCGACTGTATGGATCTCATGACACAAGGACTGGACCTCATACCGACAGTATGGTTCTCACGACACAAGGACCGGACCCCGTACCAATGGTATGATTCTCACGACACAAGGACTGGACCTCATACCGACAGTATGGATCTCATGACACAAGGACTGGACCCCGTACCAACGGTATGGTTCTCACGACACAAGGACCGGACCCCGTACCGACGGTATGGATCTCATGACACAAGGACTAGACCTCATACCGACAGTATGGATCTCATGACACAAGGACTGGACCTCATACCGACAGTATGGATCTCACTACACAAGGACTAGACCTCATACCGACAGTATGGTTCACACAACACAAGGACTGGACCCGGTTTTGGCAGTATGGATCTCACTACACAAGGACTGGACCCCGTACCAACGGTATGGTTCTCACTACACAAGGACCTGACCCCGTACCGACAGTATGGTTCTCACAACACAAGGACTGGACCCAGTTATGGCAGTATGGATCTCATAACACAAGGACTGGACCTCGTAACGACAGTATGGTTCTCACGACACAAGGACTGGACCCCGTACCAGTGGTATGGATCTCATAAAACAAGGACTGGACACAATCTTTGTAGTTTTCATAGAAGAGTTTATTACAGTGATTGGACGATATCGGACACAAGTCATAAGAAAAGGCTTTCTGTAGAAACAAGGAGACAGATTCACTACAAAATATTGCATCGAACGTAGAAAGTCACAAACCCTGAACCCAAAGATCTTTGGATTAGAAGTATTAGGTATGTATCTGATCGCTGACCTCATTATGGAGCCCCGCCCCCACACCAGGTACCGCCATACTGCACTACAAACACGGGCAGAACGCTGCCCACAGAAACCAATCAGAAGCCTGATGTGGGACCTGTTTACAACTAGGGAGAGATGCGGATGAAGGACTTCAATCACAGGTCATTGACAAGAGAGGGGAGGCGGACACATACCACATGGTTGTCAGAGACTGGCCCCTCCCACAAGGCAGAGAACCCCCCAATATCTGAAGCAAAAAAAAAAAAAAGAACAACTCCCCACCCAGACTGCAGTCTTTGTGCTTCAAATAGAATGATCTCCCCCTGGAAGTTCTGGACCCCCAGACAAGATCTGCAATCACAGAACTCGCCACCTGCTGGTGAAGTCTGGTATTGCAGAGCGGCCACAGACTACAATGGCTCCTGATTAGAAACCAGTAAATTTCCCTGACCAAGTAAAGTCAGCGGCAGCGGGATGGAGGGGCTCTATGTGCTTGTGGAGATAAGGGCCCCTCTAGGTAGACATCGGGGGCCCCCAATATAAATAACTATTATATGTGAGTGCCCCTTAAGTAAAAACTGGCCTTATTACCCCACCGCAGACAATCACATTAAATCTTTTACCGTCCATCACGTGATTGGCTGCTGAAGGGCAATACAGACAGTCCTTGTTGGGAAACATTTTGATAACAGATATAGACCACAGTCCACTGCAATCCAATGTTGTGGAGGGGGTCCCCGCACTGACCAATCTTGTGGAGGGGGTCCCCGCACTGACCAATCTTGTGTAGGGGGTCCCCGCACTGACCAATGTTGTGGAAGGGGTCCCCGCGCTGACAAATCTTGTGGAGGGGGTCCCTGCACTGACCAATGTTGTAGAGGGGGTCCCCGCACTGACCAATGTTGTAGAGGGGGTCCCCGCACTGACCAATCTTGTGGAGGGGGTCCCCGCACTGACCAATCTTGTGGAGGGGGGTCCCTGTACTGACCAATGTTGTAGAGGGGGTCCCCGCACTGACCAATGTTGTAGAGGGGGTCCCCGCACTGACCAATCTTGTGGAGGGGGGTCCCCGCACTGACCAATCTTGTGGAGGGGGTCCCCGCACTGACCAATGTTGTAGAGGGGGTCCCTGCACTGACCAATCTTGTGGAGTGGGTCCCCGCACTGACCAATCTTGTGGAGGGGGGTCCCCGTACTGACCAATCTTGTGGAGGGGGTCCCCGCACTGACCAATCTTGTGGAGGGGGTCCCCGCACTGACCAATCTTGTGGAGGGGGTCCCTGCACTGACCAATGTTGTAGAGGGGGTCCCCGCACTGACCAATGTTGTAGAGGGGGTCCCCGCACTGACCAATCTTGTGGAGGGGGTCCCCGCACTGACCAATCTTGTGGAGGGGGGTCCCTGTACTGACCAATGTTGTAGAGGGGGTCCCCGCACTGACCAATGTTGTAGAGGGGGTCCCCGCACTGACCAATCTTGTGGAGGGGGTCCCCGCACTGACCAATCTTGTGGAGGGGGTCCCCGCACTGACCAATGTTGTGGAGGGGGTCCCCGCACTGACCAATGTTGTGGAGGGGGTCCCCGCACTGACCAATGTTGTAGAGGGGGTCCCTGCACTGACCAATCTTGTGGAGGGGGGTCCCCGCACTGACCAATCTTGTGGAGGGGGTCCCCGCACTGACCAATGTTGTGGAGGGGGTCCCCGCACTGACCAATGTTGTGGAGGGGGTCCCCGCACTGACCAATCTTGTGGAGGGGGGTCCCCGCACTGACCAATCTTGTGGAGGGGGTCCCCGCACTGACCAATCTTGTGGAGGGGGTCCCCGCACTGACCAATCTTGTGGAGGGGGGTCCCCGCACTGACCAATCTTGTGGAGGGGGGTCCCCGCACTGACCAATCTTGTGGAGGGGGGTCCCCGCACTGACCAATCTTGTGGAGGGGGTCCCCGCACTGACCAATCTTGTGGAGGGGGTCCCCGCACTGACCAATCTTGTGGAGGGGGTCCCCGCACAGACCAATCTTGTGGAGGGGGGTCCCCGCACTGACCAATCTTGTGGAGGGGGGTCCCCGCACTGACCAATCTTGTGGAGGGGGTCCCCGCACTGACCAATCTTGGGGAGGGGGTCCCCGCACTGACCAATCTTGTGGAGGGGGTCCCCGCACTGACCAATCTTGTGGAGGAGGGTCCCCGCACTGACCAATGTTGTGGAGGGGGTCCCCGCACTGACCAATGTTGTGGAGGGGGTCCCCGCACTGACCAATGTTGTGGAGGGGGGTCCCCGCACTGACCAATGTTGTGGAGGGGGTCCCCGCACTGACCAATGTTGTGGAGGGGGTCCCCGCACTGACCAATCTTGTGGAGGGGGGTCCCCGCACTGACCAATCTTGTGGAGGGGGGTCCCCGCACTGACCAATCTTGTGGAGGGGGTCCCCGCACTGACCAATCTTGTGGAGGGGGGTCCCCGCACTGACCAATCTTGTGGAGGGGGGTCCCCGCACTGACCAATCTTGTGGAGGGGGGTCCCCGCACTGACCAATCTTGTGGAGGGGGGTCCCCGCACTGACCAATCTTGTGGAGGGGGGTCCCCGCACTGACCAATCTTGTGGAGGGGGTCCCCGCACTGACCAATGTTGTGGAGGGGGTCCCCGCAGTGACCAATGTTGTGGAGGGGGTCCCCGCACTGACCAATCTTGTGGAGGGGGTCCCCGCACTGACCAATCTTGTGGAGGAGGGTCCCCGCACTGACCAATGTTGTGGAGGGGGTCCCCGCACTGACCAATGTTGTGGAGGGGGTCCCCGCACTGACCAATGTTGTGGAGGGGGTCCCCGCACTGACCAATGTTGTGGAGGGGGTCCCCGCACTGACCAATCTTGTGGAGGGGGTCCCCGCACTGACCAATCTTGTGGAGGGGGGTCCCTGCAGCGGGTAAGACACATATATAATGGATTCTATATAGTCATGTTATACACACAGTGCCCACTGGGTGTCACTGTTACTCTACACAGACAATACGCACACCCGCCACGAGGGCGTCTACACGTCTACCACACACAGAGTCACCTTTGGTCATCACCTGGAAATAATGCACGTGGTTCTCTAGAGCTACTCACTGACACGTCTCTGGGACCCCTCCAGAGCCCTATCCTGCAAACTGCGCCAATTGGGGCCCCCCGGCCTGGGCCACAGTCCTTCCTTGCTGCGGTCCGTCACGTGACCGCCGTATCCCACTAGACGTCCAGCACGTGGTTGAGGTAGGAGATGTAGCAGATCGCCAGGCGCAGGATCTCAATCTTGGAGAGTTTCTTGTCTGGCGGCAGAGTGGGCAGCAGGTGTCGCAGCTCGGCGAACGCCACGTTGAAGGCCTCCACGCGGATTCGCTCTCTCGTGGCGTGGGCTGAGCGGTACTTGGCGGTGGCTCGCCTCCTGCGTCTCTTCTCTTCGCGGCTGAGCTGTGGGGGGAGGCACAGCGTCTGGCGCTCGCCGCCCTCCGTTTCCGACACGCTGCCCCCCTTCATCTCGCTGACCGCTGAGTCCGATTCGGACTGCGCTGACAGCTGGTCGGAATCGATCGCCTCGGGGCTGAGCATCATCTTTGCTGTGGGCGTGGCTGGAGGGAGACAGAAAAGATACAATCATACAAAATGACACATAATATGTACAATGAGAGAATATATAGAAGATTGGTCTCCAAACTGCGGCCCAGGGGCCGAATGTGGCCCTTTGCCTATGTCTGGTCCTTGGGGCACCATTCATCCTACTGACACCAATGATGGGGCACCATTCATCCTACTGGTACCAATAATGGGGCACTATTCCTCCCACTGACACCAAATGATGGGACACTATTCCTCCCACTGACACCAATGATGGGACACTATTCCTCCCACTGACACCAATGATGGGGCACTATTCCTCCCACTGACACCAATGATGGGGCACTATTCCCCCCACTGATACCAATGATGGGACACACTATTCCTCCCACTGACACCAATGATGGGACACTATTCCTCCCACTGACACCAATGATGGGGCACTATTCCTCCCACTGACACCAAGGATGGGACACTATTCCTCCCACTGACACCAATGATGGGACACTATTCCTCCCACTGACACCAGTGATGGGACACTATTCCTCCCACCGATACCAATGAT
This sequence comes from Lithobates sylvaticus, assembly GCA_028564925.1. Lineage (NCBI taxonomy): Eukaryota > Metazoa > Chordata > Amphibia > Anura > Ranidae > Lithobates > Lithobates sylvaticus. The sequence continues at coordinate 1,389,995 of CM053027.1, forward strand.
GGGACACTATTCCTCCCACTGACACCAATGATGGGACACTATTCCTCCCACTGACACCAATGATGGGACACTATTCCTCCCACTGACACACAATGATGGGACACTATTCCTCCCACTGACGCCAATGATGGGACACTATTCCTCCCACTGATACCAATGATGGGGCACTATTCCTCCCACTGACACCAATGATGGGGACACTATTCCTCCCACTGACACCCAATGATGGGGCACTATTCCTCCCACTGACACCAATGATGGGACACTATTCCTCCCACTGACACCAATGATGGGGCACTATTCCTCCCACTGACACCCAACAGAAGGCTTTGGCTATGGGGGCCTAGGGCTGTTGTATGGAAAGCTGTCAGGGGACCCCGACTTTGGGAGTGATCCGAAGTGTTACTTTCGTCGACTAAAACATTTTAGTCGACTAAATGAATACTATTTTAGTCGACTAAAATACGACGAAAACTAAAACAACTGAGATGACTAAAGTGCGACTAAAACTAAAATGGCATTTTAGTCAAAAGACTAAAACTAAATTGAAATGTGACTTCAAACTGAACGCTGGTCTGTAGTGCATGTTCAGACCTCAATACCATAAATAATAACATATGAGATTTCCCACTCCAGCCGTATATAATGAGTTTGGAAATCGTAGAGAAATGTTTAACTAATGCATTACAATTTCATTACACCCATTAGATTTTAGACGACTAAAATGAGTTTTAGTCGACTAAAATGTACTGAAGATTTTAGTTGACTAAAACTAAAACAATTGCAGAAGACTAAAATGGGGCTAAAACTAAAATGCCATTTTAGTCCTAAGACTAAAACTAAATCGAAATTTGCTGCCAAAATTAACAGCGGTGATCCGGAGGGGCGGTTGGAGGAAATCACGGATCACAGAGAAGAGATGCTGGACGTCTCGGAGGTTCACTGGGCACTGGAAGATATGGAGTTTCTGGCCGGAATGGGAGCCGGAGATCACCTACAGACGGCTGCTAGACTCCGCTCAGCGCCAGGGCTGGGCTCCCTTAGTGAGGCACGGAATGTATGACTGCAGGGAATGGAATGCAGGGCCGGGCATGACAGTGGTGACTAAGGGCTACAAGGGGTTAATTGGTACACTGGGAGAGATGAACAGGAAGGGGTTTGGCTGTGAAGTTAAAGCGGTGTTCCGGCCAAAATTATACTTTTTAAATAAAAATACCCCTATAATACACAAGCTTAATGTATTCTAGTAAAGTTAGTCTGTAAACTAAGGTCTGTTTTGTTCGTTTTTAGCAGTAGTTTGTTATTTTATAAACTTGCAGCAGGCCGTGGCCATCTTAAGTGTGGGCATCTGAAGCCAGACTGTATTTCTTCCTGGATCTCATCCTTGCAGATCTCGCACATGCTCAGTGCAGCACAAGCAGTGTAATAGGTTTCAGGTCAGGTTTCCATAGCAACGGCAGTTTGAGAGGAAGTTGCTGCCCCTTCCCAGGAGGCATTGCAAACAGGAAATGATGCGCTGGGCCGCGGCCAGGGAGGAGGAAGTGAAAAATGAATACAGCAGATATACAGTCTGTGCTGAAAAAAAAAATAAAAAAAATATCCAATTTGTTTACAGTGCGCAGTTTAGTGAGGGATGCTGAAGAGTTGTAAAAGTGGGTGGAACTCCACTTTAATTTTGGAAGGAAGGGGAGGGCTGATATAAAGGTGGGGGGGTGGAGTCAGGTGGTCACTTTCAGGAGTGTAACGAACAGAGGAGGCAGTTTTTCCCTCCCTCCCTAAATTTGGATGTTTTTGGTTTTGGGAGTTCCTGCTTTCCTTTTTGTATTTCAGGTATCGGGTGAAGGAGTCATGACAGCGCATTGGATCCGAAAGATGGGCGGTGTTTTGGTGGTCTTTGACGGTGACGGTGTATCAGAGGTGATCGTAAATGGGTGGGGGGGCTCATCGTGTAACTGCCCCTCCTGGGTATTCCTGAACGGTGGAGGGAATACTTGTTTGTTCACCGACGGAAGGTTGTCTCCGAGTTCCCAGTTGGAGGCCTGGTAAGATCACCAGACTGGGTTGTACAGTTATATCTTGTGATGTTTATGTTTATGGTTATTTATATATATTTATATTTAGGTTGGAGTGTATTTAATTGGTTAATAAAGGCTGCCGTGGCCATTTTACTCCAAAAGGAAGGTGTGGTCTCATCCTTTATAAGGGGGGGGGTTATAAGGTTGGGGTATTATGGCCATGCTGGTATAAGCATTAAAGGGGACATTAAGGCCCCTTTCACACCGGGGCGGTTTGCAGGCGCTATTGTGCTAAAAATAGTGCCTGCAAACCGACCCGAAACAGCTGTTGCTGTGTCTTCAGTGTGAAAGCCCCGAGGGCTTTCACACTGAAGCGGTGCGCTTGCAGGACGCTGGAAAATGTCCTGCAAGCCGCAGCTTTGGCTCGCTATAGGAGCGGTATATTTACCGCTCCTATAGCGCCCGTTCCCATTGGAAACAATGGGGCAGCGCTCCGAACCCGCCCGCAAAACGCCGCTGCAGCGGCGGTTTGCGGGCGGTATTGACCCTTTTTCGGCCGCTCGCGGGGGGTAAAAACCACCCCGCTAGCGGACGAAATGCGCTGCTAAAACGCCGGTAAAGCGGCGCTAAATATAGCGCCGCTTTACCACCAGCGCCCCACCGCTCCAGTGTGAAAGTAGCCTTAAGCCCCATACACACGGTCGGATTTTCCGGTGGATTCTGTCCTATCGGACAATGTTGTCGGAAATTCCGACCGTGTGTATGCACCATCGGACAGTGTACGTCGGATTGTCCGACGGACAAAGTCCTATCTCCTGCTGGATAGATTTTTCGACAACAAAGTCCGATCACACCAAATCCGATCGTGTGTATCGAATTCCAACGGACAAAGTGCTACGCATGCGCAGATCACATTACAAGACCAAAGCTATTGGCTACTAGCCTCTACGTAGTCCCGTCGTACGCAACGAATGTCACCACGTTCAGGATGATCGGATTTTCTGACAACTTTGTCCGACCGTGTGTACGCAACACCAACATCGGACAAAGTACGACGGACATGATCCGACGGACGTGGTCCGCGGATAATCCGAGCGTGTGTATGGGGCATTAGGCTACACTGGTCATGCCTGGGACTATCCAGCCGATAGTCCTGAAATCACGGCTGAAGTATCAGCAATGGGACAGAGTAGCCGTGTGCTTTGCTCACCTCCAGCTATGGAGGCGGAGCTCTTATGGCGGATGCAGAAAGTGCCGACTCATCTTGATGAACCTGTTTCTGCACAGGACGAGGTTGGATGGAGGAATGTATCTGTCCAGCAGGGAGAGGAAGCAGCCAGCTCATCTCCCCAGCTGCAGCACATGGGCTCGGGAGAAGAGGAAGCCGTCCTCACTTCCCAGCCACAGAAAGCATGGATTTAATTGACTTCTCATTGAAGGATGTAACATTTACTGAGATTTCAAATGAAGTGATGACAACGGGGCAGAGCTCCGCCAGCCTCTGCCCAGCACCGGTAACATCTTCTGGGTTCCAGTAACAGGAGATGATGAACCTCAATCCCCAGTTGTAGAGACTGGGGATTTAATAGACTTTTCTGCTGAGGAGGAACAACCCGGAAGAGCTGGCATCAAGGCATGGCGCTGTTGACCCCTGCATACAACAATCGGTGGCCCGGAAGGAGTTGCGCAAGGCCACCAACTTTTCATTTTAGGGTTTCATCAGGGCAGAACATCACTGAGCTCTGCCCGGCACCAACAGCAGCCTTCAGCCTTCCTGAGAGAAGAGGTAGCCGGCCTTTCTCCCACACCACTGACAGCAGCATCTATGGAGCTACAACCAGACAGAGGGTCCAAAACCTCTGCCCCACACCTGCGGCAATTCTGGTGGTCCGGGGTGAGAAGGTGGTGGTCCCTCTCCAGCAGCAGTTCAACTGTCTGTGAATGGAGGAAGCTGTCCTCCCTCCCTAACAGTCAGCCTGAGCGGAGAAAACTGTCTCCCTTCCCCAGCAAGGTGCACCTGGGAGACAGTACCAGAAAAATGTCGCCCCAGCAGCCAGATGAGGGTAAGGGAAGAAGATTGTGCCCAGGGCCTACTGGGATACCGGGAAATTTCCTGGTAGGCCGCCTGCCCTGGGGCCGATTTGAGTGGCAACTGCAGCGCTCACCTCCCCCTGTCCTCCGGCGCTCGTATGTCACAGAGCTGGGTGCAAGGTCCCACCCTCCTAGACTGGCTCGTGTGATAGTAGATTGAATCAGTGTTCCGCCTATCACATGAGCCGGTCTAGGGGGGTTGGACATTGCACACAGACCCAGCTCCGTGACATACGAGCGCCGGAGGGAGGCTGCTGGAGGACAGAGGGAGAAGAGTGCTGTGTTATCCATAAAATGGTGAGGCTGACATTAGTGGGCACACATAGGCAGCAATTGGTGGGCACAGAGGCTGCAATTGATGGGCGCAGAGGCTGCAGTGGCGGGCACACCGAGGCTGCATTCATGGGCACAGAGAAACTGCATTGGTGGGCACAGAGAGGCTGCATTGGTGGGCACAGAGAGGCTGCATTGATGGGCCCAGGGAGGCTGCATTGATGGGCACCATAAAGCTACAATGATGGGCATCATAAAGTTACAATGATGGGCAAAGTGAGGCTGCAATGATGGGTACAGGGAGGCTGCATTGGTGGGCACAGGGAGGCTGCATTGGTGGGCACAGGGAGGCTGCATTGGTGGGCACAGTGAGACTGCATTAATGGGCACGGTGAGGCTGCAATGATGGGCATGACGAGGCTGCATTGGTGGGCACAGTGAGGCTGCAATTGGTGGGCACAGAGGCTGCAATTGGTGGGCACAGAGAGGCTGCAATTGGTGGGCACAGAGAGGCTGTAGTGGTGGGGACACAGGCTGCAATTGGTGGGCACAGAGGCTGCAATTGGTGGGCACAGTGAGGCTGCATTCATGGGCACAGAGAAACTACATTGGTGGGAAAAGCGAAGCTGCATTGGTGGGCACAGTGAGGCTGCATTGATGGGCACAGTGAGGCTGCAATGATGGGCACAGAGAGGCTGCAATGATGGGCACAGAGAGGCTGCATTGATGGGCACCATGAAGCTACAATGATGGGCACAGGGAGGCTGCTTTGGTGGGCACAGGGAGGCTGCCTTGGTGGGCACAGTGAGACTGCATTCACGGGCACGGTAAAGCTGCATTTGATGGGCACCGTGAGGCTGCAATGATGGGCACAGTGAGGCTGCAATGATGGGCACAGTGAGGCTGCATTGGTGGGCACAGGGAGGCTGCATTCATGGACACAGTGAGGCTGCAATGATGGGCATGGTGAGGCTGCATTGGTGGGCATGGTGAGGCTGCATTGATGGGCACAGAGAGGCTGCAGTAGTGGGCACATATAGGCTGTAATTGGTGGGCACAGAGGCTGCAATTGGTAGGCACAGTGAGGCTGCATTCATGGACACAGAAACTGCATTGGCGGGCAAAGCAAAGTTGCATTGGTGGGCACAGCGAGGCTGCATTGGTGGGCACAGAGAGGCTGCATTGATGGGCCCAGGGAGGCTGCATTGATGGGCACCATAAAGCTACAATGATGGGCATCATAAAGCTACAATGATGGGCAAAGTGAGGCTGCAATGATGGGTACAGGGAGGCTGCATTGGTGGGCACAGGGAGGCTGCATTGGTGGGCACAGGGAGGCTGCATTGGTGGGCACAGTGAGACTGCATTAATGGGCACGGTGAGGCTGCAATGATGGGCATGACGAGGCTGCATTGGTGGGCACAGTGAGGCTGCAATTGGTGGGCACAGAGGCTGCAATTGGTGGGCACAGAGAGGCTGCAATTGGTGGGCACAGAGAGGCTGTAGTGGTGGGGACACAGGCTGCAATTGGTGGGCACAGAGGCTGCAATTGGTAGGCACAGTGAGGCTGCATTCATGGGCACAGAGAAACTACATTGGTGGGAAAAGCGAAGCTGCATTGGTGGGCACAGTGAGGCTGCATTGATGGGCACAGTGAGGCTGCAATTGATGGGCACAGAGAGGCTGCAATGATGGGCACAGAGAGGCTGCATTGATGGGCACCATGAAGCTACAATGATGGGCACAGGGAGGCCGCTTTGGTGGGCACAGGGAGGCTGCCTTGGTGGGCACAGTGAGACTGCATTCACGGGCACGGTAAAGCTGCATTTGATGGGCACCGTGAGGCTGCAATGATGGGCACAGTGAGGCTGCAATGATGGGCACAGTGAGGCTGCATTGGTGGGCACAGGGAGGCTGCATTCATGGACACAGTGAGGCTGCAATGATGGGCATGGTGAGGCTGCATTGGTGGGCATGGTGAGGCTGCATTGATGGGCACAGAGAGGCTGCAGTAGTGGGCACATATAGGCTGTAATTGATGGGCAAAGAGGCTGCAATTGGTAGGCACAGTGAGGCTGCATTCATGGACACAGAAACTGCATTGGCGGGCAAAGCAAAGTTGCATTGGTGGGCACAGCGAGGCTGCAATGATGGGCACAGAGAGGCTGCATTGATGGGCACCATGAAGCTACAATGATGGGCACAGGGAGGCTGCATTGGTGGGCACAGGGAGGCTGCCTTGGTGGGCACAGTGAGACTGCATTCATGGGCACCGTAAAGCTGCATTTGATGGGCACCGTGAGGCTGCAATGATGGGCACAGTGAGGCTGCAATGATGGGCACACAGAGAGGCTGCAATTGGTGGGAACAGAGGCTGCAATTTGTAGGCACAGTGAGGCTGCATTCATGGGCACATAGAAACTGCTTGGTGGGCAAAGCAAAGCTGCATTGGTGGGCACAGCGAGGCTACATTGGTGGGCACAGTGAGACTGCATTCATGGACACAGCTTGCTCGCAGCCTCCGACACCTCCTGTATCATGCCTCTGACCATCTCTTGTATCCTGTCCTCAGTCTCTGACTATCTCTTGCATCCTGTCCTCAGTCTCTGACCATCTCTTGTATCATGCCCTTAGTCTCTAAACATCTCTTGCATCCTGTCCTCAGTCTCTGACCATCTCTTGTATCATGTCCTTAGTCTCTAAACATCTCTTGTATCATGTCCTTAGTCTCTGACCATCTCTTGTATCATCTCCTCAGTCTCTAGCCATCTCTTGTATCCTGTCCTTAGTCTCTAAACATCTCTTGTATCCTGTCCTTAGTCTCTAAACATCTCTTGTATCATGTCCTTAGTCTCTGACTATCTCTTGCATCATGTCCTCAGTCTCTGACCATCTCTTGTATCATGTCCTTAGTCTCTAAACATCTCTTGTATCATGTCCTTAGTCTCTGACCATCTCTTGTATCATCTCCTCAGTCTCTAGCCATCTCTTGTATCCTGTCATTAGTCTCTAAACATCTCTTGTATCCTGTCCTTAGTCTCTAAACATCTCTTGTATCATGTCCTTAGTCTCTGACTATCTCTTGCATCCTGTCCTCAGTCTCTGACCATCTCTTGTATCATGTCCTTAGTCTCTAAACATCTCTTGTATCATGTCCTTAGTCTCTGACCATCTCTTGTATCATCTCCTCAGTCTCTAGCCATCTCTTGTATCCTGTCCTTAGTCTCTAAACATCTCTTGTATCATGTCCTTAGTCTCTGACCATCTCTTGCATCCTGTCCTCAGTCTCTGACCATCTCTTGTATCATGTCCTTAGTCTCTAAACATCTCTTGTATCATGTCCTTAGTCTCTGACCATCTCTTGTATCATGTCCTCAGTCTCTAGCCATCTCTTGTATCCTGTCCTTAGTCTCTAAACATCTCTTGTATCATGTCCTTAGTCTCTGACCATCTCTTGCATCATGTCCTCAGTCTCTAGCCATCTCTTGTATCATGTCCTTAGTCTCTGACCATCTCTTGTATCATGTCCTCAGTCTCTGACCAGTCTCTACCCGTCTCTTGTATCATGTCCTCAGTCTCTACCCATCTCTTGTATCATGTCCTCAGTCTCTGACCATGTCTTGTATCCTGTCCTCAGTCTCTGACCATCTCTTGTATCAGGTCCTCAGTCTCTAGCCATCTCTTGTATCCTGTCCTTAGTCTCTAAACATCACTTGTATCATGTCCTCAGTCTCTGACCATCTCTTGTATCATGTCCTTAGTCTCTGACCATCTTTTGTATCATGTCCTCAGTCTCTAGCCATCTCTTGTATCCTGTCCTTAGTCTCTGACCATCTCTTGTATCATGTTCTCAGTCTCTGACCATCTCTTGTATCATGTCCTCAGTCTCTGACATCTCTTGTATCATGTCCTCAGTCTCTGACCATCTCTTGTATCATGTCCTCACTCTCTAGCCATCTCTTGTATCCTGTCCTTAGTCTCTGACCATCTCTTGTATCATGTCCTCAGTCTCTGACCATCTCTTGTATCATGTCCTCAGTCTCTACCAATCTCTTTTATCCTGTCCTCCGTCTCTGACCATCTCTTGTATCATGTCCTCAGTCTCTGACCATCTCTTGTATCATGTCCTCAGTCTCTAGCCATATCTTGTATCATGTCCTCAGTCTCTACCCATCTCTTTAATCCTGTCCTCAGTCTCTGACCATCTCTTGTATCCTGTCCTCCTCAGTCTCTAACCATCTCTTGTATCATGTCCTCAGTCTCTGACCATGTCTTGTATCATGTCCTCAGTCTCTGACCATGTCTTGTATCATGTCCTCAGTCTCTGACCATCTCTTGTATCATGTCCTCAGTCTCTGACCATCTCTTGTATCATGTCCTCGGTCTCTACCCATCTTTTTTATCATGTCCTCAGTCTCTGACCATCTCTTGTATCCTGTCCTCAATCTCTAGCCATCTCTTGTATCCTGTTCTCAGTCTCTAAACATCACTTGTATCCTGTCCCCAGTCTCTCACCATCTCTTGTATCATGTCCTCAGTCTCTGACCATGTCTTGTATCCTGTCGTCAGTCTCTGACCATCTCTTGTATCATGTCCTCAGTCTCTACCCATCTCTTGTATCATGTCCTCAGTCTCTACCAATCTCTTGTATCATGTCTTCAGTCTCTGACCAGGTCTTGTATCCTGTCCTCAGTCTCTGACCATCTCTTGTATCATGTCCTCAGTCTCCAGCCATCTCTTGTATCATGTCCTCAGTCTCTGACCATCTCTTGTATCATGACCTCAGTCTCTAGCCATCTCTTTTATCCTGTCCTTAGTCTCTAAACATCACGTGTATCATGTCCTCAGTCTCTGACCATCTCTTGTATCGTGTCCTTAGTCTCTGACCATCTCTTGTATCATGTCCTCAGTCTCTGACCATCTCTTGTATCATGTCCTCAGTCTCTACCCATCTCTTGTATCATGTCCTCAGTCTCTACCCATCTCTTGTATCATGTCCTCAGTCTCTACCCATCTCTTGTATCATGTCCTCAGTCTCTGACCATGTCTTGTATCATGTCCTCAGTCTCTGACCATGTCTTGTATCCTGTCCTCAGTCTCTGACCATCTCTTGTATCAGGTCCTCAGTCTCTACCCATCTCTTTTATCCTGTCCTCAGTCTCTGACCATCTCTTGTATCCTGTCCTCAGTCTCCAGCCATCTCTTGTATCATGTCCTCAGTCTCTGACCATCTCTTGTATCATGTCCTCAGTCTCTACCATCTCTTGTATCATGTCCTCAGTCTCTGACCATCTCTTGTATCATGTCCTCAGTCTCTGACCATGTCTTGTATCATGTCCTCAGTCTCTGACCATCTCTTGTATCATGTCCTCAGTCTCTGACCATCTCTTGTATCATGTCCTCAGTCTCTACCCATCTCTTGTATCATGTCCTCAGTCTCTACCCATCTCTTGTATCCTGTCCTCAGTCTCTGACCATCTCTTGTATCAGGTCCTCAGTCTCTACCCATCTCTTTTATCCTGTCCTCAGTCTCTGACCATCTCTTGTATCATGTCCTCAGTCTCTGACCATCTCTTGTATCATGTCCTCAGTCTCTGACCATCTCTTGTATCATGTCCTCAGTCTCTGACCATGTCTTGTATCCTGTCCTCAGTCTCTGACCATGTCTTGTATCATGTCCTCAGTCTCTACCCATTTCTTTTATCCTGTCCTCAGTCTCTGACCATCTCTTGTATCATGTCCTCAGTCTCTAAACATCTCTTTTATCATGTCATCAGTCTCTAGCCATCTCTTGTATCATGTCCGCAACCTCTGACCATCTCTTGTCTTACATTATGTCTGCAGTCACTCAGGGGGGGGGTCTGGAGAGGAGTTAAGAGTGGGAGCGCCCCCAGGATGGGGGTCACGGGAGAAGTCAGATGTGTGTGGACTGTGGAGAGGAGACTATAGAATAAAACCAGAGCCACCAACCCGGAGCCGTCTGAGCCCTGCATGGTGCATCTGAGAGGAGGTCAGTTACAGCACCGTCAGGCCAGTCTGAGGGGGGTCACTGATGTAAGGGGGGAGTGAATACAATTATATAGGGGGCACTGATATAAAGGTTTCCCCCTTATATTAGTACCCCCCATTATTTCTGTGGAAGGTGGTCTCTGGAAACCAGAGCCCCCCCCCCCCCACGTTCCTGGGGTGCCCCTTGATGATGGACCAATTTTACCACTTTTATCTGGAATTTGCTTTTATATATATATATAAAGCCCCCTGTGCTTTCATATCTCCCTTCTATGTATATATATATATAATACACTCTTCAAATGTGGTTTTCCCTTTCATGAACAAGGAAATAATGACGTTATAATGTTGGGCTGATATAATAATGCTATACAGGAGATGATCAGAGACTGCAGACATGATAATACAGGAGATGATCAGAGACTGCAGACATAGTACAGGAGATGATCAGAGACTGCAGACATAATACAGGAGATGATCAGAGACTGCAGACATAGTACAGGAGATGATCAGAGACTGCAGACATAGTACAGGAGACGATCAGAGACTGCAGACATAATACAGGAGATGATCAGAGACTGCAGACATAGTACAGGAGATGATCAGAGACTGCAGACATAGTACAGGAGATGATCAGAGACTGCAGACATAATACAGGAGATGATCAGAGACTGCAGACATAGTACACGAGATGATCAGAGACTGCAGACATAATACAGGAGATGATCAGAGACTGCAGACATAGTACAGGAGATGATCAGAGACTGCAGACATAGTACAGGAGATGATGATCAGAGACTGCAGACATAGTACAGGAGATGATCAGAGACTGCAGACATAGTACAGGAGATGATCAGAGACTGCAGACATAGTACAGGAGATGATCAGAGACTGCAGACATGATACAGGAGATGATCAGAGACTGCAGACATAGTACAGGAGATGATCAGAGACTGCAGACATAATACAGGAGATGATCAGAGACTGCAGACATAGTACAGGAGATGATCAGAGACTGCAGACATAGTACAGGAGATGATCAGAGACTGCAGACATAGTACATTTGTTTCACGTGAGAATTTTTCTAAGAGATTCATTGCTGTGTCGTCAGCGCCATCTAGTGGCCAAAATGCGATATAATCTTCTCCAAGAGGCATTTCGGAAAACTTTACGACATTTTGGTGACATTTCGCTCAGCTTCCCGGAATGCTTCTGACATTCGTGCATCGAATGTTTTATAACTAGACCCCTCCCCCCCATGTAGGAGTTGGTAGAGACTGAGGACATTCTTCTGGAGACATTACATGAGACTGCTAGAGAACATCACAACCCCTCCATCAATGAATGCTCCCACATGTAGCCCCCCTACAGACCCCTTGAAGACCCCTTCAGACCCCTTGAAGACCCCTTCTGACCCCTTCTGACCCCTTCACACCCCTACAGACCCCTTCTGACCCCTTCTGACCCCTTCTGACCCCTTCACACCCCTACAGACCCCTTCTGACCCCTACAGACCCCTTCAGACCCCTTCAGACCCCTTGAAGACCCCTTCTGACCCCTTCAGACCCCTTCTGACCCCTTCAGACCCCTTCACACCCTGGAGGAATTTTCTCACCTCACATTCTATATTTTCTTCAAAAAGATCCATTATAAAGAAAGGGAAGGAAAAGGGGCGTCCAGCACCGAAATCAGATCATGTGATGGGAAACCAACCAACCAATCACCTCCCGGAATCCGATCCGAAGAACCTTCCCCTTCAGAGTCTTCACCTAACTAATGAAGACACAGACTACCCTCTACAGGGACTCTCGGGGCCACTCAGTAAGTTTTAAAGGGCCAAATACAGCCCCGGGAGCCACAGATTGGGCACCAGCATGTTAGGTGAATGTTCGCCCTCCCCCCATCCTGCCCCTCACTCACCAGATATCAGGAGAGGATGTCGGTACAGAAGGTTTGGAGAATCTCCCGGGATCAGCCGTGTTGTCTACCCATGAGTCCACTTATATTCTGGTCGGTGACCCTCTAACAGGTGCCAGATGGTCATTCCTTGGTGTTGGATGGATGTCAGTTGTTGGGTAGGCAATGTGTTTGGTGGCGAAACAATTGTCAGCTGTTGGGTGGGTAGTGCCCGAATGGTGGTCAGCTGTTGGGTAGGCAGTGCCCGAATGGTGGTCAGCTGTTGGGTGGGCAGTGCCCGAATGGTGGTCAGCTGTTGGGTGGGCAGTGCTCGAATGGTGGTCAGCTGTTGGGTGGGCAGTGCCCGAATGGTGGTCAGCTGTTGGGTGGGCAGTGCCCGAATGGTGGTCAGCTGTTGGGTGGGCAGTGCCCGAATGGTGGTCAGCTGTTGGGTGGGCAGTGCTCGAATGGTGGTCAGCTGTTGGGTGGGCAGTCCCCGAATGGTGGTCAGCTGTTGGGTAGGCAGTCCCCGAATGGTGGTCAGCTGTTGGGTGGGCAGTGCCCGAATGGTGGTCAGGGCCTTGTTCAGGGCCAGATGGATGTTGGATATTGGATGCCCAGTTCCCAAATAGTGGTCAGCTGTTGGTTGGGCAATGTTCGGTACCCAGGTGGAAGTTGGCTGTTGGGTGGGCAGAGTTCAGTGCCCTATTGAATGTGTGCTGTTGGGTGGGGATGTTTGATTCCAGATGGTGGTCGCCTGCTGGGTGGGCGGAATTCAGTGCCGGATGGTGGTCAGCTGTTGGCTGGGCAAAGTTCAGTGCTAAATGGTGGTTGGCTGTTGGGTAGGGAGTGTTCAGAGTCAAATGGTAGCCACCTGTTGGGTGGGCAGAGTTCAGTGCTGTATGGTGGTCTACTGAGTTCAGTGCCCAGATGGAAGTTGGCTGTTGAGTGGGAAGAGTTTAGTGGTGGATGGTGGTCGGCTGTTGGGTAGGCAGAGTTCAGTGCCCATATGGATGTTGACTTTTGGGTGGGCAGAGTTCAGTGCCTAGATGGATGTTGCCTGTTGGGTGGGCAGAGCTCAGTGCCAGAGGGATGTTGGCTGTTGGGTGGGCAGAGTTCAGTGCCTAGATGGATGTTGCCTGTTGATTGGGCAGAGTTCAGTGCCTAGATGGATGTTGCCTGTTGGGTGGGCAGAGTTCAGTGCCTAGATGGATGTTGCCTGTTGGGTGGGCAGAGTTCAGTGCCCGATGGATGTTGGCTGTTGGGTGGGCAGTGTTCAGTGCCAGATTGATGTTGGCTGTTGGGTGGGCAGTGTTCAGTGCCAGATTGATGTTGGCTGTTGGGTGGGCAGAGTTCAGTGCCAGGTGGATGTTGCCTGTTGATTGGGCAGAGTTCAGTGCTTAGATGGATGTTGCCTGTTGATTGGGCAAAGTTCAGTGCCCGATGGATGTTGCCTGTTGGGTGGGCAGAGTTCAGTGCCAGGTGGATGTTGGCTGTTGGGTGGGCAGAGTTCAGTGCCCGATGGATGTTGGCTGTTGGGTGGGCAGAGTTCAGTGCCTAGATGGATGTTGGCTGTTGGGTGGGCAGAGTTCAGTGCCCGATGGTTGTTGGCTGTTGGGTGGGCAGAGTTCAGTGCCCGATGGATGTTGGCTGTTGGGTGGGCAGAGTTCAGTGCCTAGATGGTTGTTGGCTGTTGGGTGGGCAGAGTTCAGTGCCCGATGGATGTTGGCTGTTGGGTGGGCAGAGTTCAGTGCCAGACTGATGTTGGCTGTTGGGTGGGCAGAGTTCAGTGCCAGACTGATGTTGGCTGTTGGGTGGGCAGAGTTCAGTGCCCGATGGATGTTGGCTGTTGGGTGGGCAGAGTTCAGTGCCCGATGGATGTTGGCTGTTGGGTGGGCAGAGTTCAGTGCCAGACTGATGTTGGCTGTTGGGTGGGCAGAGTTCAGTGCCCGATGGATGTTGGCTGTTGGGTGGGCAGAGTTCAGTTCCCGATGGATGTTGGCTGTTGGGTGGGCAGAGTTCAGTGCCAGACTGATGTTGGCTGTTGGGTGGGCAGAGTTCAGTGCCCGATGGATGTTGGCTGTTGGGTGGGCAGAGTTCAGTTCCCGATGGATGTTGGCTGTTGGGTGGGCAGAGTTCAGTGCCCGATGGCCCCCCCTGTACACCCGCATCACCCGCCCCGCTGTACACCCGCATCACCCTGTCATGGAAAATGTTATTAATGTATGTTGTCAGATGCCCCCCAGTGTCGGTTTTGCTGTAATGCGCTCATCGGCGCGCATTCGCACATAAAGACGTTGGCGGAAGACCATTGGCTGCGTAAACCTTCCTATGGACACTACAGACGTGTTTGCTGGTTTAAGGAAGTTCATTTGTGCCTCACCGGGAGACTGGCCACTTCCCGGTGACGGCATTGATAGCTTCAAGCAAACATCCCTGTGTACACTGGAACTTTAGCATAACGGTATAAATATTGTGGCCCACGGAGCCATAGTTTTATATTGTTCGTTGTCATTGAAAGCAGTTTAGACGGTTTGTACATCACTGCTTAGTCTGTTTGAATGTATACATCTGTGATTGGTTCTTTTGAAGGAAAACAATTGTCCCTGTATTGTAGTCCCTGTATTGTATTTCCTTATATGGTCATTCACATCCTGTGTGAATGAGATGAGGCCACATCCTTTGTGGGAGGGGTTTAGCTGTTGGAGGCAAACCCCTGAGGGTGTGGCTTGGAATGTTTTCTAAATAAAGAAGTTCACTGAGCTGGGACAGGGGAATGATGCTGACCGAGGCTGAGATGAACATGTAAGAATACTTGCTGTTGATGGCTGTTTACTGGGCAATGGGAAGCCAGGGGCTTAGATGGGAAGCAGCCAGACTGAGGTGGTGATGGATGGAATGATTGGCTGGTGAGGTTTGGATGCTGATGATGAGAGGATGACGTGAAGCTGCTGGTAATGTCTGTTTTTGGGAGCTGGGGAACCAGGGAGACATACGATCAGAGGGTGCATTATATCATAAGATTGAAAGGCGCTTATTAGCGCAAGAGTGTGGCGAAATACCCACTACAGTTAAAATGGCGAGTCAGGTGTTTAAGGGGCAAACAGGGCTTTCCCTCTACACAGGCAGAGAGGGGGAGAGAACAGAGCACAGTCCAATACACGTTTGTTGTCCTGAGACAAATGGGGTGCGTTTTCTCTGCCTGATGCGTTGGGAAAGTTTAGCTTTGCAAAAAGAACAAATGTTTTGTCTTTTGGTATAATGCCGCAATTTTGATCGTGTGTATGTGTGTGTGTGTGTGTGTGTGATCGTGTGTATGTGTGTGATCGTGTGTATGTGTGTGTGTGATCGTGTGTATGTGTGTGATCGTGTGTATGTGTGGGGAGAAGGATTGGCTTGTTATGGAAGTTGATGCCACAGTGAGTAACTTTAGGTGTTTAACAAGAAGTGTATGTTTTAAGTTGTGCTTTTTCATGTAACTAACACTTTTAAATGTGAGTTAGCCTAAAGTGTTTGTCTATGCGTTAAATGCGATGTCCCATTTGTGTCTGATTGTGTGGGGAGAAGGGTTGGCTAGTAGGGAAGCTTGTGCTAGTTTTGGCGGGAACAACTGCTTTGCATGCGTTAACGACGCCATTTTTCGCCCCCCCCCTGTACACCCGCATCACCCCCCCCTGTACACCCGCATCACCCCCCCCCCTGTACACCCGCATCACCCCCCCCCCCCTGTACACCCGCATCATCCCCCCCCCCCTGTACACCCGCATCACCCCCCCCCCCCCCGTACACCCGCATCACACCCCCCCGTACACCTGCATCACTCCCCCCCTGTATACCCGCATCACTCCCCCCCCCTGTACACCCGCATCACTCCCCCCCCCCTGTACACCCGCATCACCCCCCCCCCCCCCTGTACACACCCGCATCACTCCCCCCCTGTACACCCGCATCACCCCCCCTGTACACCCGCATCACCCCCCCTGTACACCCGCATCACCCCCCCCCCCTGTACACCCGCATCACCCCCCCCCTGTACACCCGCATCATCACCCCCCCCCCCCCCTGTACACCCGCATCACCCCCCCCCCCCCCCCCCTGTACACCCGCATCACCCCCCCCCTGTACACCCGCATCACCCCCCCCTGTACACCCGCATCACCCCCCCCCTGTACACCCGCATCACCCCCCCCCCCCTCCACCCGCCGCCCCCCCCCCCTGTACACCCGCATCACCCGCCCCCCCTGTACACCCGCATCACCCCCCCTGTACACCCGCATCACCCCCCCCCTTGTACACCCGCATCACCCCCCCTGTACACCACCCCCCCCTCCCCTGTACACCCGCATCACCCCCCCCCCCCCCGTACACCTGCATCACCCCCCACCCCCCCCGTACACCCGCATCACCCGCCCCCCCTGTACACCCGCATCACCTGCCCCCCCTTGTACACCCGCATCACCCCCCCCCTGTACACCCGCATCACCCCCCCCCCCCCTGTACACCCGCATCACCCCCCCCCCCCCTGTACACCCGCATCACCCCCCTCACCCTCATCACCCCCCCCCCCCCTGTACACCCGCCCACCCCCCCCCCCCCCCCTGTACACCCGCATCACCCCCCCCCCACCCCCCCTGTACACCCGCATCACCCCCCCCCCCTGTACACCCGCATCACCCCCCCCCCCCCCGTACACACATCCCTATATATATATACATACACACACCCTCCAGTAATGATTTGTGTGTTGCAGGGTTTCTGTCTGTGGTGAACAGTCAGATGCTGTCATTGGCCGGGAAGTTATGTATTAGCGCAGCTTTCAACACTGTTTATATTTACACAACGGAGCTGTACCCCACGTCTGTGCGGTAAGTGAGCATTATGGGGGGGCTGTCATAGATGTCTGGGCCATAGCCAGCTGTCACCTTGTATGTATGTGGGGGGGGGGGGGTCGGACACCTTGTATGCAGTGTGTATGGGGGGGGCGGCGGACACCTTGTATGCAGTGTGTATGGGGGGGGGGGGGGGGTTGGTCACCTTGTATGCAGTGTGTATGGGGGGGAGGGGCGGCGGACACCTTGTATGCAGTGTGTCTGGGGGGGGGGGCGGACACCTTGTATGCAGTGTGTATGGGGGGGGGGGTGGGGGGCGGACACTTTGTATGCAGTGTGTATGGGGGGGGGGAGACACCTTGTATGCAGTGTGTATGGGGGGGGAGGCGTTCACCTTGTATGCAGTGTGTATTGGGGGTCTGACACCTTGTATGCAGTGTGTATGGGGGGGGGGGGGGTCGGTCACCTTGTATGCAGTGTGTATGGGGGGGTTGGTCACCTTGTATGCAGTGTGTATGGGGGGGGGTCGGTCACCTTGTATGCAGTGTGTATGGGGGGGGTTGGTCACCTTGTATGCAGTGTGTATGGGGGGGGGGGCGGCGGACACCTTGTATGCAGTGTGTATGGGGGGGGGGGCGGCGGACACCTTGTATGCAGTGTGTATGGGGGGGGAGGGGCGGCGGACACCTTGTATGCAGTGTGTATGGGGGGGAGGGGCGGCGGACACCTTGTATGCAGTGTGTAGGGGGGGGGGGCGGACACCTTGTATGCAGTGTGTATGGGGGGGGGGGGCGGCGGACACCTTGTATGCAGTGTGTATGGGGGGGGGCGGCGGCGGACACCTTGTATGCAGTGTGTATGGGGGGGGGGGCGGCGGACACCTTGTATGCAGTGTGTATGGGGGGGGGGGGCGGCGGACACCTTGTATGCAGTGTGTATGGGGGGGGGGGCGGACACCTTGTATGCAGTGTGTATGGGGGGGGGGGGCGGCGGACACCTTGTATGCAGTGTGTATGGGGGGGAGGGGCGGCGGACACCTTGTATGCAGTGTGTATGGGGGGGGGGGCGGCGGACACCTTGTATGCAGTGTGTATGGGGGGGGGGGCGGCGGACACCTTGTATGCAGTGTGTATGGGGGGGGGGCGGACACCTTGTATGCAGTGTGTATGGGGGGGGGGGGGGGCGGACACCTTGTATGCAGTGTGTATGGGGGGGCGGGGGGCGGACACCTTGTATGGGGGGGGGGGGGGTGGGGGGGGGGGGGGGGTCGGACACCTTGTATGCAGTGTGTATGGGGGGGGGGGTCGGTCACCTTGTATGCAGTGTGTATGGGGGGGGGGGGGGTCGGACACCTTGTATGCAGTGTGTATGGGGGGGGGGGGGGGTCGGACACCTTGTATGCAGTGTGTATGGGGGGGGGGGTCGGTCACCTTGTATGCAGTGTGTATGGGGGGGGGGGGTCGGTCACCTTGTATGCAGTGTGTATGGGGGGGGGGGTCGGACACCTTGTATGCAGTGTGTATGGGGGGGGGTCACCTTGTATGCAGTGTGTATGGGGGGGGGGGTCGGACACCTTGTATGCAGTGTGTATGGGGGGGGGGTCGGTCACCTTGTATGCAGTGTGTATGGGGGGGGGGGGGGGGGTCGGTCACCTTGTATGCAGTGTGTATGGGGGGGGGGGGGGTCGGTCACCTTGTATGCAGTGTGTATGGGGGGGGGGGGGGGGGTCGGTCACCTTGTATGCAGTGTGTATGGGGGGGGGGGGGGTCGGTCACCTTGTATGCAGTGTGTATGGGGGGGGGGGTCGGTCACCTTGTATGCAGTGTGTATGGGGGGGGGGGTATGGGTCGGGGGGGGGGGGTCACCTTGTATGCAGTGTGTATGGGGGGGGGGGGGGGGTCACCTTGTATGCAGTGTGTATGGGGGGGGGGTCACCTTGTATGCAGTGTGTATGGGGGGGGGGTCGGTCACCTTGTATGCAGTGTGTATGGGGGGGGGGGGGGTCGGTCACCTTGTATGCAGTGTGTATGGGGGGGGGGGGGTCGGTCACCTTGTATGCAGTGTGTATGGGGGGGGGGGGGTCGGTCACCTTGTATGCAGTGTGTATGGGGGGGTCGGTCACCTTGTATGCAGTGTGTATGGGGGTTCGGACACCTTGTATGCAGTGTGTATGGGGGGGGGGGGGTTCGGTCACCTTGTATACAGTGTGTATGGGGGGGGGGGATCGGTCACCTTGTATGCAATGTTGATGTCAGAAACCATGAAATCAGACTGAGACAGAAGTCCAGGTAAATCTCACGTGTTTAATAATAAAAGTAAAAAGAACAAACGTAGTCAAAACATAGCCAGAGTTCAGTAACCGGAATGGATAGTCAGACAAGCCAGAAGTCAGGGATCAATGCAGTGGAACAGCAAGCAGGATCTGGAGTCAGAAGGAATTTCAGCCAAGCAAGTCTTTATAATAGGAACACAGGAGAGTCTCTGTGATGTTGACCAAGGCGAAGGCAGAGATCCTCTGGGCTGGACGGCTTAAGTAGGCAGGACTGACGAGCAGGATATCATCAACAACTGAGTAACTGTGGAGAGATAGGAGAAGGCAATTAGCCGACAGCTGAGTGGTAGCTCAGAGAAGGAAGGGTTGAGCCCAGCCCCGACACTACCCCCCTCCTCAACGACCCCTCCCCCCCCCCCCCCCCCTTGGGGGACCACCAGACTTGAGGGGAAAACGTCTATGGAAATCACAGAGGAGGACAGGGGCGTGTACATCTGAGGATGAGACCCAAGAGCGCCCTCCAGATGGACCATAGAGCGCTCCTCCGGACTGTACCCCACAGAACCTACAGAAGTCTACAATGGGACCGTACTTCATACTCCTCATGGTTCTCAACCTGTACAGGGTGAGGACGTGGCTCGAGGTGGTAAAGTGGCTGCAGACCAAAAGGTTTTAATAAGGAGACATGAAATACATTTGAGATACACATATCAGAAGGAAGGTCTAATGCGAAGCCACTGGGGTAATCCTGCGGAGAATACGGAAAGGCCCAATAAACCGAGGTGAGAACTTCAGAGAGGGAACAGGAAGTCGGAGGTTGTGAGATGACAGACCCGGTCCCCAACCTGGTAGGAAGGTGCAGGCCGGCGTCTGCGATCAGCATGGAGTCTGTACCGATCATTAGCATGTCGCAAAGCCTCCGGGACTTGTGCCCAAGTGGAGCGAAGACCACCGAGATGCTCCTCTAACCCAGGAATACTCTGCGGAACAAACGAGTCAGGCAACATGGAAGGTTGGAAACCATAATTCGCCATAAACGGGGACAATCGGGAAGAAGAATTCAAGGCACCATTGTGAGTAAACTCCGCCCACCATAAGAGGTCTGACCAGTTGTTGTGGTCAGAAATATAGCAACGTAGGAACTGCTCCAAGGACTGATTGGCTCGTTCTGCGCCCCCATTAGACTGCGGGTGATACGGAGAGGAGGGTGAAGCTGAATGCCCAACTATGCACAAAAGGCTCGCCAGAACCGCGACACAAACTGATTACCCCTGTGCGAGACGATCACCTTGGGTAGTCCATGTGAGCGAAAGATCTCCCGAGCAAAAATGGAAGCCAGTTCCTTAGAAGTGGGCAACTTCTTAAGTGGAATACAATGGGACATCTTTGAGAACCGGTCAACCACCATAAGGATAACTGTGTTGCCCTGTGAGTTGGGTAACTCCACAATGAAATCCATAGACAGGTGGGTCCAGGGCCTCTCTCCATTGGGTATGGGTTGTAGGAGGCCCACTGGAAGGTGTGGTGGGTCCAGGGCCTCTCTCCATTGGGTATGGGTTGTAGGAGGCCCACTGGAAGGTGTGGTGGGTCCAGGGCCTCTCTCCATTGGGTATGGGTTGTAGGAGGCCCACTGGAAGGTGTGGTGGGTCCAGGGCCTCTCTCCATTGGGTATGGGTTGTAGGAGGCCCACTGGAAGGTGTGGTGGGTCCAGGGCCTCTCTCCATTGGGTATGGGTTGTAGGAGGCCCACTGGAAGGTGTGGTGGGTCCAGGGCCTCTCTCCATTGGGTATGGGTTGTAGGAGGCCCACTGGAAGGTGTGGTGGGTCCAGGGCCTCTCTCCATTGGGTATGGGTTGTAGGAGGCCCACTGGAAGGTGTGGTGGGTCCAGGGCCTCTCTCCATTGGGTATGGGTTGTAGGAGGCCCACTGGAAGGTGTGGTGGGTCCAGGGCCTCTCTCCATTGGGTATGGGTTGTAGGAGGCCCACTGGAAGGTGTGGTGGGTCCAGGGCCTCTCTCCATTGGGTATGGGTTGTAGGAGGCCCACTGGAAGGTGTGGTGGGTCCAGGGCCTCTCTCCATTGGGTATGGGTTGTAGAAGGCCCACTGGAAGGTGTCGTGGAGTCTTACTCTGAGCACACACGGAACAGGCAGCTACCATGGCGGTTACATCATCACGTAGACTAGGCCACCAGAATTGTTGGGAAATGGCCCATTGGAGTTGATTCTTCCCGGGGTGGGCAGCAGCCTTGGGCGAATGGTAAGTCTGGAGCACGGCAGTACGGAGACTCTCTGGGACAAAGCAGCGGTCACAAGGTTTCTCAGGAGGAGCATGGACCTGAGCAGCACCCAAAGGAGAAGTGAGACTGGTCCGAACCGCAGCCAGAATCCGATCAGAAGGAATCGCAGGAACCAGAACCGACTCCATCTTGGAAGAGGAGGAAAATTGTTGTGACAAAGCATCAGCCCCTTACATTCTTAGTACCGGGTAAGAATGAGACAATGTATTGAAACTAGACAAGAAAAGAGCCCATCACCCCCTTCTGGGAGAGAGGCGTTTAGCCTCCGACAATAATGTGAGATTCTTATGGTCAGTAAGAATGAGAACCGGCCCAGTGGTACCTTCCAGGAGATGTCTGCATTCTTTCAGGGCTAAAATGATCGTCAACAGCTCTCTGTCACCAATCTCGTAATTGCACTCCGCAGGTGACAATTTCATGGAAGAGTATCCACAAGGATGCATAGCGCTCTCAGAGGTAGGGCGAGACAGAAGGGTGCCAACTCCAGTCTCAGAAGCATCAACCTCAAGAATAAAAGGTAACGTAGGATCAGGATGTGCCAACACAGGGGCAGAAACAAAGGCAGCCTTGAGACTCTCAATGGACTCCGGAGACCAACTCTGTGGGTTACCGTCCTTTCTGGTCATATCAGTCAGGGGCTTGACCAGAGACGAGACGTTATGAATAAACTTCCGATAATAGTTGGCAAAGCCCAGAGGACGTAAACCCACGGGTCGGGGCCACTGTAGGACTGCCGAAAGTTTCTCTGAGTCCATCGAAAAAACCAGCAGTGGAAATTACATAACCCAGGAATGTAACCTGTTCACGGTGGAACTCGCACTTCTCCAGTTTACAATAGAGAGTTTCTGAAGCACACGACAGACATCTGTGTGGTGGCTCTCCAGAGACTTGGAAAATATGAGGATATCCTCGAGATAAACCACCACACAGAACTGCAACAAATCTCGGAGGACATCGTTAATAAATTCCTGGAAAACTGCCGGTGGGTTACAAAGGTCAAAAGGCATTACAGGGGAACTCATAATGGGCTGTTCTGGTATTAAACACAGTTTTCCACTCATCGCCTTCCTTAATCCTCACGAGATTGTATGCCCCTCTCAAATACAAGCTTCATGAACACCATTGCTCCCTTGAGGCGGTCAAATAACTCCGTAATCAATGGGATCGGATAGGCGTTCTAAACCACTTCAGCACCGCGCCATTTTTTCACCCTTCCTTACCAGAGCACTTTTTGCGATTCGGCACTGCGTCGCTTTAACTAACAATTGCGCGGTCGTGCGACGTTACACCCAAACAAAATTGACGTCCTTTTTTTCCCACAAATAGAGATTTCTTTTGGTGGTATTTGATCGCCCCTGCGGTTTTTATTTTTTGCGCTATAAACAAAAGAAGAGCGACAATTTTGAAAAAAAAACACTATTTTTTACTTTTTGCTATAATAAATATCCCATTTTTTTTTAAAAAAAAATATTTTTTTACTCAGTTTAGGCCGATACGTATTCTTCTACATATTTTTGGTAAAAAAAATCGCAATAAGCGTATATTGATCGGTTTGCGCAAAAAAGTTATAGCGTCTACAAAATAGGGATAGATTTATTGCATTTTTTTTTACTAGTAATGGCGGCTATCTGCGTTTTTTTTTTTTCGTGACTGCGACATTGCGGCGGACACTTCGGACACTTTTGACACATTTTTGGAACCATTCACACATTTACACAGCGATCGTTGCTATAAAATTGCAATGATTACTGTGTAAATGTGACTGGCAGGGAAGGGGTTAACACTAGGGGGCGCTGCAGGAGTTAATGTATTCCCTATATGTGTGATTCTAACTGTGGGGGGAGGGGACTCAAGGGGAGGAGACCGATCAGTGATCCTCCGTACTGGGATCACATGATCGGTCTCCTCTCCCGCTGACAGGACGTGGAGCTGTGTGTTTACACCCCATCATTACACACACAGCTCCACGGTCCCGTTGTTTTAACGGGCAATCGCGGGTGCCCGGCGGACATCGCGGCCTCCGGGCACTCGCACCGGGTCCCGAGCGAAGCCGCGGGCGCGCGCGCGCGCCCCCCCAGGCGGCCGGGGAAGGAGAGGACGTCATATGACGCCCACCCAGGATGGGAGATCCACCTTGTGGGCGTCATGGGAAGTGGTTAATCATGAAACGATTGAGACCCCTATAATCGATACAAGGTCTCAGTTCACCAATCCCCTTCACAAAGAAGAAACCAGCACCAGCAGGAGACGAGGATTTGCGGATGAAACCTTGAGAGAGCGCATCTGCAACATACTCCTCCATGGCCTTATCCTCCAAGACCGACAAAGGGAAAACCCGGCCACGAGGGGGTATGGCACCAGGTTGAAGGTCTATTGCACAATCATACGGCCGGTGTGGAGGCAAACTACCGGCTCGACCTTTGTCAAAGACATCGCTAAAATCGCGGTACTCCTACGGCAAGGAGGAGAGTGAAGAGGTGCTCAGGACCTTGGCTACCTTCTGGAAGTATGTGTCTCACTGCATTGTGGCGACCAAGAGAGAACCTCAGCAGGGAGCCAATCAAAAGAGGGGTTGTGCCTCTGTAACCAAGGATAACCAATAACCAGCGGAAACTTGGGTAAGGAAATAATTTGGAATTGGATTATCTCATGGTGAAGAGCCCCTACGGCCATATACAATGGAACCATCTCATGAGTCACATTGGCAGGCTGTAGGGTTCTCCCAGCAAGAGCCTCAATGACAAGTGGAGTATCACGCAGCTGCAGCGGAATCGAGGGCTTCGATACAAAGGCAGCCTCAATAAACAGGCCTGCAGCCCCAGAGTCCATTAGAGCCTGTATCTCGATGGATGATTCAGCCCAAGAAAGGGTGACCGGAACCAGGGGCTTATCCTTCTGGATAACTGGGGACAAAACAACGCCCCCTAAGGTCTGTCCGTGACAGGGCCTCAAGGTTCGGGTGTTCCCTGGACGGGTAGGACAAGACTTCGAAAAGGGATCTGCCTGGCCACAATCTCTCCATCCTCCTAAAGGTTCTCTCATCTGCAGAGAGACGGGTGAAGCCCAACTGCATGGGTTCATCTTCACCGACCGACTCGGTACCAGGAGGCATGGGAGGTGAGGGAGGCACGGGAGGTGAGGGAGGCACGGGAGGTGAGGGAGGCACGGGAGGTGAGGGAGGCACGGGAGGTGAGGGAGGCACGGGGGGTGAGGGAGGCACGGGAGGTGAGGGAGGCACGGGAGGTGAGGGAGGCATGGGTGGGGCTGCAAAGCTCGGAGACAAACATACAGGAGGCTCCCACAAGCGCTCCTTAAAAAAAAGAGTCTTTCTCTGAGTCTGGAGTCAATGAGGATGGCAAACGTGATCAACTTCTCCAGCTCAGTGGGTATATCTCGGGCTGCTATCTCATCCTTGATGGTATCCGAGAGACCATGAGAAAAAGCAGCCAGGAGGGCCTCATTGTTCCACGCAACCTCTGCTGCCAGAGTACGGAATTCAATGGCGTAGTTGGCAACAGTTCTCGTACTCTGTTCGATGGACATGAGGCACTTGGCAGCAGAAGTGGAGCGTGCGGGACGTCAAATACCCCTTTTAAAGGAGGCCACAAACTCAGGGTAACTCAAGACAACAGGTTTTTGCATGGCCAAGGCCAAGGCTCTCTCAGAAAGCAAAGATATCACAAAACCTACTTTTGCTTCTCTCCGTGGGAAACGCCTGGGGCAGCATCTAAAAATGTATCTCAACCTGGTTGAGAAATCCTCTGCATTGGACTGGATTGCCCCCAAATCACTGGGGAAGCGGAGCGGAACCAGACATACCTCTTATAGAGGTAATACTCGAGGCGGGTGCCTGAACAGAGTCTGGAGGAGCAGCAGGATTGGCCTGCAACACAGGTTGTACCGGAGCGGCCACAGTGGGAGATTCCAGGTGAGCCGTGCGACTCAGGAGCGCTTGTAACGCCATGGCAAACTGATCCATGCGGTGATCCAGTTCATCCAATCTGGAAAAAATATTACCAACAAGTGGATTGCCTGCATCTTCTGAATTCATGCCCTTCGCCTACTGGCAGAAACCATGAAATCAGACCGAGACACAGAAGTACAGATAAATCTCACTTGTTTAATAATTAAAGGAAAAGAACAAATGTAGTCAAAACATAAGCCAGAGTTCAGGACCCGGAACGGATAGTCAGACAAGCCAAACACCAGGGAGCCAGAGATGAGCGTAGTAAAATGGCAAATAGTATCTGGAAACATACGACAAATTCTCCTGCGCTCTGGTGTCTAGTCTCTTGGTTCGTAAAAAAGGATATAAATGCAATTCCTCAAGGTAATGTCCAAAATCTTGCAGCCCTCCTTTGAGTATCTGGAGCCAGAGAGGATGTCAGCCAAGCGAGTCTTATAACCGGAATGCAGGAGATCAACATCACAGAGACCAAGGCGAAGGCAGAGATCCTCTGGGCTGGACGGCTTAAGTAGGCAGGACTGATGAGCAGGATATCATCAACAGCTGAGTAAATGTGGAGAGATAGGAGCCGGCAATTAGCTGTCAGCTGAGCGACCAGCTCAGAGAAGGAATGGCTGAGCCCAGCCCTGACAGTTAATGGAGGGATCAGTCATCGTGTACGCAGTATGTATGGGGGGGGGGGGAGTCACCTTGTATGCAATGTTGATGGGGGGGATCAGTCATCTTGTACAGTGTGTATTGTTGGTGGGGGGGAGGGGTTTGTGGAATGCTCTATATACCCTGTCCTTGTCTTGCAGGAGTCTGGGGATGGGAGTCTGCTCCATGTTCTCCCGCTTTGGAGGGATCATCGCTCCCTTCGTCCCGGCTCTGGTATGGAGAAATCTGATTATTTTTTTTTTTATATATATCATTCTTTGTATTAATATTTAAAAATCAAAGCATAACCAGACCAATAATGGGGGGAGGGGTGTCTCCTATCTATATACTGTCATGCAGAAGCCTGCTGTATGAGTCTGGCCTGGATGACCTCTGTCATATTTCTAGATATATATGAATCTATAGTGAGATAAGAGCCACTGAACCCCCAAAAGCCAGTTACAGCCCCTTAAACCCCCTGAAGCCAGTTGGAGCCCATTGAACCTCCAAGCACCAATTAGAGCCCATTGAACCCCCAGGAGTAATTTGGAGCTCATTGTACCTCCAAGAGTTGGTTAGAGTCCATTGACACTCCAGGAGCAAGGTAGAGTTCATTGAATCCCAAGAAGCCAGTTAGACCCCCAAGATTCACTCAGAGCCCATTGAACTTACAGGAGTCTGTTAGAGCAAACGGAACCCCTAGAAACCATCTGGAGCCCATTGAACCTCAAGGAGTCAGTCGGGAGCCCATTGAACCTCAAGGAGTCAGTCGGGAGCCCATTGAACCTCATGGAGTCAGTCGGGAGCCCATTGAACCTCAAGGAGTCCGTCGGGAGCCCGTTGAACCTCAAGGAGTCAGTCGGGAGCCCGTTGAACCTCAAGGAGTCAGTCGGGAGCCCGTTGAACCTCAAGGAGTCAGTCGGGAGCCCGTTGAACCTCAAGGAGTCAGTCGGGAGCCCGTTGAACCTCAAGGAGTCAGTCGGGAGCCCGTTGAACCTCAAGGAGTCAGTCGGGAGCCCGTTGAACCTCAAGGAGTCAGTCGGGAGCCCGTTGAACCTCAAGGAGTCAGTCGGGAGCCCGTTGAACCTCAAGGAGTCAGTCGGGAGCCCATTGAACCTCAAGGAGTCAGTCGGGAGCCCATTGAACCTCAAGGAGTCAGTCGGGAGCCCATTGAACCTCAAGGAGTCAGTCGGGAGCCCATTGAATCTCAAGGATTCAGTCGGGAGCCCATTGAATCTCAAGGATTCAGTCGGGAGCCCATTGAATCTCAAGGATTCAGTCGGGAGCCCATTGAACCTCAAGGATTCAGTCGGGAGCCCATTGAACCTCAAGGATTCAGTCGGGAGCCCATTGAACCTCAAGGATTCAGTCGGGAGCCCATTGAACCTCAAGGATTCAGTCGGGAGCCCATTGAACCTCAAGGATTCAGTCGGGAGCCCATTGAACCTAAAGGAGTCAGTCGGGAGCCCATTGATCCCCCCAGGAGTCAGTTGGGAGCCCATTGAAGCCCTGGGAGTCAGTCAGAGCCCATTGAACCTACAGGAATCTGTTAGAGCCCACTGAACCCTCAGGAAACAGCTGGAGCCCATTGAACCCCCAGTTATCGGTTAGAGTCCATTGACACTCCAGGGACCAGGTAGATTCAGACCTGGAGTCAGAGCCCATTGAAGCCCCAGGAGTCATTCAGAGCCCATTAAACCTACAGGAATCTGTAAGAGCCCACTGAACCCCCAGGAGCTAGTTGGAGCCCACTGAACCCCCAGGAGTCAGAGTTTATTGAACCCCCAGGACTTGGAGCCCATTGACGCTCAAGAAGGCAGGTAGACTTCATTGAACCACAGGGAACCAATTAGGGTATATTGAGCCCCCAAGATCCACTTCTAGCCCATTGAACCTACAGTAGTCTGTTAAAGCACACGGGGAAGCCACTGGGAGCCATTGAACCCCCAGGAACTTGTTGCAGCCCATTGAACCCCCAAGAACCTGTTGGAGCCCATTGTACCCCCCAAGATCCCACTGAGCCCCCCCCCCCCCAGAGCAAGTTGGAGTCCATTAAAACCCATAAAATCGCCCTCTTTATGGACTCCAATATATTTAATTTAGAATGGAAAATTTACTGAAACGTTTTGGCAAAGCAAACGCCCAATTTTGCTCATCACCACCATAGAGGGTGTGTGATGCATGTTGGGAAAAGGTCACTGTAGGTGATGTGTATATCCTCCTCCCCCTGTCCGATGACCCTCTTCCCATTGTGTGTCCCTCAGCGTCCTCTGCGATGGTATCTGCCCTACATTGTGTTTGGGGCCTCTGGGATGTCCGCCGGCCTCTTGAGCCTCCTGTTACCGGAGACCCTGAACACCCCGCTCCCTGACACCCTGTCCGACCTCAAGGTGGTGTCCTACCGACGTCTGCTGACCAAAGAGGGCGAGGAGGAGACTCTGCTGAGCGAGGAGCCGATTGGAGGAAGACAAGTATGACATCATAGAGGGGGAGATGGTGGTCATGTGATGGGGCTTCTAGAAGAAGGGAGATTGGGAAATATCCGCGGTGGGCCAGCAATAGGCAGTGAGGGTCCATTTATAAACCGAGGAACAACCTGTACTGGAGGAATATGAGGCGGCCATCACTGACCTCATTCTGTAAATGCTACCTACCTGGCTGTCTCTGGCTTCAGTACTTTTGTGTCACTTACCTGGCATAAGCATGTAGAAAGTGAGGTCGGAGAGACAAATCTGAATACTGAAAGATGGGGGGGGGGGGTTAAGGGGGAAATTGAATAGAGTTGGTGAGCGGACGAGTATGGGGGGGTGAGATTTGGGGATAGGGAGAGGAATAATGAGGGTGGTAGGTGGAATTGAGGACCAGTGGGGTGGGGGGGGGTTCTAGAAGGAGGAGGTGTGAGAATATGTAGTTGAAGGGGATGGGGTATAGAGATGGGAAGGGTGACACTGGAGAGGGGGGAGGGTATTGGGAAGGGGGATGAGAAGGTGGGATAGATTATACCCCTCCCTTCGAGGGAGGAGGTTTAAGATTAGATAGGGGTAGAATGGGGGAATTGGAAGGGGAGGGGGTATAGAGGGGGGATTGGGAACAGGGGAGGGCTGGCAGCCTTAGGCCTGAGGGGGAAGTCCAGTCAAGTGGCCCATTGGACCACCGAATCAGCTCACCATCCATGCCCATCTGTTTTTTCAATGCAGTCTCACCAGTGCCCCTCAATGCAGCCTGATCAGTGTCCATCCAATGCAGCCTGATTACTGGGGCAGGGTAAATGGGGTGTATGGGGGGGGGGGATGTGGGGGTCAGCTGGGGGTGTCAGAGTCTCCTACCTGGCAGCTCAGGTTGCACGCCACGGCCAGCGCAAGCCAGCACCCAGCCCCACAGCCCGAGCCAGTCACAGGCACCCTGCCTACAAGACTCTGGTCTCTGGGGGTTGTAGTTTCCTCTGCGCTGCTTGGGAGCTTGAATGTGAACTACAACTCCTGGAATGTAACAGTGGCCGACCGCTGCAGCCGTAAAAATAGCAGCGTGCGCCGGCTGTTTTCAGTGTAAGTTAGGGCGGCCTGGGGGGGCAATTGCCGCTCTGCCCCCCCAGCCCAGCCCTCCCCTGATTGGGAAGGTGGATAGTGGGGGGGGGGGGGAGAGTTAAGGAGCAGTGGGGGGAGGGGTATAGAAATGGCAAGGGTGAGACTGTAGATGGGGGGGGTGGGGGGGTGGGTCTAGAGGGAGGAGGTGTAAGATTAGGTAGTTGTAGAATGGGGGAGTTGGTATAGAGATGGGAAGGGTGAGACAGGAGAGGGGGGTACAGAGGGGAGATTGGGAAGGGGTGAGGAGCGGTGGGGGGAGGGGTAAAGAAATGGGAAGGGTGAGACTGGAGAGGGGGTATAGGGAAGGGGGATCGTGGGGGGGGGGGGAGGGGTGAAGAGTGGCGGGGGAGGGGTATAGAGGGAGGAGGTGTGAGATTAGGTAGGGGTAGAATGGGGGAGTTGAAGGGGAGGGGGTATAGAGATGGGAAGGATGAGACTGGAGGAGGGGAGTATTGGTAAAGAGGGATAGTAAGGGGGGGGGGGCAAGGAGGGATAGAGAAAGAGTGGGGTATAGAGGGAGGAGCTGTGAGATTAGGTAGAATGGGGGAGTTGGAAGGGGGGTATAGAGATGGGAAAGGTGAGACTGGAGGGGAGGGGGGGGGGATTGGGGGTCAGAAGGAGGGATAGAGGAGGGGAGGGGTATGGGGGGGGGGAGTGTGAGATTCGGCAGGAGTAGAATGGGGGAGTTGAAGGGACAGGTGACAATGGAGGGGGGGGGTATAGGGGTGAAGTGTGAAAAGGAAGGAAGGGAGGGGGATTGAGGGGGAAGGGTGCAGTTGGTAAAGGGCAGAGGGGGGGGTATGGAGGTTGGAAGGGTAAAACTTGGGAGGGCGACAGGTGAGAAGGGAGGGGGGTATAGGGGGAAATTGGGGGGGGGGGTATGGCGGTGGGGAGAGAGAGTGGGGAGGGATCTAGAGGGGTGAATGTTGGATGGGGTGAGATGGGGGAGGGTGGAGGATAGGGGGATAGAGGGGGGGATTTGGAGGACGGAAGGAAAGTTTTAGATTGACAGGAGAATGGTGAGATTAGGGAGGGGAGTAGAGGGAAAATTGTTTTTGAGGGGCGGTTGGGGAGGGGGTCAGTTGGGGGAGGGGTGAGGTTGGGGAGGGGTATAGAAGAGACAGGGGGGCAGTTGGGGGAGGGGTGAGGTTGGGGAGGGGTATAGAAGAGACAGGGGGGCAGTTGGGGAGGGGTATAGAGGAGACAGTAGAGGGGGCAGTTGGGGGAGGGGTGAGGTTGGGGAGGGGTGAGGTTGGGGAGGGGTATAGAGGAGACAGTAGAGGGGGGTAGTTGGGGAGGGGTATAGAGGGGGCAGTTGGGGGAGGGGTGAGGTTGGGGAGGGGCATAGAGGGGGGCAGTTGGGGGAGGGGTGAGGTTGGGGAGGGGTATAGAGGAGACAGTAGAGGGGGGTAGTTGGGGAAGGGGTGAGGTTGGGGAGGGGTATAGAGGGGGCAGTTGGGGGAGGGGTGAGGTTGGGGAGGGGTATAGAGGAGACAGTAGAGGGGGGTAGTTGGGGGAGGGGTGAGGTTGGGGAGGGGTATAGAGGGGGCAGTTGGGGGAGGGGTGAGGTTGGGGAGGGGTATAGAGGAGACAGTAGAGGGGGGGGGGGAGGGGGTAGTTGGGGGAGGGGGGCAGTTGGGGGAGGGGTATAGAGGGGGCAGTAGAGGGGGGGGGGGGCCAGTTGGGGGAGGGGTGAGGTTGGGGAGCGGTATAGAAGGGGGCAGTTGGGGGAGGGGGAGGGGTGAGGTTGGGCTCCTCCCCATATAATGTATGTTTGTCGCCCCCTGTCTGTAGGGTATTTCAGGTCCAGACGGAGAGGCTTCCAGCGAGGAGGACGATCTCTTCCATCGGAGGACCCTCAGCTCTGCGCTCCATGATGAACGATGATGGGGGGTGGGGGGGCTCTTGGTGAATTGTCTGCCTGTACCCCCCCCCAGAAGCTGCTTCTATCGGACCTGTGTGCAGAGGCCCTGAAGCTTGTGGATGCAGTGGTGTCGGTGTACCTGGAGCACTATGGGAATAGTGGATAGGAGGGTGGAGGGTGTATATGGGGGGGGGGGGGGGGGTGGTAATAATAGAGGTGGAGGGGGTGGAGTTCCTCCCATCTGCCGCACTTTATGGGAACTGATCGCTGGCCGAGCCAAAAAAATGTAAAAGTGCCTTCTGACCGGAGACCCCCTTTAAGCCTAGCCCCGCCTCTCTGTGTCACCAGTCATAGACACAGCAATCCCGGTGTCTACAGTTCTCCACAGCCTGAGGAAACTACACGGGCCTGTACAGACATAGATGGGGGAGGGGGTGTCTCTGTGCTTCATCTCTCCTGATGGACAATATTATTTATATCTATTTATATTTGAAATCCGGAACTTTCTACATAAAGATATTCTCTATACAGTGACTGCTGGTCAATCATTCAATTCTCCCCCCCCCCTCCCCCACACTGTGACGGAAGGAGATCACCATGATGGGGGTGGAGTTGCTGATCCTCTGAGCTCACTGTTGGTGTCTCCGCCCCCAGGCCTCTGGTCTCCCTGCAGCTCACTGCTGGTGTCTCCGCCCCCAGGTCTCCCTGCAGCTCACTGTTGGTGTCTCCGCCCCCAGGCCTCTGGTCTCCCTGCAGCTCACTGTTGGTGTCTCCGCCCCCAGGTCTCCCTGCAGCTCACTGTTGGTGTCTCTGCCCCCAGGTCTCCCTGCAGCTCACTGTTGGTGTCTCCGCCCCCAGGTCTCCCTGCAGCTCACTGTTGGTGTCTCCGCCCCCAGGCCTCTGGTCTCCCTGCAGCTCACTGTTGGTGTCTCCTCCCCCAGGTCTCCCTGCAGCTCACTGTTGGTGTCTCCGCCCCCTGGTCTCCCTGCAGCTCACTGTTGGTGTCTCCGCCCCCTGGACTCCCTGCTGGTGTTTGGCTACACGTTCACTACATGCCCATTGATCCTGCCAGAAATCCAGTGATTCCTTCCTGTGCAGCACTCTGATCAGTTGTGTAGCAAAGTCCCCGTCCTCCTTCAGTCTAATGAGAACCTCCAGGGCCAGAGATGGCGGACATCCTTCTGTATATGGTGGGTGTAAAGAAGTTGGAGTCATTGGGCGCCAGACACTTCTTGAATGCAAAAGAGATTTTATTTCACTTAACAAAACTTTGGGAGAGAGGGTTGGGGCCCGGACACCCTCAGGTAGTTGCAAGATTAATATGCAGACTCCGAGACTTCAATATGCAGGGAAAGGCCTCCAGCAAGACGCCACATCTACAGGTGTAGGAAAGCCGTCTCCTATGGCAACAGTCTTTACCAGTTCCTAAATGATACAAGAAAAGTGGCTCCAGGGGAGCGAGTCTCGGGTTCACCCCCCGCACTAGTCAGGAGCAAATCCATCTCACAGGCCGAGCAACAAGGAAATGATCCCCGACGGCGGCACTTCCCAAAATCCTTTTATGGGAGCTTCATATGACAAGTGGAGGAGAGATGGAGCCGGCGACAAAGCGCTAGACGAGCTTCACACAAATGTCAGCAATTCGTCATTATCTAATGGGACTAATTGCCACCATCCCCCATATACATGGGGTCCCCGAGTTACGAACTCGTTAGGGACTGGCCGCCTGTACGGAAGTCGGAAATGTTCGTAAGTCAGCCGCGCATGCGCAGACCGACAAATACGGACATTTCTGATGTTCCGTCTAATGCTGCTCTTCGCATGCGCGGCAAATTACGGACATTTCCGGCATTTTTTTCCGAGGCTCCGTATGGCCGCGCATGCGCAGAACGGCCGAAAGACGGCGAAAAATGGCGGAGGGTCCCCGCAGCGCCCCGTTCGTAAGTAGGGGTTGTTCGTAGGTCGGGCGTTCGTAAGTCGGGGACCCCCTGTACTGCACTAATGTGTCATCACAGGTGACCCAACCAATCACAATGAGTGCAAAGAAAACCCGGCTAGAATCCACGGAACTTACACTGATGGAAAGAGATCCGTCCAATCCACCGCCAGAGAAAATCCCACCCACCAATTGGAGGCGGAGCAAACGCCACACATCACTCACAATCATTGTATAGGTACAGCAACACACATACAACAATATATATATGTATACACACACACACAATAATAATATATATATATATAACACAATAATATATATATATACCGGTATATACACACAATAATATATATATATATATATATATATATATATATATATATATATATACACACACACACAATAATATATATATAAACACACAATGATATATATATATATATACACACACACACACAATAATATATATATATATATATATACACACAATAATATATATATACACACACACAATAAATAATATATATATATATATATACACACAATAATATATATATATACCGGTATATACACACAATAATATATATATATATTTATATATATATATATATATATATATATTATATATACACACACACACAATAATATATATATAAACACACAATGATATATATATATATATACACACACACACACAATAATATATATATATATATATACACACAATAATATATATATACACACACACAATAATATATATATAAACACACAATGATATATATATATATTATATACACACACACACACACACACAATAATATATATATATATATATATATATATATATATATACACACACACAGTGCAGTTGACGTTGAGAACAGATGATTTTAGAAGCAAAGTGTTAGAAGAGGATGAGGACGGATACCGGAATATTCCCAGTCTGTGTATAGACTCCAATGAACATCAATGGGCAAAAAATAAATGGCTGCAATATAAGCCCTACCCCCCCCCCCCCAAATAAGCCCTACCCTGAAAATAAGACCTACAAGGACTTTAACTAGGGCTTATTTGGGGGGTAGGGCTTATATTGCAGCCATCACCGACAATCACACTAGGTCTCATTTTTGGGGAAACGGGGTAGATAAGAGAGATAAAATTAAAAAAAGAGGGAAAAAGCAAAGGGAGGTCAATGATAACAAATGGATAAAATCCCACGATTTGGACCCGTCGGGTATTTTTGTTCTCAAATGGAAAATCCAAAAGTTCTCCCACTAACACAGCAAGACATCCCCTCGCCCAGGTGGTCTTCTACCTCGTTCAATCCCCTGTATTTGTAGAGCTGTGAGATCACCACCATGTGATCGATTAACATGATTAGCAACATTTGTAGGGAGGTTCTTCTGTCATAAACACGATCATAGAGACGACCCCACAATCTCCTCCCTCTGCCCACATGTTGGATGTTGGCGGATTTTACATGTAATCCAGTAGATCAGATCTCTGGGGATCGTTTATAAGATCCCAACACTGACTGCAGACATAGATCCTTCCCCCGAAATCAATCGAGGAGAACAAGGACAATCGTTTGTAGTTCCCCATAAAATCAAACCAAGTGATCCCCACGTATTACTAGATGAGAAATAGCTGGAGGGATAAGGAGTTCCCTAGAGGGGGCGCCCATCGAGGAGCCCCACCAGAGAGGAGAGGAGAGTGTGATCACAGACAAGGATTGGAGGAGAGGAGAGGACAGTGTGATCACAGACAAGGATTGGAGGAGAGGAGAGGACAGTGTGATCACAGACAAGGATTGGAGGAGAGGAGAGGACAGTGTGATCACAGACAAGGATTGGAGGGGAGGAGAGGACAGTGTGATCACAGACAAGGATTGGAGGAGAGGAGAGGAGAGGACAGTGTGATCACAGACAAGGATTGGAGGAGGGGAGAGGACAGTGTGATCACAGACAAGGATTGGAGGAGAGGAGAGGACAGTGTGATCACAGACAAGGATTGGAGGAGAGGAGAGGACAGTGTGATCACAGACAAGGATTGGAGGAGAGGAGAGGAGAGGACAGTGTGATCACAGACAAGGATTGGAGGGGAGGAGAGGACAGTGTGATCACAGACAAGGATTGGAGGAGAGGAGAGGAGAGGACAGTGTGATCACAGACAAGGATTGGAGGAGAGGAGAGGACAGTGTGATCACAGACAAGGATTGGAGGAGTGGAGAGGAGAGGACAGTGTGATCACAGACAAGGATTGGAGGAGAGGAGAGGACAGTGTGATCACAGACAAGGATTGGAGGAGGGGAGAGGAGAGGACAGTGTGATCACAGACAAGGATTGGAGGGGAGGAGAGGACAGTGTGATCACAGACAAGGATTGGAGGAGAGGAGAGGACAGTGTGATCACAGACAAGGATTGGAGGAGAGGAGAGGAGAGGACAGTGTGATCACAGACAAGGATTGGAGGAGAGGAGAGGACAGTGTGATCACAGACAAGGATTGGAGGGGAGGAGAGGACAGTGTGATCACAGACAAGGATTGGAGGAGAGGAGAGGAGAGGACAGTGTGATCACAGACAAGGATTGGAGGAGAGGAGAGGAGAGGACAGTGTGATCACAGACAAGGATTGGAGGAGAGGAGAGGACAGTGTGATCACAGACAAGGATTGGAGGAGAGGAGAGGAGAGGACAGTGTGATCACAGACAAGGATTGGAGGAGAGGAGAGGACAGTGTGATCACAGACAAGGATTGGAGGAGGGGAGAGGAGAGGACAGTGTGATCACAGACAAGGATTGGAGGAGAGGAGAGGACAGTGTGATCACAGACAAGGATTGGAGGAGAGGAGAGGACAGTGTGATCACAGACAAGGATTGGAGGAGAGGAGAGGAGAGGACAGTGTGATCACAGACAAGGATTGGAGGAGAGGAGAGGACAGTGTGATCACAGACAAGGATTGGAGGAGGGGAGAGGAGAGGACAGTGTGATCACAGACAAGGATTGGAGGAGAGGAGAGGACAGTGTGATCACAGACAAGGATTGGAGATATGGGGGGAGGGGAGAATGATTGGGTGGAAGTGGGATGTGCAGCATGAAATGTCTTCCCCCCGGAGGCAGCACTTTATCCTGATGATTGGAGATATGGGGGGGAGGGGGGGACGGACACATCGATCGGTGTGGCTCCAGGGGGAAGATGACCCAGATATCTCCATCATCAATAATAACGGGGAGGGGAGGCAGGACATGGAAGGAGCACTTTGTACAAGGCTGGGGGCAGATAGAAGGGGAATTCCTCTCTATGCTGATCTCTATGCTCTCCTCTGATCTCTATGCTCTCCTCTGATCTCTATGCTCTCCTCTGATCTCTATGCTCTCCTCTGATCTCTATGCTCTCCTCTGATCTCTATGATCTCTATGCTCTCCTCTGATCTCTATGATCTCTATGCTCTCCTCTGATCTCTATGCTCTCCTCTGATCTCTATGCTCTCCTCTGATCTCTATGCTCTCCTCTGATCTCTATGATCTCTATGCTCTCCTCTGATCTCTATGATCTCTATGCTCTCCTCTGATCTCTATGATATCTATGCTCTCCTCTGATCTCTATGCTCTCCTCTGATCTCCTCTGATCTCTATGATCTCTATGCTCTCCTCTGATCTCTATGCTCTCCTCTGATCTCTATGCTCTCCTCTGATCTCTATGATCTCTATGCTCTCCTCTGATCTCTATGATCTCCTCTGATCCCTATGCTCTCCTCTGATCTCTATGATCTCCTCTGATCTCTATGCTCTCCTCTGATCTCTATGATCTCCTCTGATCTCTCTGCTCTCCTCTGATCTCTATGCTCTCCTCTGATCTCTATGCTCTCCTCTGATCTCTATGATCTCTATGCTCTCCTCTGATCTCTATGCTCTCCTCTGATCTCTATGATCTCCTCTGATCTCTATGCTCTCCTCTGATCTCTATGATCTCCTCTGATCTCTATGATCTCTATGATCTCTATGCTCTCCTCTGATCTCTATGCTCTCCTCTGATCTCTATGCTCTCCTCTGATCTCTATGCTCTCCTCTGATCTCTATGATCTCCTCTGATCTCTATGCTCTCCTCTGATCTCTATGATCTCTATGCTCTCCTCTGATCTCTATGATCTCTATGCTCTCCTCTGATCTCTATGCTCTCCTCTGATCTCTATGATCTCTATGCTCTCCTCTGATCTCTATGCTCTCCTCTGAGCACAGTGTCTGGGCTCACACCTGAGCTGTACGGTGAGAGCAGTGTGAGTCATGTGACCAATGTCAGGCTAGGAGGTGGAGGAGGATGTTGGGTGTGATGGTGACAATTGCTGAGTGTTTACAGTAAAGCTTGTTGGAGGAGAGCGGTGGAGTGGAGAGGAGTGGGGTGGGGGTGGGGAGGGGAGAGCTGGTGACATGGATTGTCCGGGGAGTCCGGTCCTCATACACACTGAGGACACCAGAGGAGGAACATCCCGACCTCCACCGCTGGGACCACCTACCTCCATCATAGAGCTGGTAGATGGAGGGATTGTAGAATAGTTATAGAGCCAGTATTGTACTTCTAGAGCTCTATGGTAGTTATACTGCTGATAAGATAGTAGTGAAGTTGCTGTGGTAGAAGCAGAGCTGGTAGGGCAGTTCTACAACCTTTAAAGGTAGTTGTAGAGCTGTTAGGATAGTAACAGATAAGTCTGTGTGGGTCTGGCAGGTTAGCTGTAGAGCTGTGGTGGTAATTGCAGAGCTTTGGGGTAGTTTTTAGAGCCGTGGTGGTAGTCGTAGAGACATGGTTGTAGTTGTAGAGCCGTGGTGGTAGTTGTTGGGTTGCGGTGGTAGTTGTAGGATTGCGGTGGTAGTTGTTGGGTTGCGGTGGTAGTTGTTGGGTTGCGGTGGTAGTTGTTGGGTTGCGGTGGTAGTCGTTGGGTTGCGGTGGTAGTTGTTGGGTTGTGGTGGTAGTTGTAGGATGGTGGTGGTAGTGTGGTGTGGGTTGTGGTGGTTGTGGTGGTAGTTGTAGGATTGTGGTGGTAGTTGTTGGGTTGTGGTGGTAGTGGTTGGGTTGTGGTGGGAGTTGTTGGGTTGTGGTGGGAGTTGTTGGGTTCTGGTGGTAGTGGTTGGGTTGTGGTGGGAGTTGTAGGATTGTGGTGGTAGTGGTTGGGTTGTGGTGGTAGTTGTTGGGTTGTGGTGGTAGTTGTTGGGTTGTGGTGGTAGATGTTGGGTTGCGGTGGTAGTTGTAGGATTGTGGTGGTAGTTGTTGGGTTGTGGTGGTAGTTGTAGGACTGTGGTGGTAGTTGTTGGGTTGTGGTGGTAGTGGTTGGGTTGTGGTGGGAGTTGTAGGATTGTGGTGGTAGTTGTTGGGTTGTGGTGGTAGATGTTGGGTTGTAGTGGTAGTCGTTGGGTTGCGGTGGTAGTCGTTGGGTTGCGGTGGTAGTCGTTGGGTTGCGGGGGTAGTTGTTGGGTTGCGGTGGTAGTTGTTGGGTTGCGGTGGTAGTTGTTGGGTTGCGGTGGTAGTTGTAGGGTTGTGGTGGTAGTCGTTGGGTTGCGGTGGTAGTCGTTGGGTTGCGGTGGTAGTCGTTGGGTTGCGGTGGTAGTTGTTGGGTTG
This sequence comes from Lithobates sylvaticus, assembly GCA_028564925.1. NCBI lineage: Eukaryota > Metazoa > Chordata > Amphibia > Anura > Ranidae > Lithobates > Lithobates sylvaticus. Next base: position 1,429,275 of record CM053027.1, read on the forward strand.
TGGTGGTAGTTGTAGGATTGTGGTGGTAGTTGTTGGGTTGTGGTGGTAGTGGTTGGGTTGTGGTGGTAGTTGTAGGGTTGCAGTGGTAGTTGTAGGGTTGCGGTGGTAGTTGTAGGGTTGCGGTGGTAGTCGTTGGGTTGCGGTGGTAGTTGTAGGGTTGCGGTGGTAGTTGTTGGGTTGCGGTGGTAGTCGTTGGGTTGCGGTGGTAGTCGTTGGGTTGCGGTGGTAGTCGTTGGGTTGTGGTGGTAGTTGTAGGGTTGCGGTGGTAGTCGGTGGGTTGCGGTGGTAGTTGTTGGGTTGCGGTGGTAGTTGTAGGGTTGCAGTGGTAGTCGTTGGGTTGCGGTGGTAGTCGTTGGGTTGTGGTGGTAGTTGTAGGGTTGCGGTGGTAGTTGTAGGGTTGCGGTGGTAGTTGTTGGGTTGCGGTGGTAGTTGTTGGGTTGCGGTGGTAGTTGTTGGGTTGCGGTGGTAGTCGTTGGGTTGCGGTGGTAGTCGTTGGGTTGTGGTGGTAGTTGTAGGGTTGTGGTGGTAGTCGGTGGGTTGCGGTGGTAGTTGTTGGGTTGCGGTGGTAGTTGTAGGGTTGCAGTGGTAGTCGTTGGGTTGCGGTGGTAGTCGTTGGGTTGTGGTGGTAGTTGTAGGGTCGCGTTGGTAGTTGTTGGGTTGCGGTGGTAGTTGTTGGGTTGCGGTGGTAGTTGTAGGGTTGCAGTGGTAGTCGTTGGGTTGCGGTGGTAGTCGTTGGGTTGTGGTGGTAGTTGTAGGGTCGCGTTGGTAGTTGTTGGGTTGCGGTGGTAGTTGTTGGGTTGCGGTGGTAGTTGTTGGGTTGCGGTGGTAGTTGTAGGGTTGCGGTGGTAGTTGTAGGGTTGCGGTGGTAGTCGTTGGGTTGCAGTGGTAGTCGTTGGGTTGCGGTGGTAGTAGTCGTTGGGTTGCGGTGGTAGTTGTAGGGTTGCGGTGGTAGTTGTTGGGTTGCGGTGGTAGTTGTTGGGTTGCGGTGGTAGTTGTAGGGTTGAGTTGTTGGGGGGTTGCGGTGGTAGTCGTTGGGTTGTGGTGGTAGTCGTTGGGTTGTGGTGGTAGTTGTAGGGTTGTGGTGGTAGTTGTTGGGTTGCGGTGGTAGTTGTTGGGTTGCGGGTTGCGGTGGTAGTTGTAGGGTTGCGGTGGTAGTTGTAGGGTTGCGGTGGTAGTCGTTGGGTTGTGGTGGTAGTTGTTGGGTTGCGGTGGTAGTCGGTGGGTTGCAGTGGTAGTTGTTGGGTTGCGGTGGTAGTTGTAGGGTTGTAGTGGTAGTCGTTGGGTTGCGGTGGTAGTCGTTGGGTTGTGGTGGTAGTTGTAGGGTTGCGGTGGTAGTTGTTGGGTTGGGGTGGTAGTTGTTGGGTTGCGGTGGTAGTTGTTGGGGGGTTGCGGTGGTAGTCGTTGGTTTGTGGTGGTAGTTGTTGGGTTGCGGTGGTAGTTGTAGGGTTGTGGTGGTAGTTGTTGGGTTGCGGTGGTAGTTGTTGGGTTGCGGTGGTAGTTGTTGGGTTGCGGTGGTAGTTTGGGTTGTGGTGGTAGTTGTTGGGTTGCGGTGGTAGTTGTTGGGTTGCGGTGGTAGTTGTTGGGTTGCGGTGGTAGTTGTAGGGTTGCGGTGGTAGTTGTTGGGTTGCGGTGGTAGTTGTTGGGTTGCGGTGGTAGTTGTTGAGTTGCGGTGGTAGTTGTTGGTGTTGTGGTGGTAGTTGTTGGGTTGCGGTGGTAGTTGTTGGGTTGCGGTGGTAGTTGTTGGGTTGCGGTGGTAGTAGGGTAGTTTGGGTAGAAGATAACAGAGAAGCCTGTGTTACTACTGGTAGTGCAGTTGTCATGGTGATTGCGGTGGTGACGGCTCTCATACACGGCTGGTAGAGGATTGGTTGAATGGCCAGCCCCGGATGATCAGTACCCCGGAGACGGTATGCGAGTCGCTGTGTTGGGTCGATGTTCAGGAACTGTTGGTGGGGGTAGATGAACCCGGCAGGCGCTGAGATTCTGGGATCCTTCCTGGCACTGCGGTGATGGGGCTGACGGAGAAGTGGCAGAGTTGGTAGAGTGATTGGCACTTTGGTATCGGGGGTGTCGGGTTCTTCTGGTTCTACAGAGAGGACCCCGGAGGGGAGATGGAGAAGAAGACGAGGATCACCGAGGAGGAGCTCAACGACTTCCTTCACAACACGGTACTCACCCCTCCGTCTGTCTGTATATAGAGTATATATTCTCACCGGCCACTTCATCTATGAGGCCCCTCTTGCTTGTAGCGGGTTGGACCCCTTTATTAGGTCCCCCTTTTTCCCCTCCATTCTCTGTAATCCTGAGAGATGGTTGTGTGTGAAAGTCCCAGAAATCCTCAGACCGGCCCGTCTGCCACCTTCAAAGTCACCCACATCCCCTTTCTTCCCCATTCTGAGGCTCGGTTTGAACTTCAGAAAGTCGTCTTCACCACGTCTAGAGGCCTAAATGCATTGAGTTGCTGCTGTGTGATTGGCTGATCAGCAATTTGTGTTACCGAGCAATTAAACAGGTGTACCTAATAAAGTGGCCGGTGGGTGTATATGGTGTATATATGGTGTATGTGTATATAGGGTGTATATATGGTGTATGTGTATATAGGGTGTATATATGGTGTATGTGTATATAGGGTGTATATATGGTGTATGTGTACATAGGGTGTATATATGGTGTATATAGAGAAGTTATATTTCACATGAGAAGAGAACGTGTTTCGGGGGCTCGGGGTCCCTTCATCAGGGCTGACAGACAAAATATCATAAAATCTGTTTAGGGAAACGCAATGTGAACTGTCTGTAGTCACATCTTCTATATGATACGTAGCAGAGGCGGCTGGTGTGTTTTTTTTTTTCCAAGGAGGCGGCAAACAACCACCCCCCCCCCTGGTCGACCGGCATCCCCCGACTACCCCTCCCATGTAGATTAAGGGGGGCGGGCGCATTGGATTGGGGGGGGGACAGAATACTTCAACACTGACCTCATCTCATAGGATGTGATTGGATCTCATAGGATGTGATTGGATCTCATAGGATCGGATTGGATCTCATAGGATGTGAATGGATCTCATAGGATGTGATTGGGTCTCATAGGATCTGATTGGATCTCATAGGATCTGATTGGATCTAATAGGATTTGATTGGATCTCATAGGATCTGAGGATCTGATTGGATCTAATAGGATGTGATTGGATCTCATAGTATGTGATTGGATCTCATAGGATCGGATTGGATCTCATAGGATGTGATTGGATCTCATAGGATGTGATTGGGTCTCATAGGATCTGATTGGATCTCATAGGATCTGATTGGATCTAATAGGATCTGATTGGATCTCATAGGATGTGATTGGATCTAATAGGATGTGATTGGATCTCATAGTATGTGATTGGATCTCATAGGATGTGATTGGATCTCGTAGGATCTGATTGGATCTCATAGGATCTGATTGGATCTCATAGAATGTGATTGGATCTCATAGGATCTGATTGGATCTCATAGGATCAGATTGGATCTCATAGGATCTGATTGGATCTCATAGGATGTGATTGGATCTCATAGGATCTGATTGGATCTCATAGGATCTGATTGGATCTCATAGGATGTGATTGGATCTCATAGGATGTGATTGGATCTCATAGGATGTGATTGGATCTCATAGGATGTGATTGGATCTCATAGGATCTGATTGGATCTCATAGAATGTGATTGGATCTCATAGGATGTGATTGGGTCTCATAGGATCTGATTGGATCTCATAGGATCTGATTGGATCTAATAGGATTTGATTGGATCTCATAGGATCTGATTGGATCTCATAGGATGTGATTGGATCTAATAGGATGTGATTGGATCTCATAGTATGTGATTGGATCTCATAGGATCGGATTGGATCTCATAGGATGTGATTGGATCTCATAGGATGTGATTGGGTCTCATAGGATCTGATTGGATCTCATAGGATCTGATTGGATCTAATAGGATCTGATTGGATCTCATAGGATCTGATTGGATCTCATAGGATCTGATTGGATCTAATAGGATGTGATTGGATCTCATAGTATGTGATTGGATCTCATAGGATGTGATTGGATCTCGTAGGATGTGATTGGATCTCATAGGATCTGATTGGATCTCATAGAATGTGATTGGATCTCATAGGATCTGATTGGATCTCATAGGATCAGATTGGATCTCATAGGATCTGATTGGATCTCATAGGATGTGATTGGGTCTCATAGGATCTGATTGGATCTCATAGGATGTGATTGGATCTCATAGGATGTGATTGGAACTCATAGGATCTGATTGGATCTCATAGGATCTGATTGGGTCTCATAGGATGTGATTGGATCTCATAGGATCTGATTGGGTCTCATAGGATGTGATTGGGTCTCATAGGATCTGATTGGATCTCATAGGATCTGATTGGATCTCATAGGATCTGATTGGATCTCATAGGATCTGATTGGATCTCATAGGATCTGATTGATCTCATAGTATGTGATTGGATCTCATAGGATAGGATGTGATTGGATCTCATAGGATCTGATTGGATCTCATAGGATGTGATTGGGTCTCATAGGATCTGATTGGATCTCATAGGATCTGATTGGATCTAATAGGATTTGATTGGATCTCATAGGATCTGAGGATCTGATTGGATCTAATAGGATGTGATTGGATCTCATAGTATGTGATTGGATCTCATAGGATGTGATTGGATCTCGTAGGATGTGATTGGATCTCATAGGATGTGATTGGATCTCATAGAATGTGATTGGATCTCATAGGATCTGATTGGATCTCATAGGATCAGATTGGATCTCATAGGATCAGATTGGATCTCATAGGATCTGATTGGATCTCATAGGATGTGATTGGGTCTCATAGGATCTGATTGGATCTCATAGGATGTGATTGGATCTCATAGGATGTGATTGGATCTCATAGGATGTGATTGGATCTCATAGGATCTGATTGAAACTCATAGGATGTGATTGGATCTCATAGGATCTGATTGGATCTAATAGGATTTGATTGGATCTCATAGGATCTGAGGATCTGATTGGATCTAATAGGATGTGATTGGATCTCATAGGATGTGATTGGATCTCATAGGATGTGATTGGATCTCATAGAATGTGATTGGATCTCATAGGATCTGATTGGATCTCATAGAATGTGATTGGATCTCATAGGATGTGATTGGATCTCATAGGATCTGATTGGAACTCATAGGATGTGATTGGATCTAATAGGATGTGATTGGATCTCATAGGATGTGATTGGACCTCATAGGATTTGATTGGATCTCATAGAATGTGATTGGATCTCATAGGTTCTGATTGGATCTCATAGGATGTGATTGGATCTCATAGAATGTGATTGGATCTCATAGGATCTGATTGGATCTCATAGAATGTGATTGGATCACATAGGATGTGATTGGATCTCATAGGATTTGATTGGATCTCATAGGATCTGAGGATCTGATTGGATCTAATAGGATGTGATTGGATCTCATAGGATGTGATTGGATCTCATAGGATCTGAGGATGTGATTGGATCTCATAGGATGTGATTGGATCTCATAGGATGTGATTGGATCTCATAGGATTTGATTGGATCTCATAGGATGTGATTGGATCTCATAGGATCTGAGGATGTGATTGGATCTAATAGGATGTGATTGGATCTCAAAGGATCTGATTGTATCTCATAGGATGTGATTGGATCTCATAGGATCTGAGGATCTGATTGGATCTAATAGGATGTGATTGGATCTCATAGGATGTGATTGGATCTCATAGGATGTGATTGGATCTCATAGGATGTGATTGGATCTCATAGGATCTGAGGATGTGATTGGATCTAATAGGATCTGATTGGATCTCGTAGGATCTGATTGGATCTCATAGGATGTGATTGGATCTCATAGAATGTGATTGGATCTCATAGGATCTGATTGGATCTCATAGGATCGGATTGGATCTCATAGGATCTGATTGGATCTCATAGGATGTGATTGGATCTCATAGGATCTGATTGGATCTCATAGGATCTGATTGGGTCTCATAGGATGTGATTGGATCTCATAGGATCTGATTGGATCTAATAGGATCTGATTGGATCTAATAGGATCTGATTGGATCTCATAGGATGTGATTGGATCTCATAGGATCTGATTGGATCTCATAGAATGTGATTGGATCTCATAGGATCTGATTGGATCTCATAGGATCGGATTGGATCTCATAGGATCTGATTGGATCTCATAGGATGTGATTGGATCTCATAGGATGTGATTGGATCTCATAGGATCTGATTGGAACTCATAGGATGTGATTGGATCGCATAGGATCTGATTGGATCTAATAGGATTTGATTGGATCTCATAGGATCTGAGGATCTGATTGGATCTAATAGGATGTGATTGGATCTCATAGGATGTGATTGGATCTCATAGGATGTGATTGGATCTCATAGAATGTGATTGGATCTCATAGGATCTGATTGGATCTCATAGAATGTGATTGGATCTCATAGGATGTGATTGGATCTCATAGGATGTGATTGGATCTCATAGGATCTGATTGGAACTCATAGGATGTGATTGGATCTAATAGGATGTGATTGGATCTCATAGAATGTGATTGGATCTCATAGGATGTGATTGGATCTCATAGAATGTGATTGGATCTCATAGGATGTGATTGGATCTCATAGGATGTGATTGGATCTCATAGAATGTGATTGGATCTCATAGGATCTGATTGGATCTCATAGAATGTGATTGGATCACATAGGATGTGATTGGATCTCATAGAATTTGATTGGATCTCATAGGATCTGAGGATCTGATTGGATCTAATAGGATGTGATTGGATCTCATAGGATGTGATTGGATCTCAAAGGATCTGATTGTATCTCATAGGATGTGATTGGATCTCATAGGATCTGAGGATCTGATTGGATCTAATAGGATGTGATTGGATCTCATAGGATCTGAGGATGTGATTGGATCTAATAGGATGTGATTGGATCTTGTAGGATCTGATTGGATCTCATAGGATCTGATTGGATCTCATAGGATGTGATTGGATCTCATAGAATGTGATTGGATCTCATAGGATCTGATTGGATCTCATAGGATCGGATTGGATCTCATAGGATCTGATTGGGTCTCATAGGATCTGATTGGATCTAATAGGATGTGATTGGATCTCATAGGATGTGATTGGATCTCATAGGATGTGATTGGATCTCATAGAATGTGATTGGATCTCATAGAATCTGAGGATCTGATTGGACGCCGTCACTGTTCCACCTTCAATATTCCCCCCAAATCCTTTGATTTTCCATGGAGTTTTGTGGAGAGGAGATCTTGGCCGCGTCTGGCTGGATTTAGTGCGAAGATCCCTATCAGGAGGTGACCTGCTAGAGGGTCCTTCTTACTATGACATCATAATGATTGACAGGAAACCCCAACTACAGGCCCAGGGCTGGTCAAGGGCTGATCCTGGGGTTTAGTCGGGGAGCTCCTCACAAATTGACTTGCCAGGAGTCGTCATCTTGGTCGATTGATAGAGATCTATTGATTTCTCCCTAAGTTTGGCCTTGTTGCACTTTTCTCTTCTACCACTAGGTGGCCGGGCACTTGGTGGTACTAGATACGTGGAGGGCAACCCAAGGTCAGGTTATGGGTATGTGGGGTATCTCAGCCAATGGGCGGGATTTTCTTGAATCCCTTGGCCTGCTGGGATCACCTATATATTCGGGTGGAGTCAGGTGATCGATGTTCTGTGCCACCTGGGTGGACCTGTGTCATGTCGCCCCGGGCTGCTAGGCCGGAGATTGGGCCTATCCCGGGCACATCTGGCTGCCAGGCTGTCTGAGGGTCTATCCAGAAGCAAGAGAGCAGCGCAGGGTTGGGATTGGGGTTTGCAGTCCAACCAAAAGTGACGGTTCTGCCGGCCGGAGAACCTGTGGTGGTCGGAGGTGGAGGGGTCACCACGAAGGGACCGACCACCTTATTACCGGGGGCCACAGGGAGTAACTGAAGCAAGTCCCGGAGCAGCATCCTCACCGAACGGCACGGTGGAGAACCGGGAAACTTCAGGCGGTGATCAGGGACCCGACCAGCGGAGGAGACGCTTGCAGGACAGCCTTGTGTGTCAAGCCAGGGACCGAGCCGGTCCTCGGGGTGGAGCTTGAGAAGTATCTGGGCCAGGGACCGAGCAGAGAAGCGGGGGTGATGGGTGATGGGTGAGGGAGATACCACCGCCAACCATGGAGGAGCTCCAGGGATTCAGAGTCAGTGAATCAGAGGGTCCAGTGAGACTCCCGGGGAGCTCCGTGAGGAAGAACTACAAGGAGAAGTTGTAGTGGAGCTGGAGGAACTGTTGCCATAGGAGACGGCATTCCTACAGGTGCAGATGTGACTTCTTGCTGGGGCATTTCCCTGCCCGGCTGTCCTCCTATTGAAGTCTCGGAATCTGCCAATTGGGTTTGCTGCTATCTGAGGGTGTCCTGGCCCTAACCCTCTTTCCCCCAAAGATATATAAAAAGGACTGTGAAAAGAAATAAAACCTCTTTTTTTCCATCCAAGAAGTGTCTGGCGCCCAATGACTTTCACCATCTTTGCACCCATTATGCCTCACAACACACCACCCGCCACATATTGAAGGATGTCGGTTGTCTGCGGCCTCAAAGGTTCTCATTAGACCAAAAGAGGTAAAAGACCTTCCTATACAATGTATGTGGGGGCCCCATACAAAACAATGAAGGGGCCCCATATCAGGCAGTTCCTAGTGATACGGAACCCTTACTGGCATCATATGGAGGTCCCGACTAGAAATTACATTTATTTTATCCCGGACAGCTCCGGGCCCCATAGCAGTCACATGGTCAGACAGCTCCGGGCCCCATAGCAGTCACATGGTCAGACAGCTCCGGGCCCCATAGCAGTCACATGGTCAGACAGCTCCGGGCCCCATAGCAGTCACATGGTCAGACAGCTCCGGGCCCCATAGCAGTCACATGGTCAGACAGCTCCGGGCCACATAGCAGTCACATGGTCAGACAGCTTCGGGCCCCATAGCAGTCACATGGTCAGACAGCTCCGGGCCCCATAGAAGTCACATAATCAGACAGCTCCGGGCCCCATAGAAGTCACATAATCTGACAGCTCCGGGCCTCACAGAAGTCACATGGTCAGTGAGCTTCGGGCCTCATAGAAGTCACATGGTCAGTGAGCTCCGGGTCCCATAGCAGTCACATGGTAGGACAGCTCCGGGCCCCATAGAAGTCACATGGTCAGACAGCTCCGGGCCCCATAGCAGTCACATGGTAGGACAGCTCCGGGCCCCATAGAAGTCACATGGTCAGACAGCTCCGGGCCCCATAGAAGTCACATGGTCAGACAGCTCCGGGCCCCATAGCAGTCACATGGTCAGACAGCTCCGGGCCCCATAGAAGTCACATGGTCAGACAGCTCCGGGCCCCATAGCAGTCACATGGTCAGACAGCTTCGGGCCCCATAGAAGTCACATGGCCGGACAGCTCCGGGCCCCATAGCAGTCACATGGTCAGACAGCTCCGGGCCCCATAGAAGTCACATGGTCAGACAGCTCCGGGCCCCATAGAAGTCACATGGTCAGACAGCTCCGGGCCCCATAGCAGTCACATGGTCAGACAGCTTCGGGCCCCATAGCAGTCACATGGTCAGACAGCTCCGGGCCCCATAGCAGTCACATGGTAGGACAGCTCCGGGCCCCATAGAAGTCACATGGTAGGACAGCTCCGGGCCCCATAGAAGTCACATAATCTGACAGCTCCGGGCCCCATAGAAGTCACATAATCAGACAGCTCCGGGCCCCATAGAAGTCACATAATCTGACAGCTCCGGGCCCCATAGAAGTCACATGGTCAGTGAGCTCCGGGTCCCATAGCAGTCACATGGTCAGACAGCTCCGGGCCCCATAGCAGTCACATGGTAGGACAGCTCCGGGCCCCATAGAAGTCACATGGTCAGACAGCTCCGGGCCCCATAGCAGTCACATGGTAGGACAGCTCCAGGCCCCATAGCAGTCACATAATCAGACAGCTCCGGGCCCCATAGCAGTCACATGGTCAGACAGCTCCGGGCCCCATAGCAGTCACATGGTAGGACAGCTCCGGGCCCCATAGCAGTCACATGGTCAGACAGCTCCGGGCCCCATAGAAGTCACATGGTCGGACAGCTCCGGGCCCCATAGAAGTCACATGGTCAGTGAGCTCCAGGCCCCATAGCAGTCACATGGTCAGACAGCTCCAGGCCCCATAGCAGTCACATGGTCAGACAGCTCCGGGCCCCATAGCAGTCACATGGTCAGACAGCTCCGGGCCCCATAGCAGTCACATGGTCAGACAGCTCCGGGCCCCATAGCAGTCACATGGTCAGACAGCTCCGGGCCCCATAGCAGTCACATGGTCAGATAGCTCCGGGCCCCATAGCAGTCACATGGTCAGACAGCTCTGGGCCCCATAGCAGTCACATGATCAGACAGCTCCGGGCCCCATAGAAGTCACATGGTCAGTGAGCTCCGGGCCCCATAGCAGTCACATGGTCAACCAGCTCCGCACCCCATAGCAGTCACATGGTCAGTGAGCTCCGGGCCCCATAGCAGTCACATGGTCAGACAGCTCCGGGCCCCATAGCAGTCACATGGTCAGACAGCTCCGGGCCCCATAGCAGTCACATGGTCAGTGAGCTCCGGGCCCCATAGCAGTCACATGGTCAGACAGCTCCGGGCCCCATAGCAGTCACATGGTCAGACAGCTCCGGGCCCCATAGAAGTCACATGGTCAGTGAGCTCCGGGCCCCATAGCAGTCACATGGTCAACCAGCTCCGGGCCCCATAGCAGTCACGTGGTCAGTGAGCTCCGGGCCCCATAGCAGTCACATGGTCAGACAGCTCCGGGCCCTATAGCAGTCACATGGTCAGACAGCTCCGGGCCCCATAGCAGTCACATGGTCGGACAGCTCCGGGCCCCATAGCAGTCACATGGTCAGACAGCTCCGGGCCCCATAGCAGTCACATGGTCAGTGAGCTCCGGGCCCCATAGCAGTCACATGGTCAGTGAGCCCCGGGCCCCATAGCAGTCACATGGTCAGACAGCTCCGGGCCCCATAGAAGTCACATGGTCAGACAGCTCCGGGCCCCATAGCAGTCACATGGTCAGACAGCTCCGGGCCCTATAGCAGTCACATGGTCGGACAGCTCCGGGCCCCATAGCAGTCACATGGTCAGTGAGCTCCGGGCCCCATAGCAGTCACATGGTCAGACAGCTCCGGGCCCCAAAGAAGACACATGGTCTCCTACGGTTGAGTCTTTGTACTAAGCCCTCTCTTGGAGGACTTCCAGGGGGAAGGGTTGAGATGGGTGTTGCTGATTGGCCCATCTTTGCCAATAACAGGTAGCAGCCATGTTATACACTGAGCCTCTCCTTGGTGGTGCAGCTCAGACAGTCTCATATTTCTGCTCCTTCTCTTGTAGATTTTCAGAGCTCGGTGTCGGGAAGGTTTACAGAAATCATTCTCTATAGAACTGTGAAGGGTGGAGTGCTGGTCCAGAATACAGGAGGTGTCACCCCAAAACGATATACAGAATGCGGGACGTTCAATGCGCCTCCAAGAATTATATATAAATCTGAATAAAGACCCGCCAGAAGGCAATAAATACCCGTCATGGTGGATGTGACCGGGGGGAGGGGGGGCGTTTATATCAGAGATCAAAGTCACAATAATCCAAACATAGATAGGCCGAATATTCTAAATGAAGACCAGAATCAACGCGTTTCGCTCCCTCAGGACTCTTCCTCACCTGTACAGCATACGGAGGAAAAACAGGGGGAGGGGGGGTCAATAACCAACCAATCACATGCCACAAGTATGGTGACACCTCACAGACCAATCCCACTCCAAAGATAGAGGTGGGTCCAAAGGGCAGCCAATGAGCCCACGTGGCCTGTGGGGAGCCCCCACCACCAAGAGGACACACCAGTCCACATATAGTACAATCTACAGGGAGAGATAGTCTCCTCTGCCCTTCAGAGTGTCCCAGGAAATCCGGATGCCGCCGGTTGTACCCTTACCCGATTGCTCAGGAGAGCCCGGCAAAGGTGGCAACGGGAGGAGGGGCCCTTCTACCGCCTGTAAAAGGGATCCGGCGGCTCTTTAACCAGCTTCAGAATCACCAGCTGAAAAAATGATATCCTGGCCATGGCTGGAGCTGCACCGAGATATCACCCTTCCCATCCGAGGACGTACCGGTACGTCTCTGGGCAAGTGGTTAGGGTGCAACAATTTTTACCAGCTTCAGATTCAATGACTGAACAAAAATAATATATCAACCTTCCTAATCTGAGGACGTACCGGTACGTCACTGGACGGCAGGTGATACCATGGGCTGTGACAGGCCCTCTTTCTGGAGACATCTGGGGGTTATTAGACCCCAGATCTCTCCTCTGCCCTTCAGAGTGTCCCAGGAAACTGAATGCTGGAGGTTACGCCTATTACCGGGCTCTCCGATCGATTAGGGAAGCCCAGTAAAGGTGAGAGGGGAGGAGACCACCTTCCGCCATCTGAACAAGTGATCCAGCTGCTCTTTGGCCGCTTGGATTACTTTTACCAGCTTCAAAATTGGCAGCTGAAAAAAATTATATATAAACCTTCCTAATCCAGGGAGGTACCGGTACGCATCCAGTTTACTGGGACACTCTGAAGGGCAGAGGAGAGATCTGGAGGTCTAATAGCCCCCAGATGTCTCCAGAAAGAGGACCTGTCACAGCCCATGCTATCACCTGCCGATCATTGACGTACCGCTACGTCCGTGGATTAGGCAGGTTGATATATCATTTTTTTGGCAATTCTGAAGCATGGGCTGTGACAGGTCCTCTTTCTGGAGACATCTGGGGGCTATTAGACCCCAGATCTCTCCTCTGCCCTTCAGAGTGTCCCAGTAAACTGGATTCTGCAGGCTGCACCTATAACCAAACTACACGATCGCTTAGGGGAGACCAGTAAAGGTGGGAGGGGAGGGGAGACCACCTTCTGCCATCTGAAAAAGTGATCCAGCTGCTCTTTGGCCGCTTGGATTACTTTTACCATTTTCAAAATTGACAGCTGAAAAAAATAATAGATCAACCTTCCTAATCCAAGGACATACCGGTACGTCAATGATCGGCAGATGAGAGTATGGACTGTCACAGGTCCTCTTTATGGAGACATCTGGGGGCTATTAGACCCCAGATCTCTCCTCTGTCCTTCAGAGTCTCCCAGTAAACTGGATGTTGCTGGTTGCATCCAAACCGCCCCCCCCCCCCCGATTGCTCAGGTAAAGGTGGCAGCAGGGGGAGGGGGAGCCCTGTAAGTGACCCAGTGGCTCTTTAGCCGCACAGATTATATTTACCAGCTTCAGATTCCCCGGCTCAAAGAAAATGATATCCTGGTCATGGCTGCAGCTGCACCGAGACCCTTCCCATCCGAGGACGTAGCGTTACGTCACTGGACGGCAATCGGTTACATTCAGCTTAGCCGAATATTAGAGGTTGTTGATTATAAACCCTCTAGAAGAGAAATGTACCCCGAAATCACCAAAGAAACCGACATCATAAGAACCAACCTCTAATATATACCCCCCTCCCCCCCCCCCGTATACACAGTGCACAGGGGGGGGGGGACCGTCCAGGTGAGATTGTGGAACAATTGAATGTATCCGATGAAAGTGACGATTGTCATGTTTTTTATAGTTTATAAGATCTTTGATAAGCCTAGGGGACCGGAAGAGTCCTGAGGAGGCGAAACGCGTAGAACATTCAGCCTGTTTTTGGGGTTGTTGTGACTTTGGTCCATAATATAAACGTCCCCCCCTCCCCCCCCCCCCCCCCTGAGGTCACATCCACCACGACGCGTTTTTAATGCCTTTTGGTGTTTTTTGTTCAGATTGTTTGGACTTTGTGTCCATTTATTGAACGTCCTGAATTCCCGTCCCTGTTGACACAAAACAGCGGCTGTGATTGGTCTGTACACAGAGAGGGGAACGGGGGGACGCCGTGTGTTGTGTGTTCACCGCGCCGATCGTTTATTGTCAACGCCGCAAAAACACGGAAACACTGCGGCTGGAAATCCCCGACACAGAAACCCTCCGGCTATACAACAGTTCAGGGGACCCTCTGATATGACTTCTCCCCTCCCCCACATAGGAGGCCATGTCCTCCGCTCCCCAAAGACAGGCATGTCTCAGAGCGTCCGTTTATGGAGGCGGGGGAGGGGATTGGACCGTGTCTACTGGTTTGGCCTCCAACCCTGAAATTATGGTGCCCTCCTGTCTATATGGCCTCCTTCCTGTGTCTATGGCCTCCTTCCTGTGTCTATGGCCTCCTTCCTGTGTCTATGGCCTCCTTCCTGTGTCTATGGCCTCCTTCCTGTGTCTATGGCCTCCTTCCTGTGTCTATGGCCTCCTTCCTGTGTCTATGGCCTCCTTCCTGTGTCTATGGCTTCCTTCCTGTGTCTATGGCTTCCTTCCTGTGTCTATGGCCTCCCTTCTGTGTCTATGGCCTCCCTTCTGTGTCTATGGCCTCCCTTCTGTGTCTATGGCCTCCTTCCTGTGTCTATGGCCTCCCTTCTGAGTCAATGGTGTCCTTCTGTGTCTATGGAATTCTCTGTTTCTTTGACCTCCCTTCTGAGTCTTCGGCCCCCCTTCTCCCTATGGTGCCCTTCTGTGTCTATGGCCTCCTTCCTGTGTCTATGGCCTCCTTCCTGTGTCTATGGCCTCCCTCCTGTGTCTATCAGCATCCTCTTGTGTCTATAAACTCCCTCCTGTGTCTATGGCCTCCCTCCTGTGTCTATGGCCTCCTTCCTGTGTCTATGGCCTCCCTCCTGTGTCTATGGCCTCCCTCCTGTGTCTATGGCCTCCCTCCTGTGTCTATGGCCTCCCTCCTGTGTCTATGGCCTCTCTCCTGTGTCTATGGCCTCCTTCCTGTGTCTATGGCCTCCCTCCTGTGTCTATGGCCTCCCTCCTGTGTCTATGGCCTCTCTCCTGTGTCTATGGCCTCCTTCCTGTGTCTATGGCCTCCTTCCTGTGTCTATGGCCTCCCTCCTGTGTCTATGGCCTCCCTCCTGAGTCTATGGCCTCCCTCCTGAGTCTATGGCCGTCCTCCTGTGTCTATGGCCTCCCTCCTGTGTCTATGGAGCCCTCCCATGTCTGTAGACTTCCTTCTGTGTCTATGGCCTCCCTTTTATGTCTATGGTATCCTCCTGTATTTATGACACTCTGTTGTGTCTATGGCCACCTGTTATAGGGAGTGTGTGGTGAGAAATAGGGGGCACCTGGTTTCAGATCACGGGAGTCCGGGATAGGGGAGTCTGGTCTGGAGTCTGGGGGGAGTTGGGAAGTCTGGGGGGAGTTGGGGAGTCTGGGGGAGTTGGGAGTCTGGAATGGAAGTCTGGAGGGATCTGGAGTTGGGGATAAGTCTGGAAGTTGGGGAGTCTGGACTAGGGGAGTTGGGAATCAGGAGTCCTGGGGAATTTTGGGGACAGAAGTCTGGAGGGATCAGGGAGTCAGTTGGGAGGAGTTAGGGAGTCTGGAGGGAGTTGGGGAGTCTGGAGGGAGTTGGGAAGTCTGGGGGGAGTTGGGGAGTCGCGTCCAGGGAGTTGGGGAGTCTGAGGGAGTTGGGGAGTCTGAGTCTGGGGGGAGTTGGGGAGTCTGGAGGGAGTTGGAGAGTCTGGGGGGAGGGAGTTGGGGAGTCTGGGGGGGGGGAGTTGGGAAGTTGGGGAGAGTCTGGAAGGAGTTGGGGAGTCTGGGGGGAGTTGAGTTCTGGGAGTTGGGAGTCTGGAAGGAGTTGGGGAGTCGGAGGAGTTGGGATGTCTGGAGGGAGTTGGGGGAGTCTGGAGGGAGTTGGGAAGTCTGGAGGGAGTTGGGTTGTCTGGAGGAGTTGGGGAGTCTGGAGGGAGTTGGGAGGTCTTCAGGAGTTGGGAAGTCTGGAGGGAGTTGGGGAGTCTGGAGGGGAGGGGAGGGGAATTGGGGGTCTGGAGGGAATTGGGGAGTCTGGAGGGAGTTGGGGAGGGAGTTGGGGAGTCTGGAGGGAATTGGGAGTCTGGAAGGAGTCTGGAAGGGAGGTTGGGGAGTTGGGGAGGAGGAGTCTGGGGGGGGAGTTGGGGAGTCTGGTGGGAGATGGAGTCTGGAGGGAGTTGGGGAGTCTGGAGGGAGTTGGGGAGTCTGGAGGGAGTTGGGGAGTCTGGGGGGAGTGTTGGGGAGTCTGGAGGGAGATGGGGAGTCTGGAGGGAGTTGGGGGTGTTGGGAGTTGGGGAGTCTGGGGGGAGTTGGGAAGTCTGGAGGGAGTTGGGGAGTCTGGAGGGAGTTGGGGAGTCTGGGGGGAGTTGGGGAGTCTGGAGGGAGTTGGAGAGTCTGGAGGGAGTTGGAGAGTCTGGGGGGAGTTGGGGAGTCTGGAGGGAGTTGGGAAGTCTGGAGGGAGTTGGGATGTCTGGAGGGAGTTGGGAAGTCTGGAGGGAGTTGGGATGTCTGGAGGGAGTTGGGATGTCTGGTGGGAGTTGGGGAGTCTGGAGGGAGTTGGAGAGTCAGGTCCTAGTTGGAGAGTCTGGGGGGAGTTGGAGAGTCTGGAGGGAGTTGGGGAGTCTGGAGGGAGTTGGAGAGTCTGGAGGGAGTTGGAGAGTCTGGAGGGAGTTGGAGAGTCTGGAGGGAGTTGGAGAGTCTGGAGGGAGTTGGGAGTCTGGAGGGAGTTGGGGGGAGAGTCTGGAGGGAGTTGGGGAGTCTGGGGAGGGAGTTGGGGAGTCTGGAGGGAGTTGGGGAGTCTGGAGGATTGGGGAGTCTGGGGGGAGTTGGAGAGTCTGGAGGGAGTTGGGGAGTCTGGAGGGAGTTGGGTAGTCTGGAGGGAGGAGTCTGGGGGGAGTTGGGGAGTCTGGTGGGAGTTGGGATGTCTGGAGGAGTTGGGGAGTCTGGAGGGAGTTGGGATGTCTGGAGTTGGGAAGTCTGGGGGGAGTTGGGATCTCTGGAGGGGAGTTGGGAGTCTGGGGGGAGTTGGGATGTCTGGGGAGTTGGAGAAGTCCCTGGGGGGAGTTGGGATCTGGTGGAGTTGGGGAGTCTGGAGGGAGTTGGGGAGTCTGGAGGGAGTTGGGGGATCTGGAGGGAGTTGGATGAGGAAGGAGTTGGAGGAGTCTGGAGGGAGTTGGGAAGTCTTTTTGGGGAGTTGGGAGAGTCTGGAGGGAGTAGGAGAGTCTGGGGGAGGGAGTTGGGGGGAGTCTGGAGGGAGTTGGGGAGTCTGGATAGGGAGTTGGGGAGTCTGGAGGGAGTTGGGAGTCTGGAAGGAGTTGGGAAGTCTGGGGGGAGTTGGAATGTCTGGAGGGAGTTGGAGAGTCTGGAGGGAGTCTGGAGGGGTTGGGAGTTGGGGGGAGTTGGGGAGTCTGGAGGGGATTGTTGGGAGGGAGTTGGGGGAGTTGGGAGTCTGGAGGGAGTCTGGGGGGAGTTGGGAGTTGGGGGAGTTGGAGAGTCTGGAGGGAGTTGGAAGTCTGGAGGGAGTTGGAGATGTCTCGGAGGGGAGTTGGGGAGTCTGGAGGGTCGGTTGGGAGTCTGGGGGGAGTTGGGAGTCTGGAGGGAGTTGGAGATGTCTGGAGGGAGTTGGGTGATGTCTGGAGGAGTTGGGGAGTCTGGAGGAGTTGGAGAGTCTGGAGGGAGTTTGGGAATGTCTGGGAGAGTCTGGAGGGAGTTGGGGATTCTGGGGGGAAGGTTGGGATGTCAGGGGGGAGTTGGAGAGTCTGGAGGGAGTAGGGAGTCTGGGGGGAGTTGGGGAGTCTGGAGGGAGTTTGGGAGTCTGGAGGGGGAGTTGGAGGGAGTTGGGATGTCTGGGGGAGTTGGGTCTGGGGGGAGTTGGGAGTCTGGAGGGAGTTGGAGGAGTCTGAGGGAGTTGGAGAGTCTGGAGTTGGGGAGTCTGGAGTCCTGGAGGGAGTTGGAGAGTCTGGGGGGAGTTGGGAAGTCTGGGGGAGTTGGAAGTCTGGAGGGAGTTGGGATGTCTGGGGGAGTTGGGAAGTCTGGGAGGGAGTTGGAGAGTCTGGAGGGGAGTTGGGATGTCTGGGGGGAGTTGGGATGTCTGGGGGAGTTGGAGTCTGGAGGAGTTGGAGAGTCTGGTGGGAGTTGGGGAGTCTGGGGGGGAGTTGGGTGAGTCTGGAGGGAGTTGGGGAGTCTGGAGGGAGTTGGGAGTCTGGGGAGTTGGAGTTGTTGGGGAGTCTGGGGGGCGGGGTTAGTTTGGGATGTCTGGGGGAGTTGGAGAGTCTGGAGGGAGTTGGGGGAGAGTTGGGAGTCTGGAGGGAGTTGGAGAGTCTGGAGGGAGTTGGGGGAGTTGGGGGGAGTTGTCTGGGGGAGTTGGAGAGTCTGGAGAGTCTGGAGGGAGTTGGGGAGTTGGAGAGTTGGGAGTTGGGAGTTGGAGTCTGGGGGAGTTGTCTGTGGGGAGTTGGAGAGTCTGGAGGGAGTTGGAGAGTCTGGAGGGAGTTGGAGAGTCTGGAGGGAGTTGGGGAGTCTGGGGGGAGTTGGAGTGTCTGTGGGGAGTTGGGAGTCTGGAGGGAGTTGGAGAGTCTGGAGGGAGTTGGAGAGTCTGGGGGGAGTTGGAGAGTCTGGGGGGAGTTGGGGAGTCTGGGGGGAGTTGGGATGTCTGGAGGGAGTTGGAGAGTCTGGAGGGAGTTGGAGAGTCTGGGGGGAGTTGGAGAGTCTGGAGGGAGTTGGAGAGTCTGGAGGGAGTTGAGGAGTCTGGGGGGAGTTGGAGAGTCTGGAGGGAGTTGGAGAGTCTGGAGGGAGTTGAGGAGTCTGGGGGGAGTTGGGATGTCTGGGGGGAGTTGGGGAGTCTGGGGGAGTTGGGATGTCTGGGGGGAGTTGGGGAGTCTGGAGGGAGTTGGAGAGTCTGGGGGGAGTTTGTCTGGATCTGGGGGGAGTTGGGAATCCTGGAGGGAGTTGGGATCAGGAGGGAGTTGGGGTCTGGAGTTGGGTTGGATGAGTCTGGGGAGGGGAAAGGGAGTTGGAGAGTCCATCTGAGAATACAGATCAGGAATGGGGGTGACGGGTGATGAATGGGGGAAATCCATCTGGAATACAGGAGGGGGAGGGGTGATTTGTGAATTGGGAGATTCCCACTTCCTCCAGAGATGACAGAAATTGAACTTTCCCTGAATTCCGGCCGGAGCAGAACTGTCCCAGAAATAGAACTGCTGAGGAGAGGGGGAGGTTCTCCTGTCTGTGGGGTCACCTCCAGCTTCTGTTATTACACACAGAGGAACGTTTATAGTAAACCAAATCCAATAATAGAATACGAGGAGTATAAACACCGACTACGAGGAGTGCAAACACCGACTACGAGGAGTATAAACACCGACTACGAGGAGTATAAACACCGACTACGAGGAGTGCAAACACCGACTATGAGGAGTGCAAACACCGACTATGAGGAGTGCAAACACCGACTACGAGGAGTGCAAACACCGACTACGAGGAGTATAAACACCGACTACGAGGAGTGCAAACACCGACTACGAGGAGTGCAAACACCGACTACGAGGAGTATAAACACCGACTACGAGGAGTATAAACACCGACTACGAGGAGTGCAAACACCGACTACGAGGAGTGCAAACACCGACTACGAGGAGTGCAAACACCGACTACGAGGAGTGCAAACACCGACTACGAGGAGTGCAAACACCGACTACGAGGAGTGCAAACACCGACTACGAGGAGTGTAAACACCGACTACGAGGAGTATAAACACCGACTACGAGGAGTGCAAACACCGACTACGAGGAGTGCAAACACCGACTACGAGGAGTGCAAACACCGACTACGAGGAGTGTAAACACCGACTACGAGGAGTATAAACACCGACTACGAGGAGTGCAAACACCGACTACGAGGAGTGTAAACACCGACTACGAGGAGTATAAACACCGACTACGAGGAGTGCAAACACCGAGTACGAGGAGTGTAAACACCGAGTACGAGGAGTGCAAACACCGAGTACGAGGAGTGCAAACACCGACTACGAGGAGTGCAAACACCGAGTACGAGGAGTGCAAACACCGAGTACGAGGAGTGCAAACACCGACTACGAGGAGTGCAAACACCGACTACGAGGAGTGCAAACACCGACTACGAGGAGTGCAAACACCGACTACGAGGAGTGCAAACACCGACTACGAGGAGTGCAAACACCGAGTACGAGGAGTGCAAACACCGAGTACGAGGAGTGTAAACACCGAGTACGAGGAGTGTAAACACCGAGTACGAGGAGTGCAAACACCGACTACGAGGAGTGCAAACACCGACTACGAGGAGTGCAAACACCGACTACGAGGAGTGCAAACACCGAGTACGAGGAGTGCAAACACCGACTACGAGGAGTGCAAACACCGACTACGAGGAGTGCAAACACCGACTACGAGGAGTGCAAACACCGACTACGAGGAGTATAAACACCGACTACGAGGAGTATAAACACCGACTACGAGGAGTGCAAACACCGACTACGAGGAGTGCAAACACCGACTACGAGGAGTGCAAACACCGACTACGAGGAGTATAAACACCGACTACGAGGAGTGCAAACACCGACTACGAGGAGTATAAACACCGACTACGAGGAGTATAAACACCGACTACGAGGAGTGTAAACACCGACTACGAGGAGTATAAACACCGACTACGAGGAGTGCAAACACCGAGTACGAGGAGTGCAAACACCGAGTACGAGGAGTGCAAACACCGAGTACGAGGAGTGCAAACACCGACTACGAGGAGTGCAAACACCGAGTACGAGGAGTGCAAACACCGAGTACGAGGAGTGCAAACACCGACTACGAGGACAACTTCCCGCACTGACGAACATTCCTTCCATCCAACACACTCTGTCCAATCCTCCCACACATTATACAACCACCCCCCCCCCTGCTTCACACACACAGTCCAATCCTTGTTTACAGCCCCCCTACCCCGTACAATACCCCCCCCATCATATATCCCCCCCCTCATCATATACCCCCCCCCCTCATCATATACCCCCCCCCCCACACACACATCATACAGCCCCCCCCTCATCATATACCCCCCCCCCATCATATACCCCCCCCTCATCATATACCCCCCCCCCCACACACATCATACATCCCCCCCCCCCCCTCCAGCCACATAGTGGTCTAATGTGGTATTTTCCATTTGAAATCCATAAAAATCATAGGAATTCCCTGTGGTACTTAGTGCCATCTAGTGGTCAAATATGGATTTTTTTGTTCATTTTAAATCAATCATAGGAATGTCCTGTGATACTTTAGCGACATCCAGTGGCCTTATGTGGTATTTTCCATTTTAGATCCATGAAATTCATAGAAATTCCCTGTGATACTTTGCACCACCAAGTGGCCAAATGTGGTATTTTTCCATTTTAAATCAATCATACAAATTACCTTCAATTTCTTAGCGCCACCTGGTGGCCAAATGTATTCTTTCATTTTAAATCAGTCATAGAAATTGCCCAGCGTTCTTAGCGCCATCTAGTGGCCACATGTAATGTAGTGTCTGTCTATGGACAGAGACCTGACAATAGACTGTTATGGAGAATTATGTTCAGCAGGGGTGTATCTGCACTGTCTGACATACAAGGAGCCTCTAGAGGGCGCTCCCATACCTCTCTATGATGAAATATATAGTAGTTGTGATGTCACCGTACATTATTCTTTGGGAAGTGCTCCGTGGCCTTGAAAATGTTCCCCCTCCCCCACTGATCCTTTAATCCTGACTGGCATGTCTCTGCCCCCAGGGGGACGCCCGGCACCGTCGTGTGGCCCGCATGGTGGAGGAGGTGCAGACTGTGATTATGGCGCTGACAGCGCAGGTCAGTTCCTGGGATTCCCGATTTCAGAGCATTTCCAACTCCGGCATCCACAGCGACCACCTAAAGGTGAGACACCCCACTGTCATTGTGACCCGACAGCGCCGCCCTGCAGGACCGGGTGAGCAGAGTGTGTGCACAGCCTAAACTTCTACTTTCAGTTTTGGATGGAGTGGGGGGAGGGTTAGACCCTCTGTCAGGTTTTTATTTCTGTCTCCACTGGTAACCTTTCATCTCCATCTGTCCTGGTGTCACCAAAACAGGAAGTGATAGGGAACCAATCCAGAAGAGGAACAGAGGGGAAATCTCCCAATG
Source organism: Lithobates sylvaticus (assembly GCA_028564925.1). Classification (NCBI taxonomy): domain Eukaryota; kingdom Metazoa; phylum Chordata; class Amphibia; order Anura; family Ranidae; genus Lithobates; species Lithobates sylvaticus. The sequence continues at coordinate 1,451,510 of CM053027.1, forward strand.
GGGAGACCTCTGTTCTGGTGAGCGGGGATTTCCTCTCACTTCCTGTTGTGTCTCTGGAACAGGAAGTGAAGGGAATGCTCCCCAATGGGACTCCTGACAGGAGTGGTGACCCCCCCTCCCCCGCTGTATCTGAAATGAGAAAAGGGTTTTTAGCTTCAGACGCACTTCAACTTTCCAAATAAAAAGTAAACAGTTTGCTTTCCGTTCATCCAATCAGCTGGGATCTGACTGGATGACAGTGGGAAGAGGCGTGGCTGGCTGTGACACCCTCTCTCTGGCACTGTGGGGAAGGGATCAGATAGGGGAAGGACAATATAGATGCCTAATTACACTTCCTGCCTGGTACCTTGGGGGTGGGATCAGATTGAGGGGGGACATAAGAGGGGCCCCATTACACCCGCTGTCCAGTACTGAAGAGGAGGGATCAAAAAGAGCAGGGCCCCATTGCACCACCTGCCTGGCACCATGGGGGAGGGTTCAGATGGGGTATATAAAAGAGGCCCCATTACACCACCTGTCCAGTACTGAAGAGGAGGGATCAGATAGGGGAGGGACACCATTACACCACGTGTCTAGTATTTTGGGGAAGGGATCAGATGTGGAGGGACATAAGAGGGGCCCATTACACCCCTGTCTGGCATTTTGGGGAAGGGATCAGATGGGGAGGGACATAAGAGGGACCCCATTACAGTACCTGTCTGGCACTGTAAGGGAGAGATCAGATGGGCCGGACATAAGCGGGGCCCATTACATCACATATCCAGCACCAAGAGGGAGGGACCATGAATGAATGATTTGTATAGCGCTGGAAATGCGAACTGAATCGCCTCAAGGCGCTTGGTCTGTCCATACTACCATATGGGGAGAGATATAAGAGAGACCCCCTTACACCACCTGTCTGGCATTTTAGGGGAGGGATCAGATGGGTGGGAGACATAAACGGGGCCCATTACATCACATATCCAGCACCATGAGGGAGCGATTAGATGGGGAAGGATATAAGAGAGACCCCATTACACCACCTTTCTGGCACTTTAGGGAAGGGACAAGAGAGGGACCCCATTACAGTACCTGTCTGGCACTGTAAGGGAGCGATCAGATGAGCGGGGACATAAGTGGGGCTCATTACAACACATATCCAGCACCATGAGGGAGTGATTAGATGGGGAAGGATATAAAAGAGACCCCATTACACCACCTTTCTGGCACTTTAGGGAAGGGATCAGATGGAGAAGGGACATAAGAGGGACCCCATTACACTACCTGTCTGGCACTTTGGGGGAGGGGACAGATGGGGAGTACCATAAGAGGGCCCCATTACATCACATATCCAGCACCATGGGGGAGGGTCATTCCAGGGGCACTTGGGTGGCAATGTTGTGGCCCTCACTGGGATTGGTGCGGAGGGCCCCTACTGAAGGCAGCAACACTTCACGTTTCCAACACGACAATCTCACTGAAATCAAATCCAAAATCCTTTTCCAGGAAATCCGATCATCTTCCTCAGCGCTGTGTGTGTTGAAGTATAACTCCAGCTGGTGGGGGGTGGGGGAGCACCTGACGTCCATGGAGATCTCTCCTCACTTCCTGTCCCAGAGACCACATGATGACCAGGACAGGAAGTGAAAGAGACCCCCAACCGACAGCCCATAATAACACTCACACCACGCTTCATCTGGTGGGGGGGGGGCAGGGACCGGCATCGGCCATAGGCGGTCCTTTTCTGTCATTGTCACCCTCTTCTCTCTCTCCTTGGCTGCGTGTGGAATCAGGAACAGCCGGACTTACTGGCCCACTGGATGGCGCTGCTGAGGGGGCGCCGCTCACTGCACCCCTGTATACAGGTAACCAGGAATTTAAAGGAAGTGTGTGTCCCCCCCCCCCGATCCTCTGCATGGTGACCCCCCCCCCCCCGGATCCTCGCCAGGACCCCATCTGTATGTTCCGGCTGCAATATCAGAGAATGGAGAGGAGTTCCGGAGGCACAATTATCACAGAGAGGAGGGAGGTGAGGGGGGGCAGGGGAGGTGAGGGGGGGCAGGAACGGGATTTCCGCTTTGTAATTGTAGCAAAGCCTCCGGCCTTGTCCGGTCTAATGAGGACCTCCGAGGCCAAAGACAACCAAGCCTTCTGTATGTGGTGGGCTGTGAGGCATAGTGGGGGCAAAGATGGTGAAAGTCATTGGGTGCCAGACACTTCTTGGATGTAAAAGAGGTTTTATTTTTTTTCTGACAGTCTTTTTATATATTTTTTGGGGAAGGAGGGTTAGGAGCCAGGACACCCTTAAGTAGTTGTAGATTCAATTGGCAGATTCCAAGACTTCAATAGGAGGACAGCCGGGCAGGAAAAGGCCCCAGCAAGGGTTAGGATTGCCGTCTCCTATGGTAACAGTCCTTTCAGCTTCATTACAACTGCCTCTTGTAGTTCTTCAACACGGAGCTCCGGGTCTCTCACTGGACTCTCTGATTCACTGACTCTGAATCCCTGGAGCTCCTCCATGGTTTGTGGTGGTATCTCCTCAAGTGTCACCCTTCACCCCCGCTTCCCTGCTGGGTCCCTAGATTGGCACTCCAGATATTTCTCAAGCTCCACCCCCGAGGACCGGCTCGGTCCCTGGCTTGACACACAAGGCTGTCCTGCAAGCGTCTTCTCCGCTGGTTGGGCCCCTGACCTGATCACCACCTGAAGTTTCCAGATTCTCCACCGTGCCGTTCGGTGAGAATTCTCCTCCGGGACTTGATTCAGTTACACACTGTGGCCCCTGGTAATAAGGTGGTCGGTCCCTTTGTGGCGACATCTTCCCCTCTACCTCCGACCACGACAGGTTCTCCGGCCGGCAGAACCGTCACTTCTTGTTGGACTGCAAACCCCAATCCCAACCCTGCGCTGCTCTCTTTCTGGATAGACCCTCAGACAGCCTGGCAGCCAGATGCCCCGGGGTAGGCCCAATCTCTGGCCCAGCAGCCTGGGGGGGGGGTCACACGTTCACCCAGACAGCCGTCCTGGTGGCACAGAACACTGATCACCTGACCTCTCCCGGATATATAGGTTCTTCCAGCAGGCCAAGGGACTGAAGAAAACCCCCGCCCATTGGCTCAGATACCCCATATACCCATAACCTGACCTTGGGTTGCCCTATATGTAGTACCACCAAGTACCCGGCCACCTAGTGGTAGAAGAGAAAAAGTGCAACAAGGCCAAACTTAGGGAGAAATCAATAGATCTCTAGCAATCAACCAGGATAACTACTCCTGGCAAGTCAATTTGTGAGGAGCTCCCCGACTAAACCCCAAGGAGGGCTACACCATGTTCATCAATTACTTCATCCTCACCCCCCTGTAACCCACCCATCCCCCCATCTCTATGTTCAAAATCTTCATTTTCATTGGTCTATTTTATATTTTATTTTAAGTAAACAGACATCATCCACTACTATCACTATATATAACCAGCACTGTCACTACTATCACTATATATATAACCAGCACTGTCACTACTATCACAATATATTCAGTACAGTCGCTGATTTCCCAGAATGCTCGGCGTTTCATAACTCTCTCTATTCCTCCTCTCGGTATTACACGCCCAGTGGTGTCCGCCTCCTCACCCCGGTCAGGTGATGGCGCCCTCCCAGCTTCTGGTCACAGTTCCCCTTCGAGGCCTCAGTGGTTTTCGCCATAGACGTTCTCGGCGTTGGCGGTATTACACGCCCAGTGGTGTCCGCCTCCTCACCCCGGTCATGGAGCCAGAGAAACTCCATCAATGGCTGGAAGTGGAGCAATTCCAGAAGAGCACCCCCCAGTGGCATGACGGGGATGTTAACATTCAGGGTGATGTGGTGCCGGCCCGAGTGGTGAACGTCTTCCATGGGCTCCTCCAGCGAGCGATTCCTGCCTGCAACTTGTCTGGTAAGAGGGCCTGTCTCTCTATAGATTGCCTGGAGCATTTCTGTCCTCCGATTGTCTTCCTCTCTCCATCTTCTCCACCATCTCTGGACATACAATGGTTTCTATGCCAATCATTTCCTGAGGTTGGAATTTGTGTCCAAGGCTTCCATGATCAATAGACCAATAATTCGAGTTTCCAGTTCTCAGGAAGTCGGGTCTCCTCTCTGGGTGACACAAACAGATGTCCACAGAGAGGAGGAGAGTACCGGAGGGTGGCCAGACAATGGCTGGATGTACTGGAGACTGTGAGGAGACACAGGGGTGCACTGGAGTCATGGGGGCCCACAGCGGCACACTTGTAAGAGGACCACACAGGGGTCATTGAAGACACAGGAGCGCACATGGCTAACTGGGGTCAGGGGACCCAAAGGAGCGCATAGGGGCCCCTGAGACACAAGACTGCAGAGGAGTCACTGGAGACACAGGAGCACATAGGTGTCACCAGGCTATATAAAGACACAGAAGGGCATAGGGGTCACCTAAAACACAGGAGTCACTGGAGAGATAGGAGCACACAGGGGTCACTGGAGACACAGGAGTCACTGGAGACACTGGAGTCACTGGTGAGATAGGAGCACACAGGGGTCACTGGTGAGATAGGAGCACACAGGAGTCACTGGTGAGATAGGAGCACACAGGGGTCACTGGTGAGATAGGAGCACACAGGGGTCACTGGTGAGATAGGAGCACACAGGGGTCACTGGAGAGATAGGAGCACACAGGAGTCACTGGTGAGATAGGAACACACAGGGGTCACTGGTGAGATAGGAACACACAGGGGTCACTGGTGAGATAGGAGCACACAGGGGTCACTGGTGAGATAGGAACACACAGGGGTCACTGGTGAGATAGGAACACACAGGGGTCACTGGTGAGATTGGAGCACACAGGAGTCACTGGTGAGATAGGAGCACACAGGGGTCACTAAAGGCACAGAAGTCACTGGGGAGATAGGAACACACAGGGGTCACTAAAGGCACAGAAGTCACTGGGGAGATAGGAACACACAGGGGTCACTGGAGGCACAGGAGTCACTGGTGAGATAGGATCACACAGAGGTCACTGGTAGGATAGGAGCACACAGGGGTCACTGGAGACACTGGTCAGATAGGAGCACACAGGGGTCACTGGAGACACAGGAGTCACTGGGGATGCAGGAGTCACTGGAGACACAGGAGTCACTGGAGACCCATGAGCACACAGGAGTGACTGGAGATGCAGGAGTCATTGGAGACACGGGAGCACATGGATCACTGGAGACACAGGGGTCACTGGAGACGCAGGAGCACACAGGAGTCATTGGAGATGCAGGAGTCATTGGAGACATGGGCACACGGGTCACTGGAGACTCAGGATTCACTGGCAAGATAGGAGCACACAGGTGAAACTGAGGACACAGGGGTCATTGGTGAGATAGGAGCACATGGTGTCACTGGAGACACAGGAGTCACTGGTGAGATAGGAGCACACAGGGGTCACTGGAGACACAGGAGTCACTGGTGAGATAGGAGCACACAGGGGTCACTGGAGGCACAGGAGTCACTGGTGAGATAGGAGCACACAGGGGTCACTGGTGAGATAGGAGCACACAGGGGTCACTGGAGGCACAGGAGTCACTGGTGAGATAGGAGCACACAGGGGTCACTGGTGAGATAGGAGCACACAGGGGTCACTGGTGAGATAGGAGCACACAGGGGTCACTGGAGAGATAGGAGCACACAGGGGTCACTGGTGAGATGGGAGCACACAGGGGTCACTGGTGAGATAGGAGCACACAGGGGTCACTGGCGAGATAGGAGCACACAGGGGTCACTGGAGAGATAGGAGCACACAGGAGTCACTGGTGAGATAGGAGCACACAGGGGTCACTGGTGAGATAGGAGCACACAGGGGTCACTGGTGAGATAGGAGCACACAGGGGTCACTGGTGAGATGGGAGCACACAGGGGTCACTGGTGAGATAGGAGCACACAGGGGTCACTGGTGAGATAGGAGCACACAGGGGTCACTGGTGAGATAGGAGCACACAGGAGTCACTGGTGAGATAGGAGCACACAGGAGTCACTGGTGAGATAGGAGCACACAGGGGTCACTGGAGACACAGGAGTCACTGGTAAGATAGGAGCACACAGGGGTCACTGGAGGCACAGAGGTCACTGGAGACACAGAAGTCACTGGAGACACAGAGGTCACTGGTGAGATAGGAGCACACAGGGGTCACTGATGGCACAGAGGTCACTGGAGACACAGAGGTCACTGGTGAGATAGGAGCACACAGGGGTCACTGATGGCACAGAGGTCACTGGAGACACAGAGGTCACTGGTGAGATAGGAGCACACAGGGGTCACTGGAGACACAGAGGTCACTGGTGAGATAGGAGCACACAGGGGTCACTGGAGGCACAGAGGTCACTGGTGAGATAGGAGCACACAGGGGTCACTGGTGAGATAGGAGCACACAGGGGTCACTGGAGACACAGGGGTCACTGGAGACACAGGGGGTCACTGGAGACACAGGGGTCACTGGTGAGATCGGAGCACACAGGGGTCACTGGAGACACAGAGGTCACTGGTGAGATAGGAGCACACAGGGGTCACTGGTGAGATAGGAGCACACGGGGGTCACTGGAGACACGGGGGTCACTGGAGACACAGGGGTCACTGGTGAGATCGGAGCACACAGGGGTCACTGGTGAGATAGGAGCACACGGGGGTCACTGGAGACACAGGGGTCACTGGAGACACGGGGGTCACTGGAGACACAGGGGTCACTGGAGACACAGGGGTCACTGGTGAGATCGGAGCACACAGGGGTCACTGGTGAGATCGGAGCACACGGGGGTCACTGGAGACACAGGGGTCACTGGAGACACAGAGGTCACTGGAGACACAGAGGTCACTGGAGACACAGAGGTCACCGGTGAGACAGGAGCACACAGGGGTCACTGGAGACACAGGGGTCACTGGAGACACAGGGGTCACCGGTGAGATCGGAGCACACAGGGGTCACTGGAGGCACAGAGGTCACCGGTGAGACAGGAGCACAGGAGTCACTGAGATTTGCCTCTCGGTTGGCTGCGAGTGAAGGATAGGGCTGATGCTGGAACCAATGAGAGGTGAGTGTAACACTCATCGTGTCGATGTTTTGCACCCTCTCTCCTACAGACAAGGTGAGTGTGATGGAGTCCATTGGCCCAATCATCAGAGTGAATGTGGTGACTTCCATTCAGATGGTGGACGTGGAGTTGGTTCCGATGGTGGAAGTTCCTGGCAGTTGGCCCCGGTCGGCCCGTTGGCCGCGGTTCTTCAAGCGATGGCCCTCCAAGGACAAGGCGCGGTGTGTAAAGGTACGAGGACAACTGAAAACCAAAATCAGGATATGTTTTATCTCCAGTGTAAAGAGTTTGTCCAACAATCTCCACACCAAATGTTCCCATCAGAGAATTTCCCCTGTGACAATTCACCTCCTTCATTCACTCGATGGTGTCATAAAGATCGGCAGTGACACCGATATTTGGAGACTTTGATGAGATTATTTTTGGTAATGGAGAATTTGAGGATAAATGTTTCCTATTGGCTCCTAGATACTCCTCACCGTCTCCTTTGACCCCTCCTCCACCTCTTCCATTCCTCCTTCCACCCTCTAACGTCTGATCCCTTCCTCCATCTTCCAGTCCTTTGGCTTTGACCTCATCGCTCGGACCAATTACCACTGGCAGTTGTCCTTCCTACGCGCTGAGCGCCTCCTGCTGGAGGGGATGGAAGAGGATGGCGGGTGCCGGATGAAATGTTTGCGGGTTGTTCGGCAGTTGAAGGAGGACGTTTGGTGTCCTGGAAATCGCCCCGTCATCACGTCGCAACATCTCCAGGTACGACGACTATTTTCTAGAAGCGATTGGCTTCATATTGTATCTATGGTGGGTCCATCCTGACATGGGGTACTTTTACTTTGTCTCCCCCCTGAAACTGGGTAACAGACCCGACCACCTGATTGGCTGAGAGGAGGTTCAGTGTTAGGAAAGCGAATATTCATTCGCTTCTCTAACACACCTGAGTGAAGTGCGAGCGCAATGCTTTGCACTCGCAGGTCCACTTTTTTGAAGCCTATTAGAGCCATAGGCTCCAATCAGGTGCTTCAAAAACACCCCCCGCTGCTGTAATTCAGGCTCCCGGCGTCCAAAAAGGGTCCGGATGCCTGAATAGGGGGTGGGGGGTACAGCGGCAATGGATAGATTAATGCTATTTATAAATCTATCCATACTACAGGGGGGGGGGGGTGGGTGGCTGGAGAGAGGGGGCGGCGCCGGGGCACCCTTAATGGAAGCACCACCACTGCTCTATATAGTGGGAGGAGACAGACTCCATCAAGAGGGAGGGGACAGACTCCATCAAGAGGGAGGGGACAGACTCCATCAAGAGGGAGGGGACAGACTCCATCAAGAGGGAGGAGACAGACTCCATCAAGAGGGAGGGGACAGACTCCATCAAGAGGGAGGGGACAGACTCCATCAAGAGGGTGGGGACAGACTCCATATCATTGGGAGGAGACAGACTCCATCAAGAGGGAGGAGACAGACTCCATATAGTGGGAGGAGACAGACTCCATGTTGTTGGGTGAGGGCAGACTCTATAAAGTGGGAGGAGACAGACTCCATTAAGAGGGAGGGGACAGACTCCATATAGTGGGAGGGGACAGACTCCATCTTGTTGGGTGGAGGCAGACTCAATAAAGAGGGAGGGGACAGACTCCATACAGTGGGAGGAGACAGACTCCATGTTGTTGGGTGGGGGCAGACTCTATATAGTGGGAGGAGACAGACTCCATATGCAAGGCGATTCAGTTTGCAGTTGCAGCGCTATACAAATCATTCATTCATTCATTCATTCAGGAGATAGACTCAATATAGTGGGAGGAGACAGACTTCATATAGTGGGAGGAGACAGACTCCATATAGTGGGAGGAGCAGCTCCATATTGTTGAGTTGAGACAAACTCCATATAGTGGGAGGAGACAGACTCCATATCGTTGGGAGGAGACAGACTCCATATAGTGGGAGGAGACAGACTCCATATCGTTGGGAGGAGACAGACTCCATATCGTTGGGAGGAGACAGACTCCATATAGTGGGAGGAGACAGACTCCATATATTGGGAGGCGACAGACTCCATATCCTTGGGAGGAGACAGACTCCATATAGTGGGAGGAGACAGACTCCATATAGTGGGAGGAGACAGACTCCATATAGTGGGAGGAGACAGACTCCATATAGTTGGGAGGAGACAGACTCCATATCGTTGGGAGGAGACAGACTCCATATCGTTGGGAGGAGACAGACTCCATATCCTTGGGAGGAGACAGACTCCATATAGTGGGAGGGGACAGACTCCATATAGTGGGAGGAGACAGACTCCATATATTGGGAGGAGACAGACTCCATATAGTGGGAGGAGACAGACTCCATATCGTTGGGAGGAGACAGACTCCATATCCTTGGGAGGAGACAGACTCCATATAGTGGGAGGAGACAGACTTCATATATTGGGAGGAGACAGACTCCATATAGTGGGAGGAGACAGACTCCATATATTGGGAGGAGACAGACTCCATATAGTGGGAGGAGACAGACTCCATATAGTGGGAGGAGACAGACTCCATATCCTTGGGAGGAGACAGGCTCCATATAGTGGGAGGAGACAGACTCCATATCCTTGGGAGGAGACAGACTCCATATAGTGGGAGGAGACATACTCCATATAGTGGGAGGAGACAGACTCCATATTGTTGGGAGGAGACAGACTCCATATAGTGGGAGGAGACAGACTCCATATAGTGGGAGGAGACAGACTCCATATAGTGGGAGGAGCCACTCCATATCTGTGTCACCGTCTTTCTTTGTTCTCGGCAGATGATCCTCCTTTGGGAGTGTGAAAGCAAGCCGTCCTCCAAGTCATGGCTGGATTTCGGATCCTGTTTCCTTCGCCTGGTCCGCAGACTTCTGAAATGTTCCAGACAACGCTTCCTGCGCCATTACTTTGTCCGGCGGGCGAATCTGCTGAAAAATGCCGATGCCAACCAGCTGGACAACCTCGCTGACAAACTGGCCCGCTTCTTGCAGAAGCCTTCTTTGGACATGGCTTCATTGGATGGCCACTCCTTTACTTGTTAAAGACAGCCCCTGCTGAGCAAGGAAGGTGGGGCCTCACCGAAAGCCCCTCCCCCCTTCATCTCAGGACATAAAGAGCTCCCCAAAGGGCCCCTCTATTCCAGTACGAGGGGGGCATGATGGATTGCCCATGAGCTTTCCCACTCTACATTCCCATCTTGTTCGGTCTCTCAGGATCCTCAGGGGATGGTTCGTCCAAATCCTTCCATTGCAGCGCACAGAGGAACGATTATATATTAAATGTTGAGACGGATCGCAGTGGTCAAGAATTACCTTCCAGCTCCTAAATGCGGTGCCGATACGTATAGCAAGGAGGAGCCGTGTGGCTCTGGACGGATCTGTAACTCAAGTCTTTGGATTGTGGGGCACTTGGCCACAAATGATACAAATGTGCTCTATGATGCCAGCTGATGGTCAGAGCAGGAACTGCATTGCTTATCGGAGAATCATGTGACCTCCTCTGCACAGATCGCCAAGCGGCCCGGGGATTACCATATAATTTGGAGTTGTGGCATCATATGGTCTCCAGTCCCCTCGCTGGACTGATCGGAGGAAGAGCTGGTGAGGAACATGGACTGCGGAGCCATGGACTCTACACCAGACTTCCTTAGTAAAGGGGTACTCTTTCCTCCATCATTAATTAAACCCTCATATCTCTCTATTGTATCTCACTGCTCTACTGGGCCAACATGGCCCTTCAAGGAGGAGCTGTTTCTGGACTGGGGAACAATGGCCCATGGACTGGTCCCTAATCAAGAGATATTTCCCTAATGAAGAGATATGGAGTGGTCCCTAATGAAGAGATATTTCCCTCATGGCTGCCATGGCAGGGACAGACCTGCTGGTGATTTAGCCTGGATGGTGAGGCTGTAATGGGGTGTTAGGGTCGTATCCCACTGACATGCTCTGTGGAGCCAACAGGTGATGTTTCCGGACCAAGGAAATATGGCCCATGGACTGGGCACCGGGCTTCCCTAATAAAGGGATATTTCCCCATGGCTGCCGTGGCAAAGACTGGTAATTTAGGCTGGATTGTAAGGCCGTATCTATGGGGCAGAGAGTATATTACCAACAGGTGATGTCTACGGATGGAGGAACGATGGCCCACCGACTGGACACCAGGCTACCTTAAAAAGGGGATGTTTTCACCATAGCTGCCATGGTGGCCTTGCTAATAATTTACCCAGGAAGGTGAGGCTGTATGGGGGGGAGGGGGGCAGGGGGGGGTGGGGGAGTGATAGGGTCGCATCTCACTGACTACTCTATGAAGCCAACAGATGACGTCTCCAGACCAAGGAATGGTGGCCCATGGACTGGACATGGACTGGACACCAGGCTTCCTTAATAAATAAATATTTCCCTCATGGCTGCCATGGCAAGGACCGTCCTGCTGGTAATTTAGCCTGGATGGTGAAGATGTAACGGGGGGTTAGGGTCGTATCTGAAGGACAACAGGTGACGTCTCCAGACCAAGGAATGGTGGCCCATGGACTATTAATTGGTCAATGGATTAACCATGGATTATCAATAATAAGGTAATAAAGAGATATTTGCCCATGGCTGCCATGGCAAGGACCGTCCTGCTGGTAATTTAGCCTGGATGGTGAAGATGTAACGGGGGATTAGGGTGGTATCTGAAGGACAACAGGTGATGTCTCCAGACCCAGGAATTATGGCCCATGGACTATGAATTGGTCAATGGATTATCAATAATAAGGAGATATTTGCCCATGGCTGCCATGGCAAGGACCGTCCTGCTGGTGAACCTGTATGGCAGGGTGGGGGGGGGTCATATCTCACCAAACGCTCTACGACGCCAACCGGGGCCCTTTATAGAGGGGCCTCCATCTCTCTGTTGATGCCATTGATGTGATATGAAAAATAAGTTCAACCAAAGTATGAGATCTATAAATATAATAAAATAGAACATTATAACCCCAATCTGTCCATTCCTATCCATCAACCTTCACCGACACCAGACCTCCGACACCAGCCCCCCGGGCATTCCATCCAAACCAACTAGAAACTCTCCGACACCCTCACTGGAGGGATATTCTACCCACCCCACCCCCCAAATTCCATTTAAAGGGTATCTACAAATGTTTCAGAACTGTATGTAAATGAGGTCAATAATCTGGAAATAAAATTATCAATGTTTAAAAAAAATAAATAAAAAAAATCTATATATAGTATAATTCTATACGTTGATATATGTATACATGTTGGAATATTCAAAGGGGATTTATGCTTGTCCAACCCACCCCATTTTACTATAAGATAGGAGTGTACCTAGATTAATTGGGCGGAGCTAGTTCCATGCAGATGGGTGTGTCTAAACTGGGTGGGTGTTTGGTGCATGGGCACGTGGAGATATATATATATATATATATATATATATAGAAGCACCTCCAAGAGAAAGGTCACTGTCCATTTTAGGCTCTGAGGAAAAAGGGTATGACCTCGAAACGCGTCGGCCCAGTTAGGACATTGTCTGATCCTCATACTATCAGGTCCGGTTTGCCGGTGCTCAGAGACGCTGTTATACTATTTGACAAGCCTTAACTTCCTGTTTGTTTGTGAGTATAAATATTGTTTTTATGCTTTGAATAAAAAAATGTGCCATTTGGTAACGCAGAAGGTCGGTGCGCCCCCCTCCTTTTGTCCTATAATTCTATATGTACCCGAGGACTGCCCATTGGACCGCAGAAATACTACAGGAGGCATTAGAGATTGGGGATGAGATTCTGGGGATTCTGGGAATGTGTTTTGGGGGACGCTGAGGGACAGGGGGTGCTTTATGGAAGAAGCCCATAGATTGGGATCACACTATGGGGGATACCCAGACATTGGGGGCGCATTTCAGGAGGAGCTCAGAGACCGTGAATGTCCTTCTGGTGACATAAATCTGGGCATGTGCTTTGGTGGGCGCTGAGAGACGGGGGACACAAGTAGGGAGATGCCCATAGATTAGGAACGCACTTCGGGAGATGCCCAGAGATGGGGAAATGCTTCGGGAGATGCCCAGAGATGGGGAAATGCTTCAGGAGATGCCCAGAGATGGAGAAATGCTTCGGGAGATGCCCAGAGATGGGGAAATGCTTCGGGAGATGCCCAGAGATGGGGAAATGCTTCTGGAGATGCCCAGAGATGGGGAAATGCTTCGGGAGATGCCCAGAGATGGGGAAATGCTTCGGGAGATGCCCAGAGATGGGGAAATGCTTCGGGAGATGCCCAGAGATGGGGAAATGCTTCGGGAGATGCCAAGAGATGGGGAAATGCTTCGGGAGATGCCCAGAGATGGGGAAATGCTTCGGGAGATGCCCAGAGATGGAGAAATGCTTCAGGAGATGCCCAGAGATGGGGAAATGCTTCGGGAGATGCCCAGAGATGGGGAAATGCTTCAGGAGATGCCCAGAGATAGGGAAATGCTTCGGGAGATGCCCAGAGATGGGGAAATGCTTCGGGAGATGCCCAGAGATGGGGAAATGCTTCAGGAGATGCCCAGAGATGGGGAAATGCTTCGGGAGATGCCCAGAGATGGGGAAATGCTTTGGGAGATGCCCAGAGATGGAGAAATGCTTCGGGAGATGCCCAGAGATGGGGAAATGCTTCGGGAGTTGCCAAGAGATGGGGAAATGCTTCGGGAGATGCCCAGAGATGGGGAAATGCTTCAAGAGATGCCCAGAGATAGGGAAATGCTTCGGGAGATGCCCAGAGATGGGGAAATGCTTCGGGAGATGCCCAGAGATGGAGAAATGCTTCGGGAGATGCCCAGAGATGGAGAAATGCTTCAGGAGATGCCCAGAGATGGGGAAATGCTTCGGGAGATGCCCAGAGATGGGGAAATGCTTCGGGAGATGCCCAGAGATGGAGAAATGCTTCAGGAGATGCCCAGAGATGGGGAAATGCTTCGGGAGACGCCCAGAGATGGGGAAATGCTTCGGGAGATGCCAAGAGATGGGGTAATGCTTCGGGAGATGCCCAGAGATGGGGAAATGCTTCAGGAGATGCCCAGAGATGGGGAAATGCTTCGGGAGACGCCCAGAGATGGGGAAATGCTTCGGGAGATGCCAAGAGATGGGGAAATGCTTCGGGAGATGCCAAGAGATGGGGAAATGCTTCGGGAGATGCCCAGAGATGGGGAAATGCTTCGGGAGATGCCCAGAGATGGGGAAATGCTTCAGGAGATGCCCAGAGATGGGGAAATGCTTCAAGAGATGCCCAGAGATGGGGAAATGCTTTGGGAAATGGCCAGAGATGGGGAAATGCTTCGGGAGATGCCCAGAGATGGGGAAATGCTTCAGGAGATGCCCAGAGATGGGGAAATGCTTCAAGAGATGCCCAGAGATGGGGAAATGCTTCGGGAGATGCCCAGAGACGGGGAAATGCTTCGGGAGATGCCCAGAGATGGGGAAATGCTTCGGGAGATGCCCAGAGATGGATAAAAATGCTTCAGGAGATGCCCAGAGATGGGGAAATGCTTCAAGAGATGCCCAGAGATGGGGAAATGCTTCGGGAGATGCCCAGAGATGGGGAAATGCTTCGGGAGATGCCCAGAGATGGGGAAATGCTTCGGGAGATGCCCAGAGATGGGGAAATGCTTCGGGAGATGCCCAGAGATGGGGAAATGCTTCGGGAGATGCCCAGAGATGGGGAAATGCTTCAAGAGATGCCCAGAGATGGGGAAATGCTTCGGGAGATGCCCAGAGATGGGGAAATGCTTCGGGAGATGCCCAGAGATGGGGAAATGCTTCGGGAGATGCCCAGAGATGGGGAAATGCTTCGGGAGATGCCCAGAGATGGGGAAATGCTTCGGGAGATGCCCAGAGATGGGGAAATGCTTCAAGAGATGCCCAGAGATAGGGAAATGCTTCGGGAGATGCCCAGAGATGGGGAAATGCTTCGGGAGATGCCCAGAGATGGGGAAATGCTTCGGGAGATGCCCAGAGATGGGGAAATGCTTCAAGAGATGCCCAGAGATGGGGAAATGCTTTGGGAAATGGCCAGAGATGGGGAAATGCTTCGGGAGATGCCAAGAGATGGGGAAATGCTTCGGGAGATGCCCAGAGATGGGGAAATGCTTCGGGGGATGCCCAGAGATGGAGAAATGCTTCAAGAGATGCCAAGAGATGGGGAAATGCTTCGGGAGATGCCCAGAGATGGGGAAATGCTTCGGGAGATGCCCAGAGATGGGGAAATGCTTCGGGAGATGCCCAGAGATGTAGAAATGCTTCGGGAGATGCCCAGAGATGGGGAAATGCTTCGGGAGATGCCCAGAGATGGGGAAATGCTTCGGGAGATGCCCAGAGATGGGGAAATGCTTCGGGAGATGCCCAGAGATGGGGAAATGCTTCGTGAGATGCCCAGAGATGGGGAAATGCTTCGGGAGATGCCCAGAGATGGGGAAATGCTTCGGGAGATGCCCAGAGATGAGGAAATGCTTCAGAAGATGCCCAGAGATGGGGAAATGCTTCGGGAGATGCCCAGAGATGGGGAAATGCTTCGGGAGATGCCCAGAGATGGGGAAATGTTTCGGGAGATGCCCAGAGATGTAGAAATGCTTCGGGAGATGCCCAGAGATGGGGAAATGCTTCGGGAGATGCCCAGAGATGGGGAAATGCTTCAGGAGATGCCCAGAGATGGGAAAATGCTTCAGGAGATGCCCAGAGATGGAGAAATGCTTCGGGAGATGCCCAGAGATGGGGAAATGCTTCGGGAGATGCCCAGAGATGGGGAAATGCTTTGGGAGATGCCCAGAGATGGGGAAATGCTTCGGGAGATGCCCAGAGATGGGAAAATGCTTCGGGAGATGCCCAGAGACGGGGAAATGCTTCGGGAGATGCCCAGAGATGGGGAAATGCTTCGGGAGATGCCTAGAGATGGGGAAATGCTTTGGGAAATGGCCAGAGATGGGGAAATGCTTCGGGAGATGCCCAGAGACGGGGAAATGCTTCGGGAGATGCCCAGAGATGGGGAAATGCTTCGGGAGATGCCCAGAGACGGAGAAATGCTTCGGGAGATGCCCAGAGATGGGGAAATGCTTCGGGAGATGCCCAGAGATGGGGAAATGCTTCAGGAGATGCCCAGAGATGAGGAAATGCTTCAGGAGATGCCCAGAGATGGGGAAATTCTTCAGGAGATGCCCAGAGATGGGGAAATGCTTCGGGAGATGCCCAGAGATGGGGACACACTTCAGAAGAGGCCCAGAGATTAGGAACACACTTTGTGAGATGCCCAGAGATGGAGAAATGCTTCGGGAGATGCCCAGAGATGGGGAAATGCTTCGGGAGATGCCCAGAGATGGGGAAATGCTTCGGGAGATGCCCAGAGATGGGGAAATGCTTCGGGAGATGCCCAGAGATGGGGAAATGCTTCGGGAGATGCCCAGAGATGGGGAAATGCTTCGGGAGATGCCCAGAGATGGGGAAATGCTTCGGGAGATGCCCAGAGATGGGGAAATGCTTCGGGAGATGCCCAGAGATGGAGAAATGCTTCGGGAGATGCCCAGAGATGGGGAAATGCTTTTGGAAATGGCCAGAGATGTGGAAATACTTCGGGAGATGCCCAGAGATGGGGAAATGCTTCGGGACATGCCCAGAGATGGGGAAATGCTTCGGGAGATGCCCAGAGATGGGGAAATTCTTCAGGAGATGCCCAGAGATGGGGAAATGCTTCGGCAGATGCCCAGAGATGGGGAAATGCTTCGGGAGATGCCCAGAGATGGGGAAATGCTTCGGGAGATGCCCAGAGATGGGGAAATTCTTCGGGAGATTCCCAGAGATGGGGAAATGCTTCGGGAGATGCCCAGAGATGGGGAAATGCTTCGGGAGATGCCCAGGGATGGGGAAATGCTTCGGGAGAGGCCCAGAGATGGAGAAATGCTTCAGGAGATGCCCAGAGATGGGGAAATGCTTCGGGAGATGCCCAGGGATGGGGAAATGCTTCAGGAGAGGCCCAGAGATGGAGAAATGCTTTGGGAGATGCCCAGGGATGGGGAAATGCTTTGGGAGATGCCCAGAGATGGGGAAATGCTTCGGGAGATGCCCAGAGATGGGGAAATGCTTCGGGAGATGCCCAGAGATGGGGAAATGCTTCGGGAGATGCCCAGAGATGGGGAAATGCTTCAGGAGATGCCCAGAGACAGGGGACACACTTCAGAAGAGGCCCATAGATTGGGAACACACTTTGGGAGATGCCCAGAGACCGGGGCCACACCTCAGGAGACACTCAGAGATTAGGGATGCACTGTAGGAGATGCCCAGAGATGGGGGACGCAGATCAGTATAGACCCATAGACTGGAGACACCTAGAAACCAGACACATGCTTAAGGGGATGCCCAGAGACTGGGGGGACACCTCAGGAGATGTCCAAAAATTAGGGACACACCTTGGGAGACTCCGGGGACTGTGGATACATCTCAGGAGACACCCAGAGATTGAAAACACACTATGGGAGATGCCCCGAGATTGGCCACGTTCTTTGGGAGACACCCAGAGACGAGGAAGAACCTTTAGGAGACGCCCAGAGACTGGGGACGTGCTTCAGGAGATGCTCAGAGACTGGAGACATGCTTCAGGAGATGCTCAGATACTGGGGTTATGCCTTGAGAGACACCCATAGATTGGGGACACTTTTCATGAGATGCCCAGAGAGGGGGATGTGCTTTCTTTGGATGCCAAGAGACCAGGGAGATGTCCAGAAATTAGTGGCATGCTACAAGAAAGTGCTAGAGATTATTGCCCATATTGTCCCTTTACAAGTCAGCGCCCCTATAGCCCCATCTAGTGGCCGTTCCTTATATTGCATCATCTCTATAACACAATATATGGTACAATGTCGGCATCTAGTGGCCGTTTCCAATATTGCATCATCTTTTATAACAATATGTGGTACAGTGCCGGCATCTAGGGGCTGTTCCCCATATTGCATCATCTTCATAGCAGAAAGTTTATAGTAGATTGTGTAGTGTTGGCATCTAGTGGCCATATCTGTACTCATTCCGAGTCAGTGGGTTAGAATGGCTGTCAGGTAAGATGAGCAGAACACCCCCTGGTTTGGTTCGCAGCAGAACTCCCGCACAGAGAAAAATTCCGATCCAAACAACGTCGAACCCCATTGAAGTCTATGGGAGCCGAACTTGAAAAATCGAAAGTTCCCATTTTGAAAGCGTATATTCAAGTAATTGGCCATAACAGGGTATGAGGGTCCGGGTACTGCCCTGTATTAAGTATCAATAAAAACATATATTTTAAAAACAATCATTTTTAAAAGTGCAGTGATTTACTGATGTTTAAAGTGAAACAATAAAAAAGAAAAATTATTTTCAATACAGTCCCTTAGTCTGCCTGAAAAGTGGAGCATCTGTACCATGTATAGAACCTGCTGCAGCAAAACTGACATTTATAATGAAAAAGTCAAATCACATTTAAATTGATTTGCGGTTAAATTTGCTGGCACCCGGCTATTTAAAAGAAGACAAAACAGCGTAGGGTCCCCCCCCCATCCCCTGCCCCCCCCCCCCCCCCCCCAGTCCATACCAGACCCTTGTCCAAGTATGCAGGTCAGGAAAGGTGGGGATGAGCGAGCGCCCCCTTCTTCTGTAGCATATCAGGCCACATGGGGGGGGGGGGTGCTTTGGGCGGGGGGGGGGGTTCTGTGCTTTGGGGCGGGGGGGGGGGGGGGGTTTTGGGGCGGGGGGGGGGCTCTGTGTCCCCCATCCCAAAGCACATTGTCCCCAGGGGGACAAGAGTCTCTTCCCCACAACCCTGGGCTGTGGGGGCTTGCAGGCAGGTAGCTTATCGGAATCTAGAAGCCCCCCTTTAAGAAGGTGGCCCCTATATCCCGCCCCCCCATGTGAATGAGTATGGGGTACATTCACCAAAAAAAAGTGTCAAAAAGTAATAAAAACATAGTTTTTGACAATTCCTTTATTTAAAAATAAATAAAATAGTGTCGATGAATTGTGTTTTTATTACTTTTTGACACTTTTTTGGTGAATTGGTAGGGGTACTGATTCACATAAGGGGGGGCTGGGATCTGGGGGCCCCTTCTAAAAGGGGGCTTCCAGATTCCGATAAGCCCCTCGCCTGCAGACCCCGACAACCACAGCGCAGGGTTGTAGGGAAGACCCTTCTCCCCATCAACATGCCACAAATCATCCCCCCATGTTGAGGGTATGTGGCCTGGTATGGTTCGGGGGGGGGGCACGTAATTATTTTTTACATAATTTTTTTTAACTGCAAATGTTTTTTTTATTCAGCTGTCAGCGGGGGAAGCTCGGCTGATGACGGTAGGAAAGGACGCTGCAGCTGGCTTCCTGGCCCCGCCCCTTAACAACCAGCTATTGCCCAATCAGAACGCAGAATGCACTGTGCAGCACGCAGTGCATTGCAGGGCATTCAGCGGGGCCAACACCCTGAAAATCCGGGTGTTCCCTCCGAACGGGGTGAACAGCCAATGTTCGGCCTGGACTCATGCTCCGGCCGAACCGTTCGCCCAACACTACTGTCAGGCAATTAGCATTTTCAGGCGTTCTGCCCTGAATGTCTGTCACAGAAGGTGAGGGGGGGAGGGGACATGGGAAGTCTGTAGGAAGTGACATTTATAGGGTGATCTGATGGATTTGTGGGTAGATAATACAATCTGCCCTTGTACTGCCCCCTCCTGGGGGGGGGGGGGGGGGGTCAGACTTTTCCTTTTTTTAAGTACTGATAACATTAAAGAATATATATGGATAGAATGTCCAAAAAAAAAATGTAGAAAAAAAACATGCAAGGAATGAAAAATAAGTAAATCGATCGACAGGAACTCCAGAAAAGGAAACCTTCCATTGCTATATATTCTTTAATAGACAGAGGGGCGAAAAATCCACCAAATCCCTTTGCAAACCCAGATTTTACCTTGTAAAAGTAGCAATGACATCATTACCTGACATCATCATCATATCCTGTGCAGGGAGCAGAGCTGTGGGAGGGGCCAGAAGGCTGCTTGTAACAAACTACAGGAGGGGGGCGGAGACAAGACCACTCCCCCAGCACAAGGAGAGAGCAGAGCTGTGGGAGGGGCCCAGTAGGTTCCACCCACTACAGGAGGGGGCGGAGACAAGAACAATTTATTTTTCAATAAAATAAAGATCTCTTAATTAGCAGCTCTGTAATGATATTGGTTCCTTTCCTCCTCTTCTGGGGTCTCTGCTCCTCCTTCCTGAATCTGCCCCCCATAGTCTGTTATAGGGGCTCCCATGTTGTCTCGTTACCAAACTGGGCTGGATCAGAGGGGAGCCAGGCAAGTGTTTTGGCCAGGGGAGGGGGGGGGGCAGAAGAACAGGTAGTGGAGGGGGGGGGGCAGAAGAACAGGTAGTAGGGGGGGCAGAAGAACAGGTAGTGGAGGGGGGGGGGCAGAAGAACAGGTAGTGGGGGGCAGAAGAACAGGTAGTGGATGGGGGGGGGGGCAGAAGTACAGGTAGTGGAGGGGGGGCAGAAGAACAGGTAGGGGGGGGGGCAGAAGAACAGGTAGTGGAGGGGGGCAGAAGAACAGGTAGTGGAGGGGGGGCAGAAGAACAGGTAGTGGAGGGGGGCAGAAGAACAGGTAGTGGGGGGGGGCAGAAGAACAGGTAGTGGAGGGGGGGGGGGGCAGAAGAACAGGTAGTGGGGGGGGGCAGAAGAACAGGTAGTGGAGGGGGGGCAGGGGGGGGGGGCAGAAGAACAGGTAGTGGGGGGGGGGGGGGCAGAAGAACAGGTAGTGGGGGGCAGAAGAACAGGTAGTGGATGGGGGGGGGGCAGAAGTACAGGTAGTGGAGGGGGGGCAGAAGAACAGGTAGTGGAGGGGGGGCAGAAGAACAGGTAGTGGAGGGGGGCAGAAGAACAGGTAGTGGAGGGGGGGCAGAAGAACAGGTAGTGGAGGGGGGGCAGAAGAACAGGTAGTGGGGGGGGGGCAGAAGAACAGGTAGTGGAGGGGGGGCAGAAGAACAGGTAGTGGAGGGGGGGCAGAAGAACAGGTAGTGGAGGGGGGGGCAGAAGAACAGGTAGTGGGGGGGGGCAGAAGAACAGGTAGTGGGGGGCAGAAGAACAGGTAGTGGATGGGGGGGGCAGAAGTACAGGTAGTGGGGGGGCAGAAGAACAGGTAGTGGGGGGCAGAAGAACAGGTAGTGGGGGGGGGCAGAAGAACAGGTAGTGGAGGGGGGGCAGAAGAACAGGTAGTGGGGGGGGCAGAAGAACAGGTAGTGGGGGGCAGAAGAACAGGTAGTGGGGGGGGGGGGCAGAAGAACAGGTAGTGGGGGGGGGCAGAAGAACAGGTAGTGGAGGGGGGCAGAAGAACAGGTAGTGGAGGGGGGGCAGAAGAACAGGTAGTGGAGGGGGGGCAGAAGAACAGGTAGTGGAGGGGGGGCAGAAGAACAGGTAGTGGGGGGGCAGAAGAACAGGTAGTGGGGGGGCAGAAGAACAGGTAGTGGGGGGCAGAAGAACAGGTAGTGGAGGGGGGGCAGAAGAACAGGTAGTGGAGGGGGGGGGCAGAAGAACAGGTAGTGGAGGGGGGGGCAGAAGAACAGGTAGTGGGGGGGGGGGGCAGAAGAACAGGTAGTGGGGGGGCAGAAGAACAGGTAGTGGAGGGGGGGGGCAGAAGAACAGGTAGTGGAGGGGGGGGGGGGCAGAAGAACAGGTAGTGGGGGGGGGCAGAAGAACAGGTAGTGGGGGGGGGGCAGAAGAACAGGTAGTGGGGGGCAGAAGAACAGGTAGTGGGGGGCAGAAGAACAGGTAGTGGGGGGGCAGAAGAACAGGTAGTGGGGGGGGGGGGGGCAGAAGAACAGGTAGTGGGGGGCAGAAGAACAGGTAGTGGGGGGCAGAAGAACAGGTAGTGCAGTAAATGTAGTACGGTGACGTATATTATAGGTCAGTGTCGCGCTGCTCTCTGAATTCACCAAAACCAATATTTAAGTGAATAAATCTATAAATATGCCAATACACTGAAATGTGCCAATCTGTGTATAATCCACATTATTGATGCCCAGCATAAGGCCCCTTTCACACTGGGGCGGTTTGCAGGCGCTATTGCGCTAAAAATAGCGCCTGCAAACCTGTCTTCAGTGTGAAAGCCCCGAGAGCTCTCACATTGGAGCGGTGCGCTTGCAGGACGCTGAAAAATGTCCTGCTAGCCGCATCTTTGGTGCGCTGTAGGAGAGGTGTATTTACCGCTCCTAAAGCGTCCCCTCCCATTGAAAACCATGGGGCAGCGCTCCGAACCCGCCCGCAAAGCGCCGCTGAAGCGGCGCTTTGCGGGCGGTATTAACCCTTTTTCGGCCACTTGCGGGGGTAAAACTGCCCCGCTAGCGGCCGGAATGCACCGCTAAAACGACGCTAAAGCGGCTTTACCGCCAGCGCACCCAGCGCCCCAGTGTGAAACCAGCATTTTTCTCATTGACTCTGTGATCACAGCGGTGACCTGTAGGGTGTGTGCAGGGAGCGTGCACAGGGGAGCGCTGTGGCTGTTTTTTCGGCCATAGCGCGGATGTCAAGTGGTTAATGAGGGGGGCCCCAGATCCCGCCCCATTGTAAAAAGTAAAAACCACGGGAGGCCTCCCGCCATATGCCCACTCTGCCCGCTCTGCGTTTTGACAGTTCTTAAGCAAGGTTCTTAAGCAAGGGGCGGGGCCACCTGGCTACATCACCTGTTCTGAGATCACGTGACGATAGAGTTACATTGAGGGACGCTGTTTTTTTATTTTTTAATAAAGGACTTTTCAAAAACTGTGTATTGTGGTTATTAGTTTTTGGCACTTTTTTGGTGAATGGGTAGAATGCGCTGTACACCTCGAGGAGAAAGGGGCCCATTGGGGGTCTCCAGTTATGATGATGGCGGTCCTTGGTGTCAGTGCGGTGACTCCTCTACAGTCAGTGTTGGTGCCATCAAAGACAAATGTCTTCCGATGTCACAGATTTCCCTCCACTTTGTCCTTTCCTGTCTGCAGAAATGCCCATTGACAGTCGGGGGTCTCCGGTCCCCCTGAGAGGTGAGCGCCCCCCCCCCCACCCCCCCGACACAAAGACAGGACAGGAGGAGAAGCGGAAAAATCTCATCTTTCCTACATTGTAGATCCTGAGAGCTCAGCACTGTCTGCACTTATCATAATCCCCACAGGGTGTCAGTATAGCACCATTTCAGGGGCACTTGGAGTGCTGATCCCCTATAGGGGGCACATGGAGTGCTGATCCCCTATAGGGGGCACATGGAGTGCTGATCCCCCATAGGGGGCACATGGAGTGCTGATCCCCCATAGGGGGCACATGGAGTGCTGATCCCCCATAGGGGGCACATGGAGTGCTGATCCCCCATAGGGGGCACATGGAGTGCTGATCCCCCATAGGGGGCACATGGAGTGCTGATCCCCCATAGGGGGCACATGGAGTGCTGATCCCCCATAGAGGGCACATGGAGTGCTGATCCCCCATAGAGGGCACATGGAGTGCTGATCCCCTATAGGGGGCACATGGAGTGCTGATCCCCCATAGGGGGCACTTGGAGTGCTGATCCCCCATAGAGGGCACATGGAGTGCTGATCCCCCATAGAGGGCACATGGAGTGCTGATCCCCCATAGGGGGCACTTGGAGTGCTGATCCCCCATAGAGGGCACATGGAGTGCTGATCCCCCATAGAGGGCACATGGAGTGCTGATCCCCCATAGGGGGCACTTGGAGTGCTGATCCCCCATAGAGGGCACATGGAGTGCTGATCCCCCATAGAGGGCACATGGAGTGCTGATCCCCCATAGAGGGCACATGATCCCCCATAGGGGGCACTTGGAGTGCTGATCCCCCATAGAGGGCACTTGGAGTGCTGATCCCCCATAGGGGGCACATGGAGTGCTGATCCCCCATAGGGGGCACTTGGAGTGCTGATCCCCCATAGGGGGCACATGGAGTGCTGATCCCCCATAGGGGGCACATTCTGTATATCCTCTATTTCTGTCTCCCGGGGTGGAGCTCCTGATATCCGGGACAGTTATATATAAAATAAAAAAAGTGTGAATTAAATCACAGAAATGATCAGGGGGTGTGGTGACCCCGGGGTCATATCTGTGTGATTGGGGAATACAGGGGGTGTGGTGACCCCGGGGTCATGTCGGACTGATTGGGGGAATACAGGGGGTGGGGTGACCCCGGTGTCATGTCGGTCTGATTGGGGGAATACAGGGGTTGTGGTGACCCCGGGGTCATGTCTGTCTGATTGGGGGAATACAGGGGGTGTGGTGACCCCGGGGTCATGTCTGTCTGATTGGGGGAATACAGGGGGTGTGGTGACCCCGGGGTCATGTCAGTCTGATTGGGGGAATACAGGGGGTGTGGTGACCCCGGGGTCATGTCGGTCTGATTGGGGGAAAACAGGGGGTGTGGTGACCCCGGGGTCATGTCAGACTGATTGGGGGGGATACAGGGGGTGTGGTGACCCCGGGGTCATGTCGGTCTGATTGGGGGAATACAGGGGGTGTGGTGACCCCGGGGTCATGTCTGTCTGATTGGGGGAATACAGGGGGTGTGGTGACCCCGGGGTCATGTCAGTGTGATTGGGGGAATACAGGGGGTGTGGTGACCCCGGGGTCACGTCTGTCTGATTGGGGGAATACAGGGGGTGTGGTGACCCCGGGGTCATGTCGGACTGATTGGGGGAATACAGGGGGTGTGGTGACCCCGGGGTCATGTCTGTCTGATTGGGGGAATACAGGGGGTGTGGTGACCCCGGGGTCATGTCTGTCTGATTGGGGGAATACAGGGGGTGTGGTGACCCCGGGGTCATGTCGGTCTGATTGGGGGAATACAGGGGGTGTGGTGACCCCGGGGTCATGTCTGTCTGATTGGGGGAATACAGGGGGTGTGGTGACCCCGGGGTCAGGTCTGTCTGATTGGGGGAATACAGGGGGTGTGGTGACCCCGGGGTCATGTCTGTCTGATTGGGGGAATACAGGGGGTGTGGTGACCCCGGGGTCATGTCGGTGTGATTGGGGGAATACAGGGGGTGTGGTGACCCCGGGGTCATGTCTGTGTGATTGGGGGAATACAGGGGGTGTGGTGACCCCGGGGTCATGTCGGTCTGATTGGGGGAATACAGGGGGTGTGGTGACCCCGGGGTCATGTCTGTCTGATTGGGGGAATACAGGGGGTGTGGTGACCCCGGGGTCATGTCTGTGTGATTGGGGGAATACAGGGGGTGTGGTGACCCCGGGGTCATGTCGGTCTGATTGGGGGAATACAGGGGGTGTGGTGACCCCGGGGTCATGTCTGTCTGATTGGGGGAATACAGGGGGTGTGGTGACCCCGGGGTCATGTCTGTCTGATTGGGGGAATACAGGGGGTGTGGTGACCCCGGGGTCATGTCTGTCTGATTGGGGGAATACAGGGGGTGTGGTGACCCCGGGGTCATGTCTGTCTGATTGGGGGAATACAGGGGGTGTGGTGACCCCGGGGTCATTTCGGTCTGATTGGGGGAATACAGGGGGTGTGGTGACCCCGGGGTCATGTCGGTCTGATTGGGGGAATACAGGGGGTGTGGTGACCCCGGGGTCATGTCTGTCTGATTGGGGGAATACAGGGGGTGTGGTGACCCCGGGGTCATGTCTGTCTGATTGGGGGAATACAGGGGGTGTGGTGACCCCGGGGTCATGTCGGTCTGATTGGGGGGATACACCCCTCGCCCGCCTCTCTGTATATATAAATATATACAGCCACAAAACCAACAGACCTCCACCAACCACCTTCCCATCCCCCTCTCATTCACTGGGAACACCGCTGTCCTCTGCAGTGTCAGGCCGGCTGATATCAGGAAACCTGGAAGTGGCTGCAAAGAGCCTGCAGGAGATCAGCAGTGCTGAGCTGCAACATGAGAATTGAATAAGATACACGGAGACCCCGACATTCACCAGACATTCCCTGCGGGAGAATCTTCCCGATCCGTGTGTGTGACCCCCCCCCCCCCCCCCACCGGGAGAACGTCCCCTCCCCCGCTTTATATATATTCCCCGGATCCGGGTCTATATACTCCCCCCCCATGAGAGATTTTCGGATTGGACGGATCAGACCCGGAACATTCCGGTCTCCGGCTTGTAAAGTCACTTTATGATGTTGGTTTATGGGATGTGAAGTTCATTATATACAATGGGAGGGGGAGGGGAGGATTACAGGAGAGCGCCGGCCCTTTAATGAGCCCTGTATACAGTATACAGAGAATATATTGTGTGTAATGTAAAGTATAGAAATTGTAACAAGAATGTAAATAAAATGTATATAAAATGTGGAGAGTATATATATATATATACAGTGCTTGGAAAAAGTATTCATACCCCTTAAAATTTCCCACCTTTTGTTACAACCCAAAACATAAATGTATTTTATTGGGATTTTCTGTGATGGACCAACACAAAGTGTCACATAATTGTGAAGTGGAAGGAAAATGATACAAATAAATATGTGAAAAGTGTGGGGGGGAGGGGCATTTGTATTCAGCCCCCTTTACTCTGATAACTAACATCTAGTGGAACCAATTGCCTTCAGAAGTCACCTAATTAGTAAATAGAGTCCACCTGTGTGTCATTCAATCTCAGTATAAATACAGCTGTTCTGTGAAGCCCTCAGAGGTTTGTTAGAGAACCTTAGTGAATAAACAGCATCATGAAGGCCAAGGAACACACCAGACAGGTCAGGGATAAAGTTGTGGAGAAGTATAAAGCAGGGTCAGGTTATAATAAATCTCCCAAGCTTTGACCATCTCACGGAGCTCTGTTCAATCCATCATCGGAAAATGGAAAGAGTATGGCACAACTGCAAACCTACCAAGACATGGCCGTCCATCTAAACTGACCGGGCCGGGCAAGGAGAGCATTCATCAGAGAAGAGCCAAGAGGTCCATGGTAACTCTGGAGGAGCTGCAGAGATCCACAGCTCAGGGGGGAGAGTCTGTCCACAGGACAACTATTAGTCGTGTTCTCCACAAATCTGCCCTTTATGGAAGAGTGACAAGAAGAAAGACATTGGAGAAAGAAAGTCATAAGAAGTCCTGTTTGTAGTTTGTGAGAAGCCATGTGGGGGAGGGGAGCAAACATGTGGAAGAAGGTGATCTGCTCACATGAGACCAAAATTCTACTTTATGGCCTAAAAGCAAAACGCTGTGTGTGGGGGAAACTAACACTGCCCATCCCCCTGAACACACCATCCCCACCGTGAAACATGGTGGTGGCAGCATCATGTGGTGGGGATGGATTTCTTCAGCAGGGACAGGGAAGCTGGTCAGAGTTGATGGGAAGATGGATGGAGACAAATACAGGACAATCTTAGAAGAAAACCTGTTAGAGTCGGCAAAAGACTTGGGACTGGGGGGGAGGGTCACCTTCCAGCAGGACAACGACCCGAAACATACAGCCAGAGCTACAATGGAATGGATTAGATCAAAGCATATTCATGTGTTAGAATGGCCCAGTCACAGTCCAGACCTAAATCACATTGAGAATCTGTGGCAAGACTTGAAAATTGCTGATCACAGACGCTCTCCATCCAATCTGACAGAGCTTGAGATATTTTACAAAGAAGAATTGGCAGAAATGTCCTCTCTAGATGGGCAAAGCTGGTAGAGACACCCCCAAAAAGACTTGTAGAGAAAGGAGGTTCTACAGAGTATTGCCTCCGGGGGGCGCCATACAAATACCCCCCTCCCCCCCCCCCCCACACTTCACATATTTATTTGTATCATTTTCCTTCCACTTCACAATTATGTGACACTTTGTGTTGGCTCATCACATAAAATCCCAATAAAATACATTTATGTTTTGGTTGTAACAAAATGTGGGAAATTTCAAGGGGTATGAATACTTTTTCCAGGCACTGTGTATAGCAGATATGATGGATTAGGTGGGGGTGAGTCTGAGGCTGTGGAGGGATCCACCAGCCATTTGGACCAAACCTTGTCCTATTTTTGGGGGCAACCCCTCTTAGCATAGCAATCTTTGTAGAGAGGCAGGCTGTTATTGACCAATTGTTTCCACAAGGAGAGAGGAGGAGTAGGCTTACACCAGCTGAGGGTTATGGCTTTGCGGGCATAAAAAAGAAGTAACCCGACCAGGGTGCAGCTTGACACCGTGGGAATTATTCGTTCTATCAGGCCCAATATACAAATTTCTATGGAGGGTTGGAGTGGTATGGTGGTGGGTTGGAGTGGTATAGTTGAGGGTTGGAGTGGTATGGTGGTGGGTTGGAGTGGTATGGTGGTTGGTTGGAGTGGTATGGTGGTGGGTTGGAGTGGTATGGTGGTGGGTTGGAGTGGTATGGTGGAGGGTTGGAGTGGTATGGTGGTGGGTTGGAGTGGTATGGTGGTTGGTTGGTTGGAGTGGTATGGTGGTTGGTTGGAGTGGTATGGTGGTTGGTTGGAGTGGTGTGTTGGTGGGTTGGAGTGGTATGGTGGTTGGTTGGAGTGGTATGGTGGTGGGTTGGAGAGGTATGGTGGTTGGTTGGTTGGTTGGAGTGATACGGTGGTGGGTTGGAGTGGTACGGTGGTGGGTTGGAGTTGTATGGTGGAGGGCTGGAGTGGTATGGTGGTTGGTTGGTTGGTTGGAGTGGTGTGGTGGTGGGTTGGAGTGGTATGGTGGTTGGTTGGTTGGAGTGGTACGGTGGTGGTTTGGAGTTGTATGGTGGAGGGTTGGAGTGGTACGGTGGTGGGTTGGAGTGGTACGGTGGAGGGTTGGAGTGGTATGGTGGTGGGTTGGAGTGGTACAGTGGAGGGTTGGAGTGGTACGGTGGTGGGTTGGAGTGGTACGGTGGTTGGTTGGAGTGGTACGGTGGTGGGTTGGAGTGGTACGGTGGTGGGTTGGAGTGGTACGGTGGTGGGTTGGAGTGGTACGGTGGAGGGTTGGAGTGGTACGGTGGTGGGTTGGAGTGGTACGGTGGTGGGTTGGAGTGGTACGGTGGTGGGTTGGAGTGGTATGGTGGAGGGTTGGTTGGTTGGAGTGGTATGGTGGTGGGTTGGAGTGGTACGGTGGAGGGTTGGAGTGGTACGGTGGTGGGTTGGAGTGGTATGGTGGTTGGCTGGTTGGTTGGAGTGGTATGGTGGTGGGTTGGAGTGGTATGGTGGTTGGTTGGAGTGGTATGGTGGTGGGTTGGAGTGGTATGGTGGTTGGTTGGAGTGGTATGGTGGTTGGTTGGAGTGGTATGGTGGTGGGTTGGAGTGGTATGGTGGTGGGTTGGAGTGGTATGGTGGTTGGTTGGAGTGGTATGGTGGTTGGTTGGAGTGGTACGGTGGTTGGTTGGAGTGGTATGGTGGTGGGTTGGAGTGGTACGGTGGTGGGTTGGAGTGGTACGGTGGAGGGTTGGAGTGGTATGGTGGTTGGTTGGAGTAGTACGGTGGAGGGTTGGAGTGGTATGGTGGTGGGTTGGAGTGGTATGGTGGTTGGTTGGTTGGAGTGGTACGGTGGAGGGTTGGAGTGGTATGGTGGTGGGTTGGAGTGGTATGGTGGTGGGTTGGAGTGGTATGGTGGAGGGTTGGAGTGGTACGGTGGTGGGTTGGAGTGGTATGGTGGTTGGTTGGTTGGTTGGAGTGGTATGGTGGTGGGTTGGAGTGGTATGGTGGTTGGTTGGAGTAGTACGGTGGAGGGTTGGAGTGGTATGGTGGTGGGTTGGAGTGGTATGGTGGTTGGTTGGAGTAGTACGGTGGAGGGTTGGAGTGTTACGGTAGTGGGTTGGAGTGGTATGGTGGTGGGTTGGAGTGGTATGGTGGTTGGTTGGAGTAGTACGGTGGAGGGTTGGAGTGGTATGGTGGAGGGTTGGAGTGGTATGGTGGTGGGTTGGAGTGGTATGGTGGTTGGTTGGTTGGTTGGAGTGGTATGGTGGTTGATTGGTTGGTTGGTTGGAGTGGTATGGTGGTTGGTTGGTTGGTTGGTTGGAGTGGTATGGTGGTGGGTTGGAGTGGTATGGTGGTGGGTTGGAGTTGTACGGTGGAGGGTTGGAGTGGTATGGTGGTGGGTGGTTGGAGTGGTACGGTGGTGGGTTCGAGTGGTACGGTGGTGGGTTGGAGTGGTACGGTGGTGGGTTCGAGTGGTACGGTGGTGGGTTGGAGTGGTATTGTAGTGGGTGGTGACCTGTGTTATGACATTAATGCCTCGTTTCCATTGAGCGGATCGGTTCGTGTTGGTTCGGTACGGTGCGCAATTTTGAGTGTTTCCATTATGAAAGCGGCCCGTACAACCGAACCATACGGCACCATTCAGGGTCCTGCTTCAGATCTGGGGTCGTAGAAAATGGTACGGTATGGTTAGGGCGGAGCTACTGGCATCACACGATACATTCCACTGATTGGCGGACAAAAAAAACTCACGTCACAGGCATTTTTTTTCTAAACCCCGTATGGCCCCTGGCGGTCCGACTTGCAGTGGAAACGCTCAACCTGAATAGACCGGACCATTCTAACCCTTCCAAACTGTACCGACCCGACCCGATCCGCTCACTGGGAACGAGGCATTCGTATCTCCTGCCAATAATTGACAATGGCCGGGCAGGTCCAGAAAATGTGGGTGAAGTCGCCAGGTATTGTTCCACAACGCTGGCACCCTGGGGGGAGGGAGAGGGGGAATCATTTCCTACAATCTGTGTGGAGTGAAATAAGCGCGATGGACCATCTTGAACCGTATTAGTGGACTTACTTGGACATCCGGACCGGAGGAGGCCCTCTAGTGTAGATTGGACAACCTGGAGGGAAGAACTGGAGAATTGGCCACTGAAGGCACGGGGGAGTTGTAAACATCTAAAAAAAAAATATTCTGAGGGACGTTAAAGACGGAAAACCAATTTGGGGGGTGGGGCCAGAGATTGATTGGATATGAATGGATATGGATATTGGATCCAAGCGTGGGGTTCGGGAAATTTGTAAAAATGCTCCAGGGTGGGGTTCAACCACAAGGGGGCAGCTGGAGAGAGTGCATTTTTAGGGTATCTTTCAATTTTAAGGGCCCCCCCCCCATGTGAGCAGAGTGGTGCGTATGGAGGGGGGGTCAGTGGGTGTGGGGCCCTAGGGCCACGGAAAAGTAGAAATTTCAGCGCTTCCAACGATTTTACCACCGCCGCTCCAACCAAGGTGGCCGTGTTGGTCGTATCGGGAGTGAGACACCAAGCCGCTGTAACCAGCTGGGGGGCCAGGAAATATTTATATAGGTCAGGACACCCCAGGACCATCCGAGTCCCCCCGATAAAGGAGGCCAAGAGGCCGTGTTGCCGGGTGAAAAAGGCTTTGGCAACCCATTGCGGGGATTGGTGAAGTAAGTAGGTAAGTTATATTAATCAGACCTAACAGTGATCCCATTTCTATACTTTACATTCTACATTCTCTATACATTGTATATACATTATATACACACAGTATATTCTGGATACATTCTCTGTATACTGTATACAGGGCTCATTAAAGGGCCGGCGCTCTCCTGTAATCCTCCCCTCCCCCTCCCATTGTATATAATGAACTTCACATCCCATAAACCAACATCATAAAGTGACTTTACAAGCCGGAGACCGGAATGTTCCGGGTCTGATCCGTCCAATCCGAAAATCTCTCAAGATTCCCACCACATTATAGAATGAGAGCTCAGCCCCTCCCCCCATCACCTTACACCCAGTGTGACCCCAATAGTCAGTGCAGGAACCCGACCACCCAAATCTCCCTCTGTACTCCACCACTGCCATGTCTCCATCTCTGTACTCCGCCACTGCCATGTCTCCATCTCTATACTCCGCCACTGCCATGTCTCCATCTCTATACTCCGCCACTGCCATGTCTCCATCTCTGTACTCCGCCACTGCCATGTCTCCATCTCTGTACTCCGCCACTGCCATGTCTCCATCTCTGTACTCCACCACTGCCATGTCTCCATCTCTGTACTCCACCACTGCCATGTCTCCATCTCTGTACTCCACCACTGCCATGTCTCCATCTCTGTACTCCGCCACTGCCATGTCTGCATCTCTGTACTCCACCACTGCCATGTCTCCATCTCTGTACTCCACCACTGCCATGTCTGCATCTCTGTACTCCACCACTGCCATGTCTCCATCTCTGTACTCCGCCACTGCCATGTCTCCATCTCTGTACTCCACCACTGCCATGTCTCCATCTCTATACTCCGCCACTGCCATGACTCTCCATCTCTGTACTCCACCACTGCCATGTCTGCATCTCTGTACTCCACCACTGCCATGTCTCCATCTCTATACTCCACCACTGCCATGTCTCCATCTCTGTACTCCACCACTGCCATGTCTCCATCTCTATACTCCGCCACTGCCATGTCTCCATCTCTATACTCCGCCACTGCCATGTCTCCATCTCTGTACTCCACCACTGCCATGTCTCCATCTCTGTACTCCACCACTGCCATGTCTCCATCTCTATACTCCACCACTGCCATGTCTCCATCTCTGTACTCCACCACTGCCATGTCTCCATCTCTGTACTCCACCACTGCCATGTCTCCATCTCTGTACTCCACCACTGCCATGTCTCCATCTCTGTATATAATGAACTTCACATCCCATAAACCAACATCATAAAGTGACTTTACAAGCCGGAGACCGGAATGTTCCGGGTCTGATCCGTCCAATCCGAAAATCTCTCAAGATTCCCACCACATTATAGAATGAGAGCTCAGCCCCTCCCCCCATCACCTTACACCCAGTGTGACCCCAATAGTCAGTGCAGGAACCCGACCACCTAAATCTCCCTCTGTACTCCGCCACTGCCATGTCTCCATCTCTGTACTCCGCCACTGCCATGTCTCCATCTCTGTACTCCACCACTGCCATGTCTCCATCTCTGTACTCCACCACTGCCATGTCTCCATCTCTGTACTCCACCACTGCCATGTCTCCATCTCTGTACTCCGCCACTGCCATGTCTGCATCTCTGTACTCCACCACTGCCATGTCTCCATCTCTGTACTCCACCACTGCCATGTCTCCATCTCTGTACTCCGCCACTGCCATGTCTGCATCTCTGTACTCCACCACTGCCATGTCTCCATCTCTGTACTCTGCCACTGCCATGTCTCCATCTCTGTACTCTGCCACTGCCATGTCTCCATCTCTGTACTCCACCACTGCAATGTCTCCATCTCTGTACTCCACCACTGCCATGTCTCCATCTCTGTACTCCACCACTGCCATGTCTCCATCTCTGTACTCCACCACTGCAATGTCTCCATCTCTGTACTCCGCCACTGCCATGTCTCCATCTCTGTACTCCACCACTGCCATTTCTCCATCTCTATACTCCGCCACTGCCATGTCTCCATCTCTGTACTCCACCACTGTCATGTCCCCATCTCTGTACTCCGCCACTGCCATGTCTCCATCTCTGTACTCCACCACTGCAATGTCTCCATCTCTGTACTCCACCACTACCATGTCTCCATCTCTGTACTCCACCACTACCATGTCTCCATCTCTGTACTCCACCACTGCCATGTCTCCATCTCTGTACTCCCCAACTGCCATGTCTCCATCTCTGTACTCCACCACTGCCATGTCTCCATCTCTATACTCTGCCACTGCCATGTCTCCATCTCTGTACTCCACCACTGCCATGTCTCCATCTCTGTACTCCACCACTGCCATTTCTCCATCTCTATACTCCGCCACTGCCATGTCTCCATCTCTGTACTCCACCACTGTCATGTCCCCATCTCTGTACTCCGCCACTGCCATGTCTCCATCTCTATACTCCGCCACTGCCATGTCTCCATCTCTGTACTCCACCACTGCAATGTCTCCATCTCTGTACTCCACCACTACCATGTCTCCATCTCTGTACTCCACCACTACCATGTCTCCATCTCTGTACTCCACCACTGCCATGTCTCCATCTCTGTACTCCCCAACTGCCATGTCTCCATCTCTGTACTCCACCACTGCCATGTCTCCATCTCTATACTCCGCCACTGCCATGTCTCCATCTCTGTACTCCACCACTGCCATGTCTCCATCCCTGTACTCCACCACCAACCAACATCATAAAGTGACTTTACAAGCCGGAGACCGGAATGTTCCGGGTCTGATCCGTCCAATCCGAAAATCTCTCAAGATTCCCACCACATTATAGAATGAGAGCTCAGCCCCTCCCCCCCATCACCTTACACCCAGTGTGACCCCAATAGTCAGTGCAGGAACCCGACCACCCAAATCTCCCTCTGTACTCCACCACTGCCATGTCTCCATCTCTGTACTCCACCACTGCCATGTCTCCATCTCTGTACTCCACCACTGCCATGTCTCCATCTCTGTACTCCCCCACTGCCATGTCTCTCTGCTTTGCTTCCCCCCAGTCTCTGCATTGCCCCCCCCGGCCCCTGCATTGTCACCCCCCGGTCTCTGTATTGCCCACCCAGTCTCTGCATTGTCGCCCCCCCCAGTCTCTGCATTGCCCCTGTCTCTGCTTTGTTTCCCCACCCAGTCTCTGCATTGCCCCCCGGCCTCTGCATTGTCGCCCCCCTGGTCTCTGTATTGCCCCCCAGTCTCTGCATTCCCCCCAGTCTCTGTATTCCCCCCAGTCTCTACATTGTCGCCCCCCAGTCTGCATTGCCCCTGTCTCTGCTTTGCTTCCCCCCAGTCTCTGCATTGCCCCCCAGTCTCTGTATTCCCCCCAGTCTCTGCATTGTTGCCCCCCCAGCCTCTGCATTGTCGCCCCCCCCCCAGTCTCTGCATTGCTCCCCCCAGTCTCTTCACTGCCATCCCCCAGTCTCTGCATTGCCCCCCCCCAGTATCCTAATTGCCCCCCAGTCTCTGCATTGCTGCTCCCCCCAGTCTCTGCATTGGCCCCCCAAGTCTCTGCATTGTCGCCCCCACTCTATGCATTTCCACCCAGTCTCTGCATTGCCCCCCAGTCTCTTCATCGCCATCCCCCCAGTCTCTGGATTGCCCCCCCCCCAGTCTCTGCTTTGCTGCTCCCCCCAGTCTCTGCATTGTCGCCCCCAGTCTCTGAATTGCCCCCCCCCCCCCCCCCCCAGTCTCTTCATTGCTGTCCCCCCCAGTCTCTGCATTGTCGCCCCCCCCAAGTCTCTGCATTGCCACCCAGTCTCTGCATTGCTCTTTCCCCCAGTTTCTGCATTGCTCCCCCCCCCAGCCTCTGCATTGCTCCCCCCCCCCAGTCTCTGCATTGCTTCCCCCCCCCCCCCAGTTTCTGCATT
Organism: Lithobates sylvaticus; assembly: GCA_028564925.1. Lineage (NCBI taxonomy): Eukaryota > Metazoa > Chordata > Amphibia > Anura > Ranidae > Lithobates > Lithobates sylvaticus. The sequence goes on from CM053027.1 coordinate 1,486,815, forward strand.
GCTTCCCCCCCCCCCCCAGTTTCTGCATTGCTCCCCCCCAGTCTCTGCATTGCCCCCCCCCCCTCAGTCTCTGCATTGCTCCCCCAGTCTCTGCATTGCTCCCCCAGTCTCTGCATTGCCCCCCCCCCTCAGTCTCTGCATTGCTCCCCCAGTCTCTGCATTGCTCCCCCAGTCTCTGCATTGCTCCCCCCCCCAGTTTCTGCATTGCCCCCCCCCCCTCAGTCTCTGCATTGATCCCCCCCAGTCTCTGCATTGCTCCCCCAGTCTCTGCATTGCTTCCCCCCCCCCCAGTCTCTGCATTGCTTCCCCCCCCCAAGTCTCTGCATTGCTTCCCCCCCCCCCCAGTCTCTGCATTGCCTCCTCCTTGGTGCTGAGTCTGCGGTGCTGCAGATTATTGCAGTATCAGTGGATCTGGCAGGCAGCTCTCCGCAGTCCCCCGGGTTTGGCACATTGGCATCCGCTGAGCTCGGTGATGTAAAAGCAATGTGGCCCCCCCAGAGGGAGGGAAGGGGGGGCTGTGCTGAGCTCAGCGCAGGGAGGATGGAGGGCCAGCTGAGGACTGAAGGCTCATCTGTGTGCTGTCCTTGTGGAATGCTGGGGACCCCCCCCCCATATAGAATTACATCTCTACAGTGCCGGGACCCCCCCCCCCCCCCCCCTCCATCACATTACATCTCAACAGTGCAGGGACCCGCCCCCCCCCCCATAGAATTACATCTCTACAGTGCCTGGACCCCCCCTCCCATAGAATTACATCTCTACAGTGCCTGGACTCCCCCTCCATCACATTACATCTCTACAGTGCCTGGACCCCCCCTCCATCACATTACATCTCAACAGTGCAGGGACCCCCCATAGAATTACATCTCTACAGTGCCGGGACTCCCCCTCCATCACATTACATCTCTACAGTGCAGGGACCCCCCCCCCATAGAATTACATCTCTACAGTGCCACCCCCCCCCCCCATAGAATTACATCTCTACAGTGCCGGGACCCCCCCCCCCCATAGAATTACATCTCTACAGTGCCACCCCCCCCCCCATAGAATTACATCTCTACAGTGCCGGGACCCCCCCCCCCCCCATAGAATTACATCTCTACAGTGCAGGGACCCCCCCCCATAGAATTACATCTCTACAGTGCCACCCCCCCCCCCCATAGAATTACATCTCTACAGTGCCTGGACTCCCCCTCCATCACATTACATCTCTACAGTGCAGGGACCCCCCCCCCCCCATAGAATTACATCTCTACAGTGCCACCCCCCCCCCCATAGAATTACATCTCTACAGTGCAGGCCCCCCCCCCCCCATAGAATTACATCTCTACAGTGCCTGGACCCCCCCTTCCCATATAATTACATCTCTACAGTGCCTGGACCCCCCCCCCCCATAGAATTACATCTCTACAGTGCAGGGACCCCCCACCCCCCCCCATATAATTACATTTCTACAGTTCAGGGACCCCCCCATAGAATTACATATCTACAGTGCCGGGACCCCCCCCCCCCCCATAGAATTACATATCTACAGTGCCGGGACCCCCCCCATAGAATTACATATCTACAGTGCCGGGACCCCCCCCCCTCTACAGTGCCGGGACCCCCCCCCCATAGAATTACATCTCTACAGTGCCGGTACCCCCATCACATTACATCTGTACAGACCAGGGGAGCCCCCATCACATGGTCACAGTGCGGGGTCACAGTGCAGGGTCACAGTGCGGGGTCACAATGCAGGGTCACAATGCAGGGTCACAGTGCGGGGTCACAGTGCAGGGTCACAGTGCGGGGTCACAATGCGGGGTCACAGTGCGGGGTCACAATGCGGGGTCACAGTGCGGGGTCACAATGTGGGGTCACAGTGCGGGGTCACAGTGCAGGGTCACAGTGCGGGGTCACAATGCGGGGTCACAGTGCGGGGTCACAGTGCAGGGTCACAGTGCGGGGTCACAATGCGGGGTCACAGTGCGGGGTCACAATGTGGGGTCACAGTGCGGGGTCACAGTACGGGGGTCACAGTGCGGGGTCACAGTACGGGGGTCACAGTGCAGAATCTCACTGTCCCATTCTTGGTCCTGGTGAGTCCAATAGATCACATTATTCTTTCCCAGCACTGAGGTGATATGAGATCTTAGCTGAAGATCTGCAGTGACTAGAGCGCAGGGGGGAGGGGGAGCTGCTGACATCGCACAACCGCTGACCGCAATTCATTCATTCATGAGAGGGGGGGGGGAGCGGGGATTACTGCCACTACAGGAGACACATTCCCCAATAGACCCTCCAATCCCCCACCCCCACCTTCCCACAGCTTCACTGGAGGAGTCCGGCTTCTCTTTGGCCTTTCTTTTTTGCTCCCCAATCCCTCCATAGAAACCATCATCTCCCACCGAGTGCTCCCCAATCCCTCCATAGAAACCATCGTCTCCCACCGAGTGCTCCCCAATCCCTCCATAGAAACCATCGTCTCCCACCGAGTGCTCCCCAATCCCTCCATAGAAACCATCGTCTCCCACCGAGTGCTCCCCAATCCCTCCAAAGAAACCATCGTCTCCCACCGAGTGCTCCCCAATCCCTCCATAGAAACCATCGTCTCCCACCGAGTGCTCCCCAATCCCTCCATTGAAACCATCATCTCCCACCGAGTGCTCCCCAAACCCTCCATAGAAACCATCGTCTCCCACCGAGTGCTCCCCAATCCCTCCATAGAAACCATCGTCTCCCACCGAGTGCTCCCCAATCCCTCCATAGAAACCATCGTCTCCCACCGAGTGCTCCCCAATCCCTCCATAGAAACCATCGTCTCCCACCGAGTGCTCCCCAATCCCTCCATAGAAACCATCATCTCCCACCGAGTCCTCCCCAATCCCTCCATAGAAACCATCGTCTCCCACCGAGTGCTCCCCAATCCCTCCATAGAAAGCATCGTCTCCCACCGAGTGCTCCCCAATCCCTCCATAGAAACCATCGTCTCCCACGAGTGCTCCCCAATCCCTCCATAGAAACCATCGTCTCCCACCGAGTGCTCCTCAATCCCTCCATAGAAACCATCGTCTCCCACCGAGTGCTCCCCAATCCCTCCAGAGAAACCATCGTCTCCCACCGAGTGCTCCCCAATCCCTCCATAGAAACCATCGTCTCCCACCGAGTGCTCCCCAATCCCTCCTTAGAAACCATTGTCTCCCACTGAGTGCTCCCCAATTCCTCCATAGAAACCATTGTCTCCATGCACTGATGAGAGCCAATAAGCCTGGAACCATAAATCACTCTAATATAATAATCTGTAATAACCATTGTGGATGTACAGGTGACCAATGCAGGAGCATGGCTGGATTGACACAGAGTGCTCCCCCCGCTCCAACACTAAGTGCTCCCCCCGCTCACACCAAGTGCTCCCCCCGCTCACACCAAGTGCTCCCCCCGCTCCCACTGAGTGCTCCCCCTGCTCCCACACTGAGTGCTCCCCCCGCTCCCACACTGAGTGCTCCCCCGCTCCCACACTGAGTGCTCCACCCGCACCCACCCACTCCCCCATCCAACTGGCTTAGCAAGAGGTCAAAGCATCTTCACCTGCTGGACCTCCCCATCCAACTGGCTTAGCAAGAGGTCAAAGCACCTTCACCTGCTGGACCTCCCCATCCAACTGGCTTGGCAAGAGGTCAAAGCACCTTCACCTGCTGGACCTCCCCATCCAACTGGCATAGCAAGAGGTCAAAGCACCTTCACCTGCTGGACCTCTCCATCCAACTGGCATAGCAAGAGGTCAAAGCACCTTCACCTGCTGGACCTCCCCATCCAACTGGCATAGCAAGAGGTCAAAGCACCTTCACCTGCTGGACCTCCCCATCCAACTGGCTTAGCAAGAGGTCAAAGCACTTTCACCTGCTGGACCTCTCCATCCAACTGGCATAGCAAGAGGTCAAAGCACCTTCACCTGCTGGACCTCTCCATCCAACTGGCACAGCAAGAGGTCAAAGCACCTTCACCTGCTGGACCTCTCCATCCAACTGGCATAGCAAGAGGTCAAAGCACCTTTACCTGCTGGACCTCTCCATCCAACTGGCATAGCAAGAGGTCAAAGCACCTTCACCTGCTGGACCTCCCATCCAACTGGCATAGCAAGATGTCAAAGCACCTTCACCTGCTGGACCTCCCCATCCAACTGGCTTAGCAAGAGGTCAAAGCACCTTCACCTGCTGGACCTCCCCATCCAACTGGCACAGCAAGAAGTCAAAGCACCTTCACCTGCTGGACCTCCCCATCCAACTGGCATAGCAAGAGGTCAAAGCACCTTCACCTGCTGGACCTCTCCATCCAACTGGCATAGCGAGAGATCAAAGCACCTTCACCTGCTGGACCTCCCAATCCAACTGGCATAGCAAGAGGTCAAAGCACCTTCACCTGCTGGACCTCCCCATCCAACTGGCTTAGCAAGAGGTCAAAGCACCTTCACCTGCTGGACCTCTCCATCCAACTGGCATAGCAAGAGGTCAAAGCACCTTCACCTGCTGGACCTCTCCATCCAACTGGCACAGCAAGAGGTCAAAGCACCTTCACCTGCTGGACCTCTCCATCCAACTGGCATAGCAAGAGGTCAAAGCACCTTTACCTGCTGGACCTCTCCATCCAACTGGCATAGCAAGAGGTCAAAGCACCTTCACCTGCTGGACCTCCCCATCCAACTGGCATAGCAAGATGTCAAAGCACCTTCACCTGCTGGACCTCCCCATCCAACTGGCTTAGCAAGAGGTCAAAGCACCTTCACCTGCTGGACCTCCCCATCCAACTGGCACAGCAAGAAGTCAAAGCACCTTCACCTGCTGGACCTCCCCATCCAACAGGCATAGCAAGAGGTCAAAGCACCTTCACCTGCTGGACCTCTCCATCCAACTGGCATAGCGAGAGATCAAAGCACCTTCACCTGCTGGACCTCCCAATCCAACTGGCATAGCGAGAGGTCAAAGCACCTTCACCTGCTGGACCTCCCCATCCAACTGGCATAGCAAGAGGTCAAAGCACCTTCACCTGCTGGACCTCTCCATCCAACTGGCATAGCAAGAGGTCAAAGCACCTTCACCTGCTGGACCTCTCCACCCAACTGGCATAGCAAGAGGTCAAAGCACCTTCACCTGCTGGACCTCCCCATCCAACTGGCATAGCAAGAGGTCAAAGCCCCTTCACCTGCTGGACCTCTCCATCCAACTGGCATAGCAAGAGGTCAAAGCACCTTCACCTGCTGGACCTCTCCACCCAACTGGCATAGCAAGAGGTCAAAGCACCTTCACCTGCTGGACCTCTCCATCCAACTGGCAAAGCAAGAGGTCAAAGCACCTTCACCTGCTTGACCTCCCCATCCAACTGGCATAGCAAGAGGTCAAAGCATCTTCACCTGCTGGACCTCCCCATCCAACTGGCATAGCAAGAGATCAAAGCACCTTCACCTGCTGGACCTCCCCATCCAACTGGCATAGCAAGAGGTCAAAGCACTTTCACCTGATGGACCTCCCCATCCAACTGGCACAGCAAGAGGTCAAAGCATCTTCACCTGCTGGACCTCTCCATCCAACTGGCATAGCAAGAGGTCAAAGCACTTTCACCTGCTGGACCTCCCCATCCAACTGGCACAGCAAGAGGTCAAAGCACCTTCATCTGCTGGACCTCTCCATCCAACTGGCATAGCAAGAGGTCAAAGCACCTTCACCTGCTGGACCTCCCAATCCAACTGGCATAGCAAGAGGTCAAAGCACCTTCACCTGCTGGACCTCTCCATCCAACTGGCATAGCAAGAGGTCAAAGCACCTTCACCTGCTGGACCTCCCCATCCAACTGGCACAGCAAGAGGTCAAAGCACCTTCACCTGCTGGACCTCTCCATCCAACTGGCACAGCAAGAAGTCAAAGCACCTTCACCTGCTGGACCTCTCCATCCAACTGGCATAGCAAGAGGTCAAAGCACCTTCACCTTCTGGACCTCCCCATCCAACTGGCACAGCAAGAGGTCAAAGCACCTTCACCTGCTGGTCCTCTCCATCCAACTGGCATAGCAAGAGGTCAAAGCACCTTCACCTGCTGGACCTCTCCATCCAACTGGCATAGCAAGAGGTCAAAGCACCTTCACCTGCTGCACCTCCCCATCTAACTGGCATAGCAAGAGGTCAAAGCACCTTCACCTGCTGGACCTCTCCATCCAACTGGCACAGCAAGAAGTCAAAGCACCTTCACCTGCTGGACCTCCCCATACAACTGGCATAGCAAGAGGTCAAAGCACCTTCACCTGCTGGACCTCCCCATCCAACTGGCTTAGCAAGAGGTCAAAGCACCTTCACCTGCTGGACCTCTCCATCCAACTGGCATAGCAAGAGGTCAAAGCACCTTCACCTGCTGGACCTCCCAATCCAACTGGCATAGCGAGAGGTCAAAGCACCTTCACCTGCTGGACCTCCCCATCCAACTGGCATAGCGAGAGGTCAAAGCACCTTCACCTGCTGGACCTCTCCATCCAACTGGCATAGCAAGAGGTCAAAGCACCTTCACCTGCTGGACCTCTCCACCCAACTGGCATAGCAAGAGGTCAAAGCACCTTCACCTGCTGGACCTCTCCATCCAACTGGCAAAGCAAGAGGTCAAAGCATCTTGACCTGCGGGACCTCTCCATCCAACTGGCACAGCAAGAGGTCAAAGCACCTTCACCTGCTGGACCTCTCCATCCAACTGGCACAGCAAGAAGTCAAAGCACCTTCACCTGCTGGACCTCTCCATCCAACTGGCACAGCAAGAAGTCAAAGCACCTTCACCTGCTGGACCTCTCCATCCAACTGGCACAGCAAGAGGTCAAAGCACCTTCACCTGCTGGACCTCTCCATCCAACTGGCAAAGCAAGAGGTCAAAGCACCTTCACCTGCTGGACCTCCCCATCCAACTGGCTTAGCAAGAGGTCAAAGCATCTTCACCTGCTGGACCTCCCCATCCAACTGGCATAGCAAGAGGTCAAAGCACCTGCTGGACCTCTCCATCCAACTGGCACAGCAAGAAGTCAAAGCACCTTCACCTGCTGGACCTCTCCATCCAACTGGCACAGCAAGAGGTCAAAGCACCTTCACCTGCTGGACCTCTCCATCCAACTGGCAAAGCAAGAGGTCAAAGCACCTTCACCTGCTGGACCTCTCCATCCAACTGGCATAGCAAGAGATCAAAGCACCTTCACCTGCTGGACCTCCCCATCCAACTGGCATAGCAAGAGATCAAAGCACCTTCACCTGCTGGACCTCCCCATCCAACTGGCTTAGCAAGCGGTCAAAGCACCTTCACCTGCTGGACCTCCCCATCCAACCGGCATAGCAAGAGGTCAAAGCACCTTCACCTGCTGGACCTCTCCATCCAACTGGCATAGCAAGAGGTCAAAGCACCTTCACCTGCTGGACCTCTCCATCCAACTGGCACAGCAAGAGGTCAAAGCACCTTCACCTTCTGGACCTCTCCATCCAACTGGCACAGCAGGAGGTCAAAGCACCTTCACCTGCTGGACCTCTCCATCCAACTGACATAGCAAGAGGTCAAAGCACCTTCACCTGCTGGACCTCTCCTTCCAACTGGCATAGCAAGAGGTCAAAGCACCTTCACCTGCTGGACCTCTCAATCCAACTGGCATAGCAAGAGGTCAAAGCACCTTCACCTGCTGGACCTCCCCATCCAACTGGCATAGCAAGAGGTCAAAGCACCTTCACCTGCTGGACCTCTCCATCCAACTGGCATAGCAAGAAGTCAAAGCACCTTCACCTGCTGGACCTCTCCATCCAACTGGCATAGCAAGAGGTCAAAGCACCTTCACCTGCTGGACCTCCCCATCCAACTGGGTTAGCAAGAGGTTAAAGCACCTTCACCTGCTGGACCTCTCCATCCAACTGGCACAGCAAGAGGTCAAAGCACCTTCACCAGCTGGACCTCCCCATCCAACTGGCATAGCAAGAGATCAAAGCACCTTCACCTGCTGGACCTCCCCATCCAACTGGCACAGCAAGAGGTCAAAGCACCTTCACCTGCTGGACCTCTCCATCCAACTGGCATAGCAAGAGGTCAAAGCACCTTCACCTGCTGGACCTCCCCATCCAACTGGCACAGCAAGAGGTCAAAGCACCTTCACCTGCTGGACCTCTCCATCCAACTGGCATAGCAAGAGGTCAAAGCACCTTCACCTGCTGGACCTCCCCATCCAACTGGCATAGCAAGAGGTCAAAGCACCTTCACCTGCTGGACCTCTCCATCCAACTGGCAAAGCAAGAGGTCAAAGCACCTTCACCTGCTGGACCTCCCCATCCAACTGGCATAGCAAGAGGTCAAAGCGGCTTCACCAGCTGGAACTCTTCATTCAACATGGCAAGAGGTCAAAGATTTAGGTTTGAAGTCTAAAAATCAAGACAAAGCTCCTTTAGATCTTGAATGGTGACTATGAATCTTCCATCTTTTCTAGAGTCAAAGCACCATTACCAACTGAACATCTCCACCCAACAGACATGGCAAAGATCAATGTTATTTGAACTTGTACTTGAGCTGTTGTCTAAAATAACAGAGAACAACTGCTGTACTAACTAAACAAAAATTTCCCAGACAACCCCCCACTTCCAACCCGTCTTTCTTCTGGCCTTGTGGCCCCAGTAGAACCAGGAGAAATAAGTTTACTATAATAGAGTGCCACAATCAGGCATGGAATAAGGAAAAAACAAAACAAAGCAATGAGAAAATAAAGATAATCCCTCTGAACACCAGAATCCGAAATAATAGCTCCACAGTACCTCACCCGCAGGCTATACCTTATTGTTGAAATAGAAGGGCCCATAAAATGTAATTCCCTATCCAAGGAACAATGGGATAATTACAGGGCTTAAGGGAATGTCAATGCCTAATAGCATACATGTTAAACCAATCACAGTCGTAATATCCCCTGGTGGAGAAGGAAGCCAGCCAGGCCTGCCAGACTTTTCAAATTTCTTTGCACACCCCCTGGAAAGATAGGTGGCCCTACAGAATGGGGTCATGGCGTTTACTAGGCCTTATCCAGAAGGACACTGTTGGGGCAGCGGGTTTCTTCCAGTGCAAAAGAATAGCCTTGCGAGCATATCACAATAATATATTTAGTAAAGTTCTATGGGCGTTGGACAGAACCACTACCTCCACAAGGCCAAGAAGACATAGAGAAACTGGCGTAGGGATAGGTGTGGGGAGGACCTGCAAAGCAATTTGTAACTTCTGTCCAAAAATCTCAGATTAACTGGCAATTCTGAACTCAATGCATCATGACCTAGTTGACCCCCTCCATCCAACCAACATGGCAAGAGGTCAAAGCACCTTCACTTGCTGAACCTCTCCATCCAGTTGACATGGCAAGAGGTCAAAACACTTCGACCTACTGGACCTCTCCATCCAACCAACATGGCAAGAGGTCAAAGCACCTTCACCTGCTGGACCTCCCCATCCAACTGGCATAGAAAGAGGTCAAAGCACCTTCACCTGCTGGACCTCTCCATCCAACTGGCATAGCAAGAGGTCAAAGCACCTTCACCTGCTGGACCTCCCCATCCAACTGGCATAGCAAGAGGTCAAAGCACCTTCACCTGCTGGACCTCTCCATCCAACTGGCACAGCAAGAGGTCAAAGCACCTTCACCTGCTGGACCTCTCCATCCAACTGGCACAGCAAGAGGTCAAAGCACCTTCACCTGCTGGACCTCCCCATCCAACTGGCTTAGCAAGAAGTCAAAGCACCTTCACCTGCTGGACCTCTCCATCCAACTGGCATAGCAAGAGGTCAAAGCACCTTCACCTGCTGGACCTCTCCATCCAACTGGCATAGCAAGAGGTCAAAGCACCTTCACCTGCTGGACCTCCCCATCCAACTGGCTTAGCAAGAGGTCAAAGCACCTTCACCTGCTGGACCTCTCCATCCAACTGGCATAGAAAGTGGTCAAAGCACCTTCACCTGCTGGACCTCCCCATCCAACTGGCTTAGCAAGAGGTCAAAGCACCTTCACCTGCTGGACCTCCCCATCCAACTGGCATAGCAAGAGGTCAAAGCACCTTCACCTGCTGGACCTCCCCATACAACTGGCTTAGCAAGAGGTCAAAGCACCTTCACCTGCTGGACCTCCCATCCAACTGGCTTAGCAAGAGGTCAAAGCACCTTCACCTGCTGGACCTCCCCATCCAACTGGCATAGCAAGAGGTCAAAGCACCTTCACCTGCTGGGCCTCTCCATCCAACTGGCATAGCAAGAGGTCAAAGCACCTTCGCCTGCTGGACCTCTCCATCTAACTGGCACAGCAAGAGGTCAAAGCACCTTCACCTGCTGGACCTCTCCATCCAACTGGCACAGCAAGAGGTCAAAGCACCTTCACCTGCTGGACCTCCCCATCCAACTGGCATAGCAAGAGATCAAAGCACCTTCACCTGCTGGACCTCCCCATCCAACTGGCATAGCAAGAGGTCAAAGCACCTTCACCTGCTGGACCTCTCCATCCCACTGGCATAGCAAGAGGTCAAAGCACCTTCACCTGCTGGACCTCCCTGTCCAACTGGCATAGCAAGAGGTCAAAGCACCTTCACCTGCTGGACCTCCCCGTCCAACTGGCATATCAAGAGGTCAAAGCACCTTCACCTGCTGGACCTCCCCATCCAACTGGCATAGCAAGAGGTCAAAGCACCTTCACCTGCTGGACCTCCCCATCCAACTGGCATAGCAAGAGGTCAAAGCACCTTCACCTGCTGAACCTCTCCATCCAACTGGCAAAGCAAGAGGTCAAAGCACCTTCACCTGCTGGACCTCCCCATCCAACTGGCATAGCAAGAGGTCAAAGCACCTTCACCTGCTGAACCTCTCCATCCCACTGGCATAGCAAGAGGTCAAAGCACCTTCACCTGCTGGACCTCTCCTTCCAACTGGCATAGCAAGAGGTCAAAGCACCTTCACCTGCTGGACCTCTCCATCCAACTGGCATAGCAAGAGGTCAAAGCACCTTCACCTGCTGGACCTCCCATCCAACTGGCATAGCAAGAGGTCAAAGCACCTTCACCTGCTGGACCTCTCCATCCAACTGGCAAAGCAAGAGGTCAAAGCACCTTCACCTGCTGGACCTCCCCATCCAACTGGCATAGCAAGAGGTCAAAGCGGCTTCACCAGCTGGAACTCTTCATTCAACATGGCAAGAGGTCAAAGATTTAGGTTTGAAGTCTAAAAATCAAGACAAAGCTCCTTTAGATCTTGAATGGTGACTATGAATCTTCCATCTTTTCTAGAGTCAAAGCACCATTACCAACTGAACATCTCCACCCAACAGACATGGCAAAGATCAATGTTATTTGAACTTGTACTTGAGCTGTTGTCTAAAATAACAGAGAACAACTGCTGTACTAACTAAACAAAAATTTCCCAGACAACCCCCCACTTCCAACCCGTCTTTCTTCTGGCCTTGTGGCCCCAGTAGAACCAGAAGAAATACGTTTACTCTAATAGAGTGCCACAATCAGGCATGGAATAAGAAAAAAACAAAACAAAGCAATGAGAAAATAAAGATAATCCCTCTGAACACCAGAATCCGAAATAATAGCTCCACAGTACCTCACCCGCAGGCTATACCTTATTGTTGAAATAGAAGGGCCCATAAAATGTAATTCCCTATCCAAGGAACAATGGGATAATTACAGGGCTTAAAGGGATGTCAATGCCTAATAGCATACATGTTAAACCAATCACAGTCGTATTATCCCCTGGTGGAGAAGGAAGCCAGCCAGGCCTGCCAGACTTTGTCAAATTTCTTTGCACACCCCCTGGAAAGATAGGTGGCCCTACAGAATGGGGTCATGGCGTTTACTAGGCCTTATCCAGAAGGACGCTGTTGGGGCAGCGGGTTTCTTCCAGTGCAAAAGAATAGCCTTGCGAGCATATCACAATAATATATTTAGTAAAGTTCTATGGGCGTTGGACAGAACCACTACCTCCACAAGGCCAAGAAGACATAGAGAAACTGACGTAGGGATAGGTGTGGGGAGGACCTGCAAAGCAATTTGTAACTTCTGTCCAAAAATCTCGGATTAACTGGCAATTCTGAAATGCATCTTGACCTGGTTGACCCCCTCCATCCAACCAACATGGCAAGAGGTCAAAGCACCTTCACTTGCTGCACCTCTCCATCCAGTTGACATGGCAAGAGGTCAAAACACTTCGACCTACTGGACCTCTCCATCCAACCAACATGGCAAGAGGTCAAAGCACCTTCACTTGCTGCACCTCTCCATCCAGTTGACATGGCAAGAGGTCAAAACACTTCGACCTACTGGACCTCTCCATCCAACCAACATGGCAAGAGGTCAAAGCACCTTCACTTGCTGCACCTCTCCATCCAGTTGACATGGCAAGAGGTCAAAACACTTCGACCTACTGGACCTCTCCATCCAACCAACATGGCAAGAGGTCAAAGCACCTTCACTTGCTGCACCTCTCCATCCAGTTGACATGGCAAGAGGTCAAAACACTTCGACCTACTGGACCTCTCCATCCAACCAACATGGCAAGAGGTCAAAGCATCTTCACTTGCTGAACCTCTCCATCCAGTTGACATGGCAAGAGGTCAAAACACTTCGACCTACTGGACCTCTCCATCCAACCAACATGGCAAGAGGTCAAAGCACCTTCACTTGCTGCACCTCTCCATCCAGTTGACATGGCAAGAGGTCAAAACACTTCGACCTACTGGACCTCTCCATCCAACGAACATGGCAAGAGGTCAAAGCACCTTCACTTGCTGCACCTCTCCATCCAGTTGACATGGCAAGAGGTCAAAACACTTCGACCTAATGGACCTCTCCATCCAACCAACATGGCAAGAGGTCAAAGCATCTTCACTTGCTGAACCTCTCCATCCAGTTGACATGGCAAGAGGTCAAAACACTTCGACCTACTTGACATCTCCATCCAACCAACATGGCAAGAGGTCAAAGCATCTTCACTTGCTGAACCTCTCCATCCAGTTGACATGGCAAGAGGTCAAAACACTTCGACCTACTGGACCTCTCCATCCAACCAACATGGCAAGAGGTCAAAGCACCTTCACTTGCTGCACCTCTCCATCCAGTTGACATGGCAAGAGGTCAAAACACTTCGACCTACTGGACCTCTCCATCCAAGCAACATGGCAAGAGGTCAAAGCACCTTCACTTGCTGCACCTCTCCATCCAGTTGACATGGCAAGAGGTCAAAACACTTCGACCTACTGGACCTCTCCATCCAACCAACATGGCAAGAGGTCAAAGCTTTAGGTCTGAAGTCTATAATTTAAAACAAAGCTCCCCCAGATCTTAAATGGTGAATTCTATCCAAAAATCTCGGATTAACTGGCAATTCTGAAATCAATCAATGCATCATGACCTGGTTAACCCCCTTCATTCAACCAACATGGCAAGAGGTCAAAGCACCTTCACTTGCTGCACCTCTCCATCCAGTTGACATGGCAAGAGGTCAAAACACCTCGACCTACTGGACCTCTCCATCCAACCAACATGGCAAGAGGTCAAAGCTTTAGGTCTGAAGTCTACATCTCAAGACAAAGTTCCCCCAGATCTTGAATGGTGACTAGGACCCTTCTACCTCCTCCACCCTACATTTTCACCCTTGCCTCACCAACTTCCTCTATCCCTTCACCCTTACTACCTTTGTGGTTGCACTTACACTAAGTTACCTTTCATTCCTCACACTCAGACCGAAATGTGCAACTTTGGATATCTAAATTATGTGACGTTTGAGTCTTACTCATTATTTATTTATTTATTTTGAAAGCCCGTGGTGGGTGAACACACCCAAAAAACTCCACCCGGTGTCAAAAAAAAGCGCACACACATAAAGAGCGATACACAAAATGTGCAACAGGTGTACTATGGTCTTCCAGAAGAAGGACCTTACCCTGATCCCCCGGGGCGTTAGGCTCCATACGGGGACTGAGGTACACACGATGGCCCGTCTGGCCGAAAACCAGGCGGACCCCATTCTCTGGAGGGTCTGCCTAAACAGACCCACCCAAGTACTAGGTGGGGCTCCCCCAAAGGGAGACCCCATAAGAGTGGGTGAACCAAGCCAGAAGGCCATGTCCACCCCCTCCCAAGACTTTCAGGGCAGGCCTGAGGACCTACACCCTACCAGTCACACCGTGACAAACATGTAGCCATCAAACAAAAAACACGGGGTAATAAATAAAAGAAGTGGGGAAGAAGGAAGTGGAGGATAAGTGAAAGTGACCATTGTGCAATACAATGGCCGACCCTTCAGCCAGGAATAAAAAATTCCTCAGGTCCTAGCCAAAAGGACCGGCCCAAGAGGCAGGTGTGAAAAAATGTGTGTGTGGTGCAGTGACCAAAGTGCCCATAAAACCCAAAGTGACACCCATATTCACATCGGTATTATGGCACCCCTGGACTGCCACTCTAGGGGCACGTACACCATGGGCTTCTTTCAAAATCCCGGCCCACAGCCAGACAAGTGCAGCCCCATCCCACCAGGAAGGCATCAGAACCCTGAAAGGTCATGGAGACCCCCCCCCCCCCCCCCCCCGGTCGAAAGGCTCCACCACCGCTCCCATTGCTCCCACCTAATTACATTCGGGAAATACTAACCAAACCCCCATAAAACACCGAAAAGGGGGGCGGTGTTCTTTCCCGAAAGACTGTTAAGGACATGAACCACACCAATCTAGGCCAGAAGGCCACGGATCCGACCCTTTGGCCAGACCCAGTGTTTCTCCATCCCCATCAGGAGGCAACCCTTCCAGCTTTCTTAGGGGGGGAACCTACTGCCAGCCCTCAGTGATCCTTTGAGCAGTCCGGGTTCGGCTAACACCGATACTAACCTTCCAGGTTACCATTACGCCAAGTGGATTTGCATACCCACCGCCGTGGATCAGGGACAGTAACCCAGCGCCACCACTTGGTAACTGATAAGAACAGATACTACACTTGATCTTAGCCAAAAGGCCGAGGAGTCTTACTCATAGGAGACCTGAAATCCCATTGAACCCACATTTACCTCACTCTGATTGGTTCCTGATATTCAAGTTTGTTATACAAAATTTTGGACATCTATTTGCATCCCACCTCCACCCCCCAGACTGGACTTTACTGCCTTAGAGAGACCCCCATAACCACAGGGCGGTGTTTCTGGCCCCCCATCTCGGAGCTCCTTTGTCTTGTCCTCCTCCCTTTGTATTTATTCCTTTTGTTTTATGTGAATCTCTAGATCTTTTATAGCTACTTTGCATTGCTTTGAATATATTTGTAACGCTACCCCCCCCCCCCCCACCACCCCCCAGGGGCCGCTGATTTTACTGATTCTTTTTTTTGCTTTTGAAGGTAGAGGACCCCAGATGTCTCTATAAAGAGGACCTGTTGTCCCTTATTTCTATTACTTATTATTATTATTATTAGGGAAGTTTACATTCCTTGTAATAGGAACAAAAGTAATACAAAAAAGGGACAATGTGAAAATAAAAAAATAAAATAAATATGAATTTTTTTTCTTTTCTTAAAGCACCCCCATTCCTCTGTGCTAATGCGCAGAGGCGACCGCATAGGTAAGTCGCGTGCGCAGATGTAACTGTGAGGTGTCACTGCAATCGTCAGAGCGAGAGCAATAATTCTAGAACTAGACCTCCTCTGTGACTCTAAACTGGTAACCTGTGAATTTTTTTTTTTTAAAGTGTCACCTAAGGAGATTTTTAGGTACCATTGTTTGCCGCCATTCCACGAGCGTGCGCAAATTTAAAGCGTGTCGTGTTAGGTATCCATTAACTCGGCGTAAACATCTTCTTTTATATGTTACCAAAAATTTGGGGTATATTTTGTGTTTTTTTTTGCATTTAAATTAATTAAAGTGTATTTTAACCCACATAAAAAATTGCAATGATCGCCATTTTATTTTCTATGGTCTCTGCTAATATATATATATATATAATTTTTTGGGGGTTCAAAGTAATTTTGTAGCGTGATGACATCACAGTGCTATCTCCGCCCGATGCGTTTATCCGAATCAGACGTCCTCTTGCATTGGAGACCAATCCCAGCGCAAGGTATTTCTAGCGTGATGACATCACAGTGCCAGCTCCGCCCGATGCGTTTATCCGAATCAGACGTGCTTTTGGATTGGAGACCAATCCCAGCGCAGGGTATTTTTTGGTATAAACTTGAGAACCGAATGGAGATTCGGATGTGGGTTACTCTAAAATGCTCTGGTTGGTGAGCAGAGGACAGTCTTTTTAGTAGTAGTAGGTAAGAGTGAACACTCTGAAGCCCTACAGCTGAAGAACATGGGGCAAATCTTTGGGGGGGGGGCAGCTGCCCCGGGCACAGTGAAGCAAGAGGGTAAAGAATGGACGCAGGGTGGTACACCCAATCTACGGAATGTATTAACAGTGGGGGGAGGGTTCTGGATCCTTGCCCTGGAAGTTGGATGACCCTGTCCCGGCACTGTCCAGCGCAGCGTCCAGCACAGTCTCAAGGATCAGGTCCAGGTCATTACTCCCGGGTCCCCTGGACAGCCACCCTCTTTCAGGACCAGATCCCTTGTGGTTTGGTTCTGCAGTCATTTCTGAGCAAGACCACTCTAGCCTGTTCCCTGGCCCTTCCTAGGCCTCCTAGAGCAGCCGTTCAGTCCAAGGGCTCCACCTCTGGAACCCTCCTGGGGAGCTCTCCAGTGCCTCAGACTATTTATCCACATTCCAGCCCCCTACTGGACACTTCCTCCCCAGCCTGCCTTTCCCTGGCCCCACCCCTTTCATCCATTGGTTTTCATTTGTTTCATGCCAGCTCAGCATCACATGTGGGTGTTACCCAGGTTGGTCTTCATGCAAATGCAGCCTGCATAGTAACTAGGGATGGGCCCGATGTTTGACTCGAACATTGGGTGTTCATTAGTTCCTAGAACAAC
Source organism: Lithobates sylvaticus (assembly GCA_028564925.1). Taxonomy (NCBI): domain Eukaryota; kingdom Metazoa; phylum Chordata; class Amphibia; order Anura; family Ranidae; genus Lithobates; species Lithobates sylvaticus. The sequence continues at coordinate 1,503,770 of CM053027.1, forward strand.
CGAACATGTGGGGCGCTTGCGGAAAGTTTGCCTGCCGCGATGCGAGATCGCAGTGCATTGAAGGCTGCTGATTGGCCAAAGCATGCACCTGACCTGTATGCTTTGGCCAATCACAGCACAATGTGCTGTGAGAGCCATGATTGGCCAAAGACAGGGTGTCTTTGGCCAATCATGGCTCAGGGGGCTAAGCCCACGCCCCACGCTATATAAGGCTGCCGTGTATAGTGTATATAAGATTAGGCAGGTTAGTTAGTGGATTGAGTGTGTAGTCAGTGTAGTGTATATAATACAGTGCAGAGTATATAGTGCAGTCAGTGTAGTGTATATAATCATACAGTGCAGAGTATATAGTGCAGTCAGTGTAGTGTATATAATCATACAGTGCAGGGTATATAGTGCAGTCAGTGTAGTGTATATAATCATACAGTGCAGGGTATATAGTGCAGTCAGTGTAGTGTATATAATCATACAGTGCAGAGTATATAGTGCAGTCAGTGTAGTGTATATAATCATACAGTGCAGAGTATATAGTGCAGTCAGTGTAGTGTATATAATCATACAGTGCAGAGTATATAGTGCAGTCAGTGTAGTGTATATAATACAGTGTAGAGTATATATTGCAGTCAGTGTAGTGTATATAATCATACAGTGCAGGGTATATAGTGCAGTCAGTGTAGTGTATATAATACAGTGTAGAGTATATAGTGCAGTCAGTGTAGTGTATATAATCATACAGTGCAGGGTATATAGTGCAGTCAGTGTAGTGTATATAATCATACAGTGCAGGGTATATAGTGCAGTCAGTGTAGTGTATATAATCATACAGTGCAGGGTATATAGTGCAGTCAGTGTAGTGTATATAATACAGTGCAGAGTATATAGTGCAGTCAGTGTAGTGTATATAATCATACAGTGCAGGGTATATAATGCAGTCAGTGTAGTGTATATAATCATACAGTGCAGAGTATATAGTGCAGTCAGTTTAGTATATATAACGCAGTGCAGAGTATATAGTGCAGTCAATGTAGTGTATATAACGCAGTGCAGAGTATATAGTGCAGTCAGTTTAGTATATATAACGCAGTGCAGAGTAAAAACCACAAGAGAAAGTTTTTGACAAATCCTTTATTAGGCCCCTTTCACACTGGGGCGGTTTTTTCAGGCGGTACAGCGCTAAAATAGCGCCTGTACACCGCCTGAAAAAAACCGGCCCCATTCACTCCAGTGTGAAAGCCGGCGGGCTTTCACACTGGAGCGGTGCGCTAGCAGGACGGTAAAAAAGTCCTGCTAGCTGCATCTTTGGAGCGGTGAAGGAGCCGTGTATTTACCGCTCCTATACCGCTCGTTCCCATTGAAATCAATGGGAAACCGCGGGGATACCGCCCGCAAACCGCCGCTGCAGCGGCGGTTTGCGGAGGTTTTTAACCCCTTTGCGGCCGCTAGCGGGGGTTAAAACCACCCCGCTAGCGGCCGCATACCGCGGGTAAAACGAAGGTAAAGCAGCGCTAAATATAGCGCTGCTTTACCGTCGCTGCCCCGCACCGCCCCAGTGTGAAAGGGGCCTTAAAGAGTCCCGCAATGTAAATCCACCGTATATCACGCCACCCGACGGACCCGTAAAATAGCAAAAATTAAAACGCTCTGCCACTTGATGTCAGAAGGGAGCGGTGGTCACCCGGTTACTTCACCGGGTGGCTCCGCCCTTGCCTATTCAAGAGCTGTCAAAGCGAAGAGAGAGCGGTCGCCGGGAGGCCTCCCATGGAGGCGGAGCATTTGAATTTTTGCTATTTTTCAGGTCCATCGGGCGGCGTGATTGACGGTAGATTTAGATTGTGGGACACTTTTTTTTGTTTTCTAATAAAGTATTTGCCAGGGCCTGGTATGAACTGGGGGGGGGGGGCCACGTAGTTTTTTTTCATATTTTTTTTTTCTTTCTCTATTGCCGGGATCCGACAATACATTACAGCCGCGAGCAAGTTTAAATGACATTTTTTTCCTTTAGAAGTGTCATTTTGCTCTCGGACTGTTCTAAACACGGGAAAGATGCGCTACTTTACAGGCATACTATAGACACCCCCCAGGTACGATATTTAAAGGAATATTTCATTTTTATTGTTTCACTTTAAGCATTATTAAAATAACTGCTCCCGAAAAAACGGTTGTCTTAAAAATATTGCCTTTGGCCAATCATGGCTCAGGGGCTAAGCCCACACCCCACACTATATAAGGCGGACGTGTGTAGTGTATATGAATGGAGAGAGATTAGGCAGGTTCGGTGTTCGCGTGTTCGCTAGAACATTTTGCCTGTTCGAGGTCTTCTGGTGCGAACCGAGGGGGGTGTTGGGCCCATCCCTAATAGCAACGCCCTCCAGACTTGACTACCCAGCGAGGCATTTTGATATTTGCATAACTCCTCCCAAGAGCCAGCCCACTGCTTGCATCAGGGCTGAGAGGAGTACTGAGGCAGGGCGCTGGGATGTTTTCAGGAAGCTCTGTACAGCCCCCCCCCTACTGGCCCCTCCCATCAGCCGTGATCTGCCTGTGTTGCATAGAGAAGCACAGAGAGCCAATAATGATGTCAGCGAGTCTAAAATAAGGCATGCATTGACAACAGAAATGCTTTATTTGAAAAGGACATTGATGGGGGGGGGGGGGGGGGGTGGGGGTCAGGAACCAAGGAAGGCAATATATAAGCAGATTAAAGTTCAGCTCTAACCATGGATACAGGTAGGATTATATCGTATAATGAGGTTTAGCTTCCCTTCCTCCAAGAAACGACGCATCATAAACGGGAAAATACTTTTAGGAGACTTCAGAAGTCCGCCCCGCCTAGGCACCTCTCTCCGGAATTCCCAACCAGCTCGTTAGCTAAGTCCCCATGGTGGTGGGAACCTCGCGGGGTGGGATTCCACCATTCTGTCCTATGGAGAGTCAGCTTCAGCGTGATGGAGGATGGTTTCTCCTATAGGGGGGTAACACAGTTGGGTATCTTGGCCTTTTTGGCTAAAGCCAAGCGTAGCGTCTGATCTTCTCCATGTCCAGTAGGGGCGCTCTGTCCGTATGGATGGGATGGCCGTCTGTACATTTGGCTCCTGCTGGTGTAATGGTGGTCTTGAGGGATCTTCTCGCAGGACAAGGAAGCTGAATACAGCATGCACCTGTTCGAGGTCTTCTCGACTTGTGGGTTTAACCAATCTTGTTTTATTTTTGTACAATTCTCCTTTAAGGGGGCGTGGTAGGGGGGTGTGTCCTAGGCCTGCATACTTTTGCTGATAGGTGTCCCTCATTCCCATCTCGGGAAGTTGGGAGGTGTGGATAGGCAGTGGCCTGAGGTTTGCGAGGATCTGTATCTGCTCTCACCCCTCCAGCCAGGTCAGATATACACAGTAGCCGAGTCCGCGCTGAAGCCACAATCCGAGGGCTCCATGTGCTCCCGAGGTCACAACACAGGAAGACAAACTCACCAGATCTCACTCTGCTCTCCTGTCTGTGTAGAGAGGAGGGGGAGGGGGAACTGTCACCACACGCTCTATGAAGCCAGCAAATCCGGTGTTCTGTCAAATTCTCAGCGAATGGGCGGACTCGTGAACTGGGGGGGGGGGTGTTTCATGCAGGGGGGTTCGCTATTTTGCCACCCCCCCCCCAAAATGCCACCCTAGGCCAAGACACAGAACTGGCTCTGGGGGTGCTCTTAGTATCACTATGGGTTTAGGACCCCTCTGGGAGTGGCGCCCTGCTTTTTCCTTCTCTTGCACCCTCTCTCTCCCCCTCTCTTGCACCTCTCTCTCTTCTCCCCCTGCTTACTCCCTTCTCTCTATCCCCCCTCTCTCTCTCTCACCACGCCCTCTCCTCTCACCCCCTCCTCTCTCACCCTCTCTCTCTCCCCCATCTCCCCCATCCCTCTCTCTCTCATCCCCTCTCTCACTCCCCCCCTCTCTCACCCCCTCTCCCTCATCCCCCTCATTCCCCTCTCTCTCTCTCTCTCACCCCCTCTCTCACTCTCTCACCCCCTTTCTCTCTCTCTCACCTCCCTCCCTCCCTCCCACTCTCTCCCTCTCTCTCTCGCTCTCTCTCAACCTTCAATCTCCCCTCTCTTGCACTCCTCCATCTCTCTCCCCCTCACACCCCTCTCCCCCTGGCAGCCCTCTCTCTCCCCCCTCTCTCCCCATCTTTCTCTCTTCCCCCTTTCTCTCTTGCACCTTCTATCTCCCCTCTCTCTCAAGCCTCTATCTCCCCTCTCTTTCTCTCTCTTGCACTCCTCCATCTCTCTACCCCCCTCACACCCCTCTCCCCCTTGCAGCCCTCTCTCTCCCCCTCTCTCCACCCTTTCTCTCTTGCACCCTTCTCTCTCTCTCTCTCTTCCTCCTATCTCACTCATTCCTCCCTCTCCATCTCTTTCTCTCTTGCACCTCTCTCTCTTCTCCCCCCCCCTGATTACTCCCTTCTCTCTCTCCACTCTCTTCTCTCTACCTCTCCACCCTCCCTCTCTCTTTCTCTCACCCCCTCTCCCTCTCCCTCTCACCCCCCCTCTCTCTCTTTCTCACACCCCCTCTCTCTCACCCCTCCCTCTCTCTCACCCCCTCTCTCTCTCTCACCCCCCTTTCTCTCTCTTCCCTCTGTCCCCCCCACTCTCCCCCTATTTTTCACCTTCCTTCTGATGAGGATTCTATAAACTTTTTTTTGTCTGGTTGCAGTTTTGGTGTCCCGGTGATTCCTCCGGTTGGGGGACATTTACAATGCAGATCAGTTTATACATAATGTATGGAGGAGCTGAGAGGAAGGACGTGACCTGCTTATACAGCCAGATCAGCGGAATGCCGAATCTCCTGGCTGTCCTCTCACCTCCCTGACAGCTGCATGGGGGGGGGGGGTATTTATCTCACATCTTATCGTATCTGACATCCTCCTCTCCGCATTCTCTGATCTCTTCATATTCGACTTTCCACCGAAAATTTCCTCCACCCCAAACCTGCCGCAGATAGAGAAGCACCATGAGGCTTAACCTCCTTGGCGGTAACCCCGAGTCTGGCTCGGGGTCAGTTTTTTATGCTGGGAGCGGTAACCCCGAGCCAGACTCGGGCTTGCGTTGCGGGATGCAGGGGGGAAGTTACTTACCTTTTCCCCTGGATCCTGCGATGTCTCCCCGCTGTGTGAGCGAGCCGTTCCGCTCGCTCGATTCACACAGTACCGAGTGCCGCCGATCTCCGTTCCCTGTGACGTTTACGACGCACGGGAGCGGAGATCGGCGCCAAATTCAAAAAAGTTTAAAAACACAACACATATACAATACTGTAATCTTACAGATACAGTACTGTATACAAAAAAATACACACCCCCTTTGTCCCTAGTGGTCTGCCCAGTGCCCTGCATGTCATTTTTATATAATAAAAAGATTTTTTTGTCTGCCTGGAAACTGGAGATTGTCCATAGCAACCAAAAAAGTGTCCCTTTTTATGTCAAAAGTGGTTTTAGACCAGCTAGAAAACACTGATAATAAATTAGAATCACAATTCATCATCAAACAATAAATTTAATGACAGCGACTATTCTGCAACTGAGCAAATTTCAGTGTTTTTGATTTGATTACATTATTGAATCATTTTTATATATATATTTTTATTATATTATAATTTATTATTTTGTGTTTCAAACTTTATCATACCCGGGATGTCTACTAGACTCTGGTTCGGACAGATTTAAGTGAGTTATTCATAAGAATTGCAGCCTACAATATAAAAACGCCAAATTTCCATGCAAAATAATTTGTACCGCTTTCAGCACTAAATTCCAGACAGAATCATACCGCCAGGGAGGTTAAAGGGGGACATTAGAGTGTAAGCTCCTCTGTACAGAGACTGATGTGACTGTGGGGGGAGGGGACATTACAGTGTAAGCTCCTCTGTACAGAGACTGATGTGACTGTGGGGGAGGGGGACATTACAGTGTAAGCTCCTCTGTACAGAGACTGATGTGACTGTGGGGGGGGGGGACATTAGAGTGTAAGCTCCTCTGTACAGAGACTGATGTGACTGTGGGGGAGGGGACATTAGAGTGTAAGCTCCTCTGTACAGAGACTGATGTGACTGTGGGGGAGGGGACATTAGAGTGTAAGCTCCTCTGTACAGAGACTGATGTGACTGTGGGGGAGGGGACATTAGAATGTAAGCTCCTCTGTACAGAGACTGATGTGACTGTGGGGGAGGGGACATTAGAGTGTAAGCTCCTCTGTACAGAGACTGATGTGACTGTGGGGGGAGGGGACATTAGAGTGTAAGCTCCTCTGTACAGAGACTGATGTGACTGTGGGGGAGGGGACATTAGAGTGTAAGCTCCTCTGTACAGAGACTGATGTGACTGTGGGGGGGGAGGACATTAGAGTGTAAGCTCCTCTGTACAGAGACTGATGTGACTGTGGGGGAGGGGGTGGGGACATTAGAGTGTAAGCTCCTCTGTACAGAGACTGATGTGACTGTGGGGGAGGGGGACATTAGAGTGTAAGCTCCTCTGTTACAGAGACTGATGTGACTGTGGGGGAGGGGACATTAGAGTGTAAGCTCCTCTGTACAGAGACTGATGTGACTGTGGGGGGAGGGGACATTAGAGTGTAAGCTCCTCTGTACAGAGACTGATGTGACTGTGGGGGAGGGACATTAGAGTGTAAGCTCCTCTGTACAGAGACTGATGTGACTGTGGGGGGAGGAGACATTAGAGTGTAAGCTCCTCTGTACAGAGACTGATGTGACTGTGGGGGGGAGGGGACATTAGAGTGTAAGCTCCTCTGTACAGAGACTGATGTGACTGTGGGGGGAGGGGACATTAGAGTGTAAGCTCCTCTGTACAGAGACTGATGTGACTGTGGGGGAGTGGACATTAGAGTGTAAGCTCCTCTGTACAGAGACTGATGTGACTGTGGGGAGGGGGCATTAGAGTGTAAGCTCCTCTGTACAGAGACTGATGTGACTGTGGGGGGGGGGGGGACATTGAGTGTAAGCTCCTCTGTACAGAGACTGATGTGGATGTGGGGGAGGGGACATTAGAGTGTAAGCTCCTCTGTACAGAGGACTGATGTGACTGTGGGGGGAGGGGAACATTAGAGTGTAAGCTCCTCTGTACAGACTGATGTGACTGTGGGGGAGGGGACATTAGAGTGTAAGCTCCTCTGTACAGAGACTGATGGGACTGGGGGGAGGGGACATTAGAGTGTAAGCTCCTCTGTACAGAGACTGATGTGACTGTGGGGGGAGGGGGGGGACATTAGAGTGTAAGCTCCTCTGTACAGAGACTGATGTGACTGTGGGGGAGGGGACATTAGAGTGTAAGCTCCTCTGTACAGAGACTGATGTGACTGTGGGGGGAGGGGACATTAGAGTGTAAGCTCCTCTGTACAGAGACTGATGTGACTGTGGGGGGAGGGGACATTAGAGTGTAAGCTCCTCTGTACAGAGACTGATGTGACTGTGGGGGAGGGACATTAGAGTGTAAGCTCCTCTGTACAGAGACTGATGTGACTGTGGGGGGACATTAGAGTGTAAGCTCCTCTGTACAGAGACTGATGTGACTGTGGGGGGAGGGGACATTAGAGTGTAAGCTCCTCTGTACAGAGACTGATGTGACTGTGGGGAGGGGACATTAGAGTGTAAGCTCCTCTGTACAGAGACTGATGTGACTGTGGGGGGGAGGGGACATTAGAGTGTAAGCTCCTCTGTACAGAGACTGATGTGACTGTGGGGGAGGGGACATTAGAGTGTAAGCTCCTCTGTACAGAGACTGATGTGACTGTGGGGGAGGGGGACATTAGAGTGTAAGCTCCTCTGTACAGAGACTGATGTGACTGTGGGGGGGGGACATTAGAGTGTAAGCTCCTCTGTACAGAGACTGATGTGACTGTGGGGGGGAGGGGACATTAGAGTGTAAGCTCCTCTGTACAGAGACTGATGTGACTGTGGGGGAGGTGACATTAGAGTGTAAGCTCCTCTGTACAGAGACTGATGTGACTGAGGGGGAGGGGACATTAGAGTGTAAGCTCCTCTGTACAGAGACTGATGTGACTGTGGGGGGGAGGGGGACATTAGAGTGTAAGCTCCTCTGTACAGAGACTGATGTGACTGTGGGGGAGGGGACATTAGAGTGTAAGCTCCTCTGTACAGAGACTGATGTGACTGTGGGGGGGAGGGGACATTAGAGTGTAAGCTCCTCTGTACAGAGACTGATGTGACTGTGGGGGGAGGGGACACATTAGAGTGTAAGCTCCTCTGTACAGAGAGACTGATGTGACTGTGGGGGGGAGGGGACATTAGAGTGTAAGCTCCTCTGTACAGAGACTGATGTGATGTGGGGGAGGGGACTTAGAGTGTAAGCTCCTCTGTACAGAGACTGGGGGGGGGAGGGGACATTAGAGTGTAAGCTCCTCTGTACAGAGACTGATGTGACTGTGGGGGGAGGGGGACATTAGAGTGTAAGCTCCTCTGTACAGAGACTGATGTGACTTTGGGGGGAGGGGACATTAGAGTGTAAGTTCCTCTGTACAGAGACTGATGTGACTGGGGGGGAGGGGACATTAGAGTGAAGCTCCTCTGTACAGAGACTGGTGTGACTGTGGGGGGAGGGGACATTAGAGTGTAAGCTCCTCTGTACAGAGACTGATGTGACTGGGGGGGAGGGGACATTAGAGTGTAAGCTCCTCTGTACAGAGACTGATGTGACTGTGTGGGGGAGGGGACATTAGAGTGTAAGCTCCTCTGTACAGAGACTGAAGTGACTGAGGGGGAGGGGACATTAGAGTGTAAGCTCCTCTGTACAGAGACTGATGTGACTGTGGGGGGAGGGGACATTAGAGTGTAAGCTCCTCTGTACAGAGACTGATGTGACTGTGGGGGGAGGGGACATTAGAGTGTAAGCTCCTCTGTACAGAGACTGATGTGACTGTGGGGGGAGGGGACATTAGAGTGTAAGCTCCTCTGTACAGAGACATGATGTGACTGTGGGGGAGGGGGACATTAGAGTGTAAGCTCCTCTGTACAGAGACTGATGTGACATTAGAGTGTAAGCTCCTCTGTACAGAGACTGATGTGGGGGTGGGGGAGGGGACATTAGAGTGTAAGCTCCTCTGTACAGAGACTGATGTGACCTGTGGGGGAGGGGACATTAGAGTGTAAGCTCCTCTGGTACAGAGACTGATGTGACTGTGGGGGGGGGGAGGGGACATTAGAGTGTAAGCTCCTCTGTACAGAGACTGATGTGACTGTGGGGGAGGGGACATTAGAGTGTAAGCTCCTCTGTACAGAGACTGATGTGACTGTGGGGGGAGGGGACATTAGAGTGTAAGCTCCTCTGTACAGAGACTGATGTGGTACTGTGGGGGGGGAGGGGACATTAGAGTGTAAGCTCCTCTGTACAGAGACTGATGTGACTGTGGGGAGGGACATTAGAGTGTAAGCTCCTCTGTACAGAGACTGATGTGACTGTGGGGGAGGGGACATTAGAGTGTAAGCTCCTCTGTACAGAGACTGATGTGACTGTGGGGGGGGGGAACATTAGAGTGTAAGCTCCTCTGTACAGAGACTGATGTGACTGTGGGGGAGGGGACATTAGTGTGTAAGCTCCTCTGTACAGAGACTGATGTGACTGTGGGGGAGGTGACATTAGAGTGTAAGCTCCTCTGTACAGAGACTGATGTGACTGTGGGGGGGAGGGGACATTAGAGTGTAAGCTCCTCTGTACAGAGACATTAGAGTGTAAGCTCCTGGGGGGAGGGGACATTAGAGTGTAAGCTCCTCTGTACAGTGACTGATGGGACTGGGGGGGGGGACATTAGAGTGTAAGCTCCTCTGTACAGAGACTGATGTGACTGTGGGGGGAGGGGACATTAGAGTGTAAGCTCCTCTGTACAGAGACTGATGTGACTGTGGGGGGGGGACATTAGAGTGTAAGCTCCTCTGTAACAGAGACTGATGTGACTGTGGGGGAGGGGACATTAGAGTGTAAGCTCCTCTGTACAGAGACTGATGTGACTGTGGGGGGAGGGGACATTAGAGTGTAAGCTCCTCTGTACAGAGACTGATGTGACTGTGGGGGGGGGACATTAGAGTGTAAGCTCCTCTGTACAGAGACTGATGTGACTGGGGGGGGAGGGGACATTAGAGTGTAAGCTCCTCTGTACAGAGACTGATGTGACTGTGGGGGGGGGGGGACATTAGAGTGTAAGCTCCTCTGTACAGGGACTGATGTGACTGTGGGGGAGGGGACATTAGAGTGTAAGCTCCTCTGTACAGAGACTGATGTGACTGTGGGGGGGGGGAGGGGACATTAGAGTGTAAGCTCCTCTGTACAGAGACTGATGTGACTGTGGGGGGGACATTAGAGTGTAAGCTCCTCTGTACAGAGACTGATGTGACTGTGGGGGAGGGGACATTAGAGTGTAAGCTCCTCTGTACAGAGACTGATGTGACTGTGGGGGGAGGGGACATTAGAGTGTAAGCTCCTCTGTACAGAGACTGATGTGACTGGGGGGAGGGGACATTAGAGTGTAAGCTCCTCTGTACAGAGACTGATGTGACTGTGGGGGGGGAACATTAGAGTGTAAGCTCCTCTGTACCGAGACTGATGTGACTGTGGGGGAGGTGACATTAGAGTGTAAGCTCCTCTGTACAGAGACTGATGTGACTGTGGGGGGGGGGGGACATTAGAGTGTAAGCTCCTCTGTACAGAGACTGATGTGACTGTGGGGGGAGGGGACATTAGAGTGTAAGCTCCTCTGTACAGAGACTGATGTGACTGTGGGGGAGGGGACATTAGAGTGTAAGCTCCTCTGTACAGAGACTGATGTGACTGTGGGGGGGAGGGGACATTAGAGTGTAAGCTCCTCTGTACAGAGACTGATGTGACTGTGGGGGAGGGGACATTAGAGTGTAAGCTCCTCTGTACAGAGACATGATGTGACTGTGGGGGAGAGGGGACATTAGAGTGTAAGCTCCTCTGTACAGAGACTGATGTGACTGTGGGGGGGGTGGGGGACATTAGAGTGTAAGCTCCTCTGTACAGAGACTGATGTGACTGTGGGGGGGGGGGGGGACATTAGAGTGTAAGCTCCTCTGTACAGAGACTGATGTGACTGTGGGGGAGGGGGGACATTAGAGTGTAAGCTCCTCTGTACAGAGACTGATGTGACTGTGGGGGGAGGGGACATTAGAGTGTAAGCTCCTCTGTACAGAGACTGATGTGACTGTGGGGGGAGGGGACATTAGAGTGTAAGCTCCTCTGTACAGAGACTGATGTGACTGTGGGGGGAGGGGGGAGGGGACATTAGAGTGTAAGCTCCTCTGTACAGAGACTGATGTGACTGTGGGGGGGGGGAGGACATTAGAGTGTAAGCTCCTCTGTACAGAGACTGATGTGACTGTGGGGGGGGGGGGGGACATTAGAGTGTAAGCTCCTCTGTACAGAGACTGATGTGACTGTGGGGGGGAGGGGACATTTAGAGTGTAAGCTCCTCTCTGTACAGAGACTGATGTGACTGGGGGGAGGGGGGGACATTAGAGTGTAAGCTCCTCTGTACAGAGACTGATGTGACTGGGGGGACTGTGGGGGGGACATTAGAGTGTAAGCTCCTCTGTACAGAGACTGATGTGACTGTGGGGGGGGAGGGGACATTAGAGTGTAAGCTCCTCTGTACAGAGACTGATGTGACTGTGGGGGGGGGGGACATTAGAGTGTAAGCTCCTCTGTACAGAGACTGATGTGACTGTGGGGGAGGGGACATTAGAGTGTAAGCTCCTCAGTACAGAGACTGATGTGACTGTGGGGGGAGGGGACATTAGAGTGTAAGCTCCTCTGTACAGAGACTGATGTGACTGGGGGGAGGGGACATTAGAGTGTAAGCTCCTCTGTACAGAGACTGATGTGACAGTGGGGGGAGGGGACATTAGAGTGTAAGCTCCTCTGTACAGAGACTGATGTGACTGTGGGGGAGGGGACATTAGAGTGTAAGCTCCTCTGTACAGAGACTGATGTGACTGTGGGGGGGGGGGACATGTAGAGTGTAAGCTCCTCTGTAACAGAGACTGATGAGACTGTGGGGGAGGGGACATTTAGAGTGTAAGCTCCTCTGTACAGAGACTGATGTGACTGTGGGTGGGGGGGACATTAGAGTGTAAGCTCCTCTGTACAGAGACTGATGAGACTGTGGGGGAGGGGACATTAGAGTGTAAGCTCCTCTGTACTGAGACTGATGGGACTGGGGGGGGAGGGGACATTAGAGTGTAAGCTCCTCTGTACAGAGACTGATGTGACTGTGGGGGAGGGGACATTAGAGTGTAAGCTCCTCTGTACAGAGACTGATGTGACTGTGGGGGAGGGGACATTAGAGTGTAAGCTCCTCTGTACAGAGACTGATGTGACTGTGGGGGGGGGGGGACATTAGAGTGTAAGCTCCTCTGTACAGAGACTGATGTGACTGTGGGGGGAGGGGACATTAGAGTGTAAGCTCCTCTGTACAGAGACTGATGTGACTGGGGGGGAGGGGACATTAGAGTGTAAGCTCCTCTGTACAGAGACTGATATTACTGTGGGGGACGGGACATTAGAGTGTAAGCTCCTCTGTACAGAGACATCCCTCACTGTGGGGGAGGGGACATTAGAGTGTAAGCTCCTCTGTCAGAGACTGATGTGACTGTGGGGGGGAGGGGACATTAGAGTGTAAGCTCCTCTGTACAGAGACTGATGTGACTGTGGGGGGAGGGGACATTTAGAGTGTAAGCTCCTCTGTACAGAGACTGATGTGACTGTGGGGGGAGGGGACATTAGAGTGTAAGCTCCTCTGTACAGAGACTGATGTGAGTGGGGGGAGGGGACATTAGAGGGTAAGCTCCTCTGTACAGAGACTGATGTGACTGGGGGAGGGGACATTAGAGTGTAAGCTCCTCTGTACAGAGACTGATGTGACTGTGGGGGAGAGGGGACATTAGAGTGTAAGCTCCTCTGTACAGAGACTGATGTGACTGTGGGGGAGGGGACATTAGAGTGTAAGCTCCTCTGTACAGAGACTGATGTGACTGTGGGGGAGGGGACATTAGAGTGTAAGCTCCTCTGTACAGAGACTGATGTGACTGTGGGGGGGGGGGACATTAGAGTGTAAGCTCCTCTGTACAGAGACTGATGTGACTGTGGGGGAGAGGGGACATTAGAGTGTAAGCTCCTCTGTACAGAGACTGATGTGACTGTGGGGGAGGGGACATTAGAGTGTAGGCTCCTCTGTACAGAGACTGATGTGACTGTGGGGGGAGGGGACATTAGAGTGTAAGCTCCTCTGTACAGAGACTGATGTGACTGTGGGGGGGGGGGACATTAGAGTGTAAGCTCCTCTGTACAGAGACTGATGTGACTGTGGGGGAGGGGACATTAGAGTGTAAGCTCCTCTGTACAGAGACTGATGTGACTGTGGGGGAGGGGACATTAGAGTGTAAGCTCCTCTGTACAGAGACTGATGTGACTGTGGGGGGAGGGGACATTAGAGTGTAAGCTCCTCTGTACAGAGACTGATGTGACTGTGGGGGAGGGGACATTAGAGTGTAAGCTCCTCTGTACAGAGACTGATGTGACTGTGGGGGGGGGGACATTAGAGTGTAAGCTCCTCTGTACAGAGACTGATGTGACTGTGGGGGGAGGGGAATTAGAGTGTAAGCTCCTCTGTACAGAGACTGATGTGACTGTGGGGGGAGGGGACATTAGAGTGTAAGCTCCTCTGTACAGAGACTGATGTGACTGTGGGGGAGGGGACATTAGAGTGTAAGCTCCTCTGTACAGAGACTGATGTGACTGTGGGGGGGGGAATTAGAGTGTAAGCTCCTCTGTACAGAGACTGATGTGACTGTGGGGGGAGGGGGGACATTAGAGTGTAAGCTCCTCTGTACAGAGACTGATGTGACTGTGGGGGAGGGGACATTAGAGTGTAAGCTCCTCTGTACAGAGACTGATGTGACTGTGGGGGGAGGGGACATTAGAGTGTAAGCTCCTCTGTACAGAGACTGATGTGACTGTGGGGGGGAGGGGGACATTAGAGTGTAAGCTCCTCTGTACCGAGACTGATGTGACTGTGGGGGGGGACATTAGAGTTAGAGTGTAAGCTCCTCTGTACAGAGAGGGATGTGACTGTGGGGGGAGACATTAGAGTGTACGCTCCTCTGTACAGAGACTGATGTGACTGTGGGGGAGGGGACATTAGCGTGTAAGCTCCTCTGTACTGAGACTGATGTGACTGTGGGGGAGGGGACATTAGAGTGTAAGCTCCTCTGTACAGAGACTGATGTGACTGTTGGGGGAGGGGACATTAGAGTGTAAGCTCCTCTGTACAGAGACTGATGTGACTGTGGGGGGAGGACATTATAGTGTAAGCTCCTCTGTACAGAGACTGATGTGACTGTGGGGGAGGGGGAGATTAGAGTGTAAGCTCCTCTGTACAGAGACTGATGTGAGTGGGGGGGAGGGGACATTAGAGTAAGCTCCTCTGTACAGAGACTGATTGGGACTGTGGGGGAGGGGACATTAGAGTGTAAGCTCTTCTGTACAGAGACTGATGTGACTGTGGGGGAGGGGACATTAGAGTGTAAGCTCCTCTGTACAGAGACTGATGTGACTGTTGGGGGGAGGGGATATTAGAGTGTAAGCTCCTCTGTACAGAGACTGATGTGACTGGGGAGGGAGGGGACATTAGAGTGTAAGCTCCTCTGTACAGAGACTGATGTGACTGTGGGGGGAGGGGGACATTAGAGTGTAAGCTCCTCTGTACAGAGACTGATGTGACTGTGGGGGAGGGGACATTAGAGTGTAAGCTCCTCTGTTCAGAGACTGATGTGACTGTGGGGGAGGGGACATTTGAGTGTAAGCTCCTCTGTACAGAGACTGATGTGACTGTGGGGGGAGGGGACATTAGAGTGTAAGCTCCTCTGTACAGAGACTGATGTGACTGTGGGGGGAGGGGACATTAGAGTGTAAGCTCCTCTGTACAGAGACTGATGTGACTGTGGGGGAGGGGACATTAGAGTGTAAGCTCCTCTGTACAGAGACTGATGTGACTGTGGGGGGGGGGGGACATTAGAGTGTAAGCTCCTCTGTACAGAGACTGATGTGACTGTGGGGGAGGGGACATTAGAGTGTAAGCTCCTCTGTACAGAGACTGATGTGACTGTGGGGGGGGGGGGACATTAGAGTGTATGCTCCTCTGTACAGAGACTGATGTGACTGTGGGGGGGGGGGACATTAGAGTGTATGCTCCTCTGTATAGAGACTGATGTGACTGTGGGGGAGGGGACATTAGAGTGTAAGCTCCTCTGTACAGAGACTGATGTGACTGTGGGGGGGGGAGGGGACATTAGAGTGTAAGCTCCTCTGTACAGAGACTGATGTGACTGTGGGGGAGGGGACATTAGAGTGTAAGCTCCTCTGTACAGAGACTGATGTGACTGGGGGGGGGGGGGGACATTTAGAGTGTAAGCTCCTCTGTACAGAGACTGATGTGACTGTGGGGGGAGGGGACATTAGAGTGTAAGCTCCTCTGTACAGAGACTGATGTGACTGTGGGGGGAGGGGGACATTAGAGTGTAAGCTCCTCTGTACAGAGACTGATGTGACTGTGGGGGGAGATTTGGTTGATTTAAGGCAGAGTTTTTGGCAAGGTGGGAGTTCGGAATGGTTGGAAGGCAGGTGACCCGGGAAGAGGTGAAGGTGTTTCCCTTCACCGGTTCTCACCTGTACTCCGTATTCCCTGATCAGTGAGGTCTGAACTGGTCTGATCTGCTTCAAACACATGAGAAATCCAGCACAGGGAGAGAAGCTGAGCTGAGGGTGCAACACTGGGACTCTGTGCTGCTGGGAATCACCCTTCTATATCATAATAAACATACCGCCATCTGCAGCAGCTGGAATACTACAGGGGGCATTATCCAAAACCCCTCATATTATTCAAGTAAAGAGGGGGCACTGATGATTGTGGCATGCAGATGGGGCCCCGTAAATCACCAGGAGCTCCATGACCCCTTATATAGTCCTTGGAGCTCCATGACCCCCTTATTTAGTCCTTGGAGCTCCATGACCCCCTTGTATAGTCCTTGGAGCTCCATGACCCCTTATTTAGTCCTTGGAGCTCCTTGAACCCCTTGTATAGTCCTTGGCGCTCCGTGACCCCCTTATATAGTCATTGGAGCTCCATGATCCCCTTGTATAATCCTTGGAGCTCCATGACCCCTTATATAGTCCTTGGCGCTCCGTGACCCCCTTATATAGTCCTTGGAGCTCCATGTTCCCCTTGTATAATCCTTGGAGCTCCATGACCCCCTTGTATAGTCCTTGGAGCTCCATGACCCCTTATATAGTCCTTTTATAGTACTTGGAGCTCCATGACCCCTTTTATAGTCCTTGGAGCTCCATGACCTCTTATTTAGTCCTTGGAGTTACATGACCCCTTATATAGTCCTTTGAGCTCCATGACCCCTTATATAGTCCTTGGAGCTCCATGACCCCTTATATAGTCCTTGGAGCTCCATGACCTCTTATTTAGTCCTTGGAGTTACATGACCCCCTTATATAGTCCTTGGAGCTCCATGACCACCTTGTATAGCCCTTGGAGCTCCATGACCCCCTTGTCTAGTGCTTGGAGTTCCATGACCCCCTTATATAGTCATTGGAGCTCCATGACCCCCTTATATAGTCCTTGGAGCTCCTTGACCCCCTTATATAGTCCTTGGAGCTCCATGACCCCTTATATAGTCCTTGGAGCTCCTTGAACCCCTTGTATAGTCCTTGGCGCTCCGTGACCCCCTTATATAGTCATTGGAGCTCCATGATCCCCTTGTATAATCCTTGGAGCTCCATGACCCCTTATATAGTCCTTGGCGCTCCGTGACCCCCTTATATAGTCCTTGGAGCTCCATGATCCCCTTGTATAATCCTTGGAGCTCCATGACCCCCTTGTATAGTCCTTGGAGCTCCATGACCCCTTATATAGTCCTTGGAGCTCCATGACCCCTTATATAGTCCTTGGAGCTCCATGACTCCCTTATATAGTCCTTGGAGCTCCATGACCTCTTATTTAGTCCTTGGAGTTACATGACCCCCTTATATAGTCCTTGGAGCTCCATGACCACCTTGTATAGCCCTTGGAGCTCCATGACCCCCTTGTCTAGTGCTTGGAGTTCCATGACCCCCTTATATAGTCCTTGGAGCTCCATGACCCCCTTATATAGTCCTTGGAGCTCCTTGACCCCCTTATATAGTCCTTGGAGCTCCATGACCCCTTTATATAGTCCTTGGAGCTCCATGACCCCCTTGTATAGTCCTTGGAGTTCCATGACCCCCTTATATAGTCCTTGGAGCTCCATGACCCCTTTATATAGTCCTTGGAGCTCCATGACCCCCTTGTATAGTCCTTGGAGTTCCATGACCCCCTTATATAGTCCTTGGAGCTCCATGACCCCCTTGTATAGTCCTTGGAGTTCCATGACCCCCTTATATAGTCCTTTGAGCTCCATGAACCCTTTATATAGTCCTTTGAGCTCCATGAACCCCTTGTATAGTCCTTGGAGTTCCATGACCCCCTTTTATAGTTCTTGGAGCTCCATGACCCCTTATATAGTTCTTGGAGCTCCACGACCCCCTTATATAGTCCTTGGAGCTCCATGACCCCCTTATATAGTCCTTGGAGCTCCATGACCCCCTTATATAGTTCTTGGAGTTTCATGACCCCCTTGTATAGTCCTTGGAACTCCATGACCCCCTTGTATAGTCCTTAGAGCTCCATGACCCCCTTATATAGTTCTTGGAGCTCCATGACCCCCTTTTATAGTCCTTGGAGCTCCATGACCCCCTTTTATAGTCCTTGGAGTTCCATGACCCCCTTTTATAGTTCTTGGAGCTCCATGACCCCCTTATATAGTCCTTGGAGCTCCGTGACCCCCTTATATAGTCCTTGGAGCTCCATGACCCCTTATATAGTCCTTGGAGCTCCATGACCCCCAGACCATAACCATAGAATATGATTTTTGTGACAGTTTGTTGTCTATTTGGCATCTTAGATATCTTCCCAGTCGGTTGACCATCTGAGTTCTCCTCACACGTCAGTGTCACATTCTCCGGCTTCCATCATTGTTAAACATTTGCCATTCTCACAAGTTGCCCCACCGATAATATTAATCATTCACCATCACCGAGAGCCGCCCATCTCCCGCTCCTCTGTGTACGGGATTGGCCAAAAGTCCTGGTCAGTGCAGACAATTCACCATTATTATTATATACAATGTATACTTTTATTATTATATAATGTATACATATTATTAGTGGTAGCAGTATATATAATGTATACATTTCATTATTATTATTACTTACAATGTAAACAATGTATTATTATTATGATGATTATATAAAATGTATACATTTTATTATTATTATTATTAATCATAATATTAGTAGTACAGTA
Organism: Lithobates sylvaticus; assembly: GCA_028564925.1. NCBI lineage: Eukaryota > Metazoa > Chordata > Amphibia > Anura > Ranidae > Lithobates > Lithobates sylvaticus. The sequence continues at coordinate 1,522,233 of CM053027.1, forward strand.
GTAGTAGTATATACAATGTATATGTTTTATTATTAGTAGTATATACAATGTATACATTTTATTATTATTATTATGTATTATTATTATTATTTATTATTAATAATCATAATATTAGTAGTACAGTAGTAGTAGTATATACAATGTATACATTTTATTATTTTATTATTATTATTAGTAGTTGTAGATACAATGTATACGTTTTATTAGAAGTAGTAGTATATACATTGTATTAGTAGTAGTATATACAATGTATACATTTTTTTATTATTAGTAGTAGTATATACAATGTATACATTTTATTATTAGTAGTAGTATATACAATGTATACATTTTATTATTAGGGCCAGTTCACACAGGCGCGGCTTCATCGACTTGCATACAACTTCTTTAACCCCTTCACACCTAATTGTAAAACAAATCTAAATGCCCAACCTTGACCAACCTTTTGTAACCTTGACGTGTTAGTAAAACTCTACATATCATCACAGCTACTTTGTGCCTCCAGGTGGAATGTGCCGTGTTATTTTTCAGGACAAATTAGGCTTTCATTTGGTAATAAATGGTAATGGATATCTCCTGATTTTTATTTATTTCTTATTATTATTATCAAAGTAAAACTGGCCAAAATAGTAAAAAAAAAAAAAATGTAACTGTATTTTTCTTGCTACTACCATAACCTACCACCTAAGAACAACCCAAAATGAATTCCCCGTCTCGTGACGGTCGCAGTGATACCCCATATGTGTATGTTAGGTGTATGTTATGTGTATGTTGGGTGTTGTTTGTACTCGTAGCTCAGCCCAGAAACAATAATACACATTCTTACTCTTTTTTTAATCCTACCTAAACCAACTGACACTAATTTAACCACTTAAGGGCCGAGACTCTTTTTGAGACTTGTTGTTTACACGTTAAAATCATTTTATTTTGCTAGAAAAAAACTTGGAACCCCCAAAAATTTTATATATATATATAAAAAATCCTGACCAAAAAAATCCTGACCTTGTCCTTTGACCTTGACATTTGACCTTGACACTGACCCTGACACTTGCCTAGATCAAACCTCTAGGTCATTTAAATAATAAAAAAAATCTATCTCTGCAAGGACAGAGAATGATACATTGTATTTCTCTCGTCCATTCACAGAGACAGAAAACACGGGGGGGGGGGGGGGGGGCTTCACAGTGACTGATCAATCAGAGGCTATCACAGCGGTCAGGTGACCTGCAATCGGACGTTCTGGGTCCTGATCGTTAGTACTGGGCCTGGAATCGACCGCTCCGGGTCCCGATCATTAGAACGAGGCCTGGAATCGACCATTCCGGGTCCCGATCGTTAGAACGGGGCCGGGAATCGACCGTTCAGGGTCCCGATCATTAGAACGAGGCCTGGAATCGACCATTCCGGGTCCCGATCGTTAGAACGGGGCCGGGAATCGACCATTCCGGGTCCCGATCGTTAGAACGAGGCCTGGAATTAGTCGTTCCGGGTCCCGATAGTTAGTACTGGGCCTGGAATCGGCTGTTCCGGGTCCCCACCATTAGTACTGGGCCTGGAATCGGCCGTTCCGGGTCCCGATCGTTAGAACGGGGCCGGGAATCGACCAGTCTGGGTCCCGATCGTTAGTACTGGGCCTGGAATCGGCTGTTCTGGGTCCCGATCATTAGAACGAGGCCTGGAATTGGCCGTTCCGGGTCCAGATCGTTAGTACTGGGCCTGGAATCGGCTGTTCTGGGTCCCCACCGTTAGTACTGGGCCTGGAATTGGCCGTTCCGGGTCCAGATCGTTAGAACGGGGCCGGGAATCGGCCATTCTGGGTCCCGATCGTTAGAACGGGGCTGGGAATCGACCGTTATGGGTCCTGATCGTTAGTACTGGGCCTGGGATCAGCTGTTCTGGGTCCCGATCGTTAGTACTGGGCCTGGAATTGGCCATTCCGGGTCCCGATCATTAGTACTGGGCCTGGAATCGGCCGCTCCGGGTCCGATCATTAGAACGGGGCCAGGAATTGACCGTTCTGGGTCCCAATCGTTAGTACTGGGCCTGGAATCGGCTGTTCCGGGTCCCGATAGTTAGTACTGGGCCTGGAATCGGCTGTTCCGGGTCCCAATCATTAGAACGAGGCCTGGAATCGACCGTTCCGGGTCCCGATCGTTAGAACGGGGCCGGGAATCGACCTTTCTGGGTCCTGATCGTTAGTACTGGGCCTGGAATCGGACGTTCTGGGTCCCAATCGTTAGTACTGGGCCTGGAATACCCCGTTCCGGGTCCCAATCGTTAGTACTGGGCCTGGAATCGGCCATTCTGGGTCCCGATCGTTAGAACGGGGCTGGGAATCGACCGTTCTGGGTCCCGATCGTTAGTACTGGGCCTGGAATCGGCCGTTCAGGGTCCTGATCGTTAGTACTGGGCCTGGGATCAGCTGTTCTGGGTCCCGATCGTTAGTACTGGGCCTGGAATTGCCCGTTCCGGGTCCCGATCGTTAGTACTGGGCCTGGAAACGGCCGCTCCGGGTACGATCATTAGAACGGGGCCAGGAATTGACCGTTCTGGGTCCCGATCGTTAGTACTGGGCCTGGAATCAGCTGTTCCAGGTCCCGATCATTAGAACGAGGCCTGGAATTGGCCGTTCCGGGTCCCGATCGTTAGTACTGGGCCTGGAATCGGCTGTTCCGGGTCCCAATCATTAGAACGAGGCCTGAAATCGACCGTTCCGGGTCCCGATCGTTAGAAGGGGGCCAGGAATCGATCGTTCTGGGTCCTGATCGTTAGAACGGGGCCAGGAATCAGCCATTCTGGGTCCCGATCGTTAGTACTGGGCCTGGAATCGACCATTCTGGGTCCTGATTGTTAGAACGGGGCTGGGTATCGACCGTTCCGGGTCCCAATCATTAGACCACGAGGGCCTGTGGAACTGGATGCTGTTCAGGGTGTATCGATTTGTATCAGGTTTCCGTAGAAAGTCGGCCTGGAATCGATTCTGTTCGTTAGGCAGGGTGAACCGATTCTGTTTTGAACGCCTAATCGGGGCTGGGATATCAACAGTTATGGGTCCAGATCACTTGCGTTTAACTGGGCCTGGAATCGGCCATTTGGGTTCCTGATCGTTTAGAACGGGGCGGCCCGGGGCTCTCGGTAAAACTCCCAGTTTCTGTGCGGCGCTATGCTCCCAGCACAAGGGAGAAGGAGTCCAGATGTAGAGATGAGGAGGAGTAGAAAGAGAAGAAGAAAGAGAGAGTTAGAAGGTAGATAGGAGAGGACAGAGAAGCAAGTGAAGTAGAGAGAGAGATGAGCGGCCCCACAGTAGGAGAAGAGAGATAGAAGAAGATGAGGAGAAGAGTAGAGAGCGGAAAAGAGAGGAGAGAGAGAGAGAGAAGAAGAAGAGAAGCAAGATCCAGTGGGAAGAAGATAATTTCCATCTAGGTCGGCATGAAGGATGGGGTTAACAGAAGTCAGAATGAAGAAGAGAGAGTTTGAAGAGTGAGTGAGAGATGAAGTAGTGAAGAGGAGAGTTTTTTCGAAGTCGGTAGCGACTTGATTTTGAACGGTTCAGAATGAAGATTGTGAATGGGGAGTGGCTTGTCTAGGCGGCAGAGTAGACGCGGCAATAGTAGAGACCCTATACTGTACAATGGAGAAACATCCTTCTTCATTATGAGATTATTATACAGAGTGTATCGTTTTATTATGTTACAATTGTAAGGAAGAATGTAGATTATGAGTATTGGAGTAGTGGTGAGAGTTAGAGTTGAAGTAGAGGAAGAGATTTCAGGAAGGGCCCTAGATTGAGAGAGGAGGAAAGAAGAAGAGAAGTTTTCTGGAAGAGAAGGATGAAAGAGAGTTGAGAGTAGAGAGTGTGCATAGAGAGAGTTGAGTTTAACGCCAGTGTTGGAAGAAGCCGAAGATGAAGATGATATTCAGACGTGTAAGAGCTGAGAAACGATGTGATGGTTAAGTGAGATGGAGTTAGATAGTTAGTCCTGTGATTGTGTAGCATTGAAGTTGAGAGGATATGATAGATAGATGGTAGTGATGTTACCGACTCCTATGAGTGTATATAGATTAGAGGATGGTGATGAACGCGAGTAAGAGACCGAGATACGCAAATACCGCGGACTACTCGGAAAAAAGCCGATCTGCAGTGGGGGGTGTTTTTATTCGGAACGGTCGGCATGATAGGGGGTAAACTGAAGTCAATGCGAGTCGCCCTGAAGTAGGGCAGGAAGCTTTTTTCTAAGTAGGAGCGACTTGATTTGAAACGGTGTCATGACTATTAATGGGGGTGCTTCTTGTACAGTCGGCATGACGGGGCAATAGATATACTGTACAATGTAAAACATTTCATCATTATGATTATTAGGGGCTAAATCGTGTTTATTATTATACAGGGGTGTGTAAACAAATGTATGTAGTGGTGGTATAGGATATACAATGTATTATATTATTATTAAGTATAGTTGTAGAGTGGTTGTAGTTGGATATTACTATGTATGCATTTCTTAATTGTTTTTTTAGTAGTAAACAATGTTGATTTATTACTTTTATTACAATGTATTTTGGAAGATGATGATTTAATGATTTCATTGATAATATACAATGCTTTCTTTTCAGTATTGTCATTTTTTACTACTGTATAACAATGGTTATTCATTTTATTTCTATAGTTGTGGTCATTAGACTTAGGACAGTACCCAGCAGACGATTTGCGGGGGGGGGGGGGGGGGGGGGGGGGGGGGGTCCTGCGCCGCGATTGTCAGTTGTCTGGGTAAGGAATTCATTTCAGACAGCGGTGACCCTTAAAATGGGTGGGCCAAAAATCACTGGCCTTGTGTTTGGTGGGGGGGGGCGCTGAATGGGGTCCCGGCGGTTGACGGTGGTGGGGTCGTATACAGTATTACATTGTATAAACTGTGATTGGAATGGTTGGAAGACGACTGTGTGTGGGTGGAATGTGTGCGGGGGGTCTGCTGGTTTGGGTCTGTGTGTGTTTGTATATTGCATGGGGGGGGGTCATTTTTTCTGTGTATATTGTTTGGGGGTTGGCACCATTTATTTGTACATTGGGGTATGGGGGGGGGGGGGGTGGGTTACCCTGTCCTTTATTGTATTGGAGGGGTGGTAGAGTTATATCTGTCTATTGTTTGGGGGGGTTCATTAGATGTGTACATTGTATGGGGGGGGGGGGGGGTTGGGGGTGGTTGGTTGGGGTGGGTGGTGGGGGGGGGGTTGGGGGGGGGTGGGGTGTGTGTGTTGGTGGGGGGAGGTGGGGGGGGGTGCTGTGTGGTGGTGGGGGGAGAGGGGGGGGGTGTGTATGGGGGGGTTATGGTGGGGGTGGGTGTTGGGGGGGGTTGGGTTGGGGTGTGGTAGCTGGGGGTTGTATGTTGTTTTTGGTTTTTTTTTTATGGGGGGGGGGGCTTATTTTATGGTTATTTTTTTTTTTATTTAGCTGTGTACTGTTAATTGTATGGGGGGTTACGGGGGTGTTTTTTTTTTTTTTTTTTTTTTTTTGTTTTTTTTTTTATTTTTATAATCTGTGTACACTGTATGGAGTGTTAGCTCAGCGCACACACGGCTCCTTTCATGTGAATGGCACTCAGAAGGTCTAATGACCCCCCCATACAATGTACAATTCCTCCACATGAAAGGCCATTGTGTTTGGTGATAATAGACGTGGAAGGAGGATCTCCGGCTCTCAGGAAACAACTCATCAACGGCGGCCGGGAAAATCTCCCCAAAATCTGTTCCAACGTTCAACAAACGCTGGAACTTTATTCATCAAATCCAACGATCGATCCTCTCTGGGTGATCTTTGATTATTGATCAGAAATATTGAAGAGTGACGTCAGGAAAGCCCGTCTGACCGATTTATTTTTTACCTCTTTTTGCCTGAGAATAGATCTGTGCTTGAATCCCCTTCCCATTGGCTGAGCCCTCTACCTCCTCCGCTGGAAGTCTGTTTCAAGCATTAGCTACTCTTTCAGTACATAATTACCCTTCCCTGATACTGGGGACAACAACATCAATAAAAACCTAACCTGGGGGTCACTGGGCCACAAGCGCGCTCCCAAGGTCTGGCTTCACCCCTGAGCCCCCCCCCCCGGCAACCAAGGCCGCATCGCGTCTGGGGCTCCAGCCGGGCCCACTCCAAGGCATGGTAGCTGGCGCGTCCATCCTGGGCAACAGGGATGGTCCCGAGCGGTCTAACTAGGGCCACAAGGCGCGGCATGGCGTATCGGCGCGTCACTGGGCAACAAGGGATGGTCTGGGGGGTTATCTGGGCCACACAAGGGCATGGTCTGGGGGTTTATGGGCCACAAGGGCATGGTCTGGGGTCACTGGGCCACATGGGATGGTCGGGGGTCATGGGCAACAACGGGATGGTTCTGGGGTCTCTGGGCAAACAAGGGATGCGTCACTGGCCAACAAGGGAATGGTCAAGGGCGCGTCACTGGGCCACAAGGGGATGGTCTGGGGCGTCACTGGGCCAGCAAGGGATGGTCTGGGGGTCACTGGGGCCACAAGGGATGGTCTGGGGCTGTCAAAACTGGGCACCACTAGCAATGGCTCTGGGGGGGTCACTGGGCACCACAAGGAACGGTCGGGGGGTCACTGGGGCAACAAAGGGATATGGTCGGGGGTCACTGGGCCACAAGGGATGGTTCTGGGGTCACTGTCGCGCCACAAGGAATGGTCTCGCGGGAGCACTGGGACGGGCAACAAGGGATGGTCTGGGGTCACGTTGGCAAACATGGGAGGGCCTGGGGGTAAACTAGGGCACACAAGGGATCGGTCCTGGCTGTCACTGGGCCACCAGGAATGGTCTTGGGAGTCACTGGCGAACAGGGAAGGTACTGAGGTCCTGGGGGTCTTGGGTTACTTTGGATGGTCTGGGGTCACGGGGGACAAATGGGAGGAGGTATGGGGTCACTGGGCAAACATGGGTTTGGTCTGGGGTCACTGGCATTCTGGATGATCTGGGGTCTGGGCAACAAGGAATGCTCTAGGGTCTCTGGGCAAACAAACATCCCAACCTAGCTCGGTGTTATGGGGGTCTCTGGGCACAGGGGATGGTCTGAGGTCAATGGGTAAAACATCTGGGATGGTCTGGGGGTCTACTGGGCCTTACCATGCCGGATGGTCTGCGGCTGTCACTGGGCAACAAGGGATCGAGTTTGTGTTCAACTGGCCGTCCACGCGGAATGGCCTGATGTCAATGGGCTATACTTGGGTTTGCCGGGGGGTCACTGGGCAAACAAGGTTGGATGGGGTATAGGGGCTTCACTGGGGTGGGTCTGGGGGATAGGGGCATCTTGGGGTCTGGGCTGGTTGATCACTGTGCCTCTAGGGTGGGGCATGCGTCTAGAACAGGAGGAAAGAGATGGAGAGCTGGGCAGGGGGCTGAGTCTGGGAGGCGGGGAGCCGAGAGCGCGGGTGCGAGCGGAAGAGAGGGATGCGAGTCCAGAGTCGGTGGCCTGGGCCAATCCAGACACGCCTGAGGACGGCCGGACTGCCGGCTTACTTCACCCCTTTTCTCTTTATCTTTATCTGTACTCCTCCCTTTTTCTTTTTCTGTCCATCTATTTCATTGTTTATCTGGGTTCTCTTTTCTGTTCCATCTTCTGTCTCTGGGGTTTCCTGTATTCTGGGCCCCTATTAAACCTTCTTTTCTCTTTTCTTTTTTTCAACTGGGCACTTCTCTCTATCCTCTCTCTTCTTCCCCCCCTACCTGGGCTCACCTTCCTCTGTCAAAGGGCTTTCCATCTGGGGGTCACTGGGGTAAAAAAAAAACTCGGACATGGTCTGGGGGGGCTCACTGGGCCACAAGGGTTGCGGTTCGCGCGGGTCACTGAGGCAACAAGGGATGCGGCTGTGGGTCAACTGGGCAACTCTCCATGGGATGGCGCCTGGGGGGTCTACTGGGTATCCATGGGACTGGCCTCGGGTGCAACTGGGCAACACTGGTATGCTGCTGCGGTGTCACTGGGCAAACTTGGGGATGGTGCTGGATTACACGCGTCCTGGCCACTAACGCGGTATGGTTCGTCGGGGGTATACTCGAGGCCAACTGTAGGCGAATAGGTCTGCTGGGGTCACTTCGGAAAACATGGAGGATGGTAGTGAAGGCACTGGGTATCAAGCACAGGGGGGATGCGCATGGGGGTCTTGATCGCCACAAAGGAGGGTCTGAGGTAACTGGGCCAAACATTGGGATGGTTCTTGGGGTCACTGGGCGGCAAACAAGAGGATGCGTCTGGGTTCAATGGGCCACACATGGGGATGGTCTCGGGGTCACTGGGCCACAAGGGTTTGGTTCTGGGGGCTTAATGGGCTACAAGGGATGGTTCTGGGGGTTTATCGGAGGCCCACAAGGGTAGCCGGTTACTGGGTCTACTGGGCCACAAGGGGTGTATGGTCGGGGGTCAGCTGGGCGACAAGGAGATGGTAGGGGGTCTCTGCGGCACCACTCGTGATGTCTTAGCGGTCACTCGGGCCAACATGGGATGGCCTGGGGGTCACGAGAGGTAACATTGGCCATGGTCTGCCGGGTTCACTGGGGCAACATGGAATGGTCTGGCGCGTCCACTGCGGCAACATGGGATGGTTCTGGGGGTCACTGGGCTACATGGGATGCTCTGGGGTCAACTGGGCAACAAGGAATGCTCTAGGGTCACTGGGCAACAAGGGATGCTCTGGGGTCACTGGGCCACAGGGGATGGTCTGCGGTCACTGGGCAACATGGGATGGTCTGGGGGTCACTGGGCCACAAGGGATGGTCTGGGGTGACTGGGCAACAAGGGATGGTCTGAGGTCACTGGCCACCAGGAATGGTCTGATGTCACTGGGCAACATGGGATGGCCTGGGGGTCACTGGGCAACATGGGATGGTCTGGATTCACTGTGCCACAAGGGATGGTCTGGGGTCACTGGGTAACACGGAATGGTCTGGGGGTCACTGGGCCACAAGGGATGGTCTGGGGTCACTGGGCAACAAGGGATGGTCTGAGGTCACTGGGCAACATGGGATGGCCTGGGGGTCACTGGGTAACATGGGATGGCCTGGGGTCACTGGGCAACATGGTATGCTCTGGGGTCACTGGGCAACTTGGGATGGTCTGGATTCACTGTGCCACAAGGGATGGTCTGGGGTCACTGGGCCACAGGGAATGGTCTGGGGGGTCACTTGGAAACATGGGATGGTATTAAGTCACTGTGGATATGACTGCGGGGGACTTGCGCGGGGAGGAGTCACTGCGCCACAAAGGACGGGTCTGAGGTCCACTGGGCTAGACATGGATGTTATAAGGTAACTGGGAACAAGGGACTGAGTCATCGTAGGGAGGTTTCAGGGCAACATGGGATGTTTTGGGGGTCACTGGGTAAACATTGGGATGGTTTTCTGGGGGTCACTGGGTAACAGACGGGTTGTTCCGGCCAGGTCACGGGGCCACAAGGGATGGTCTGATGGGTTACTGGGTTTTTTAAATAAAACGGGAATGGTCTTCGGGTCACTAGAGGCAACATGGGATGGTTCTGGGTGGTCACCTGTGGTTTTAAATCCCGGGATGGTCTTTGGGTCGTCACTGGGCTCACATGGGATGATGGTTTGGGGGGACACTGGGCAACATTTGGGTTGGTTTGGGGGTCCACTGGGCAACATTGGGAATTGGTTTGGGGGGGCACTGTGAGGTTATCTATGGGATGGTTTGGGGTATATCTGTGTAAACCGGGGATAGGTCTGGTGGTCCCACTGCTTGTCCACAAGGGTGGGAGATGGTCTACGGGGGGTTAACTGTGGCAACTCTCATGGGTGCTGGCCTGGGGTGTTCACTGGGCAGGCAGTGTCTTGGGAATCGGTCTGAGGGTCAAGCTCAGGACAACAGCGGGATGGTTTGGGGGTCAATGTGGTCGTAACATTGGAATGGGTCTGGGGGTCACTGGGTATCATGGGATGGTTTGGTGGGTCACTGGGCAAACATGGGATGGGTTGGGTGACCGCGTCAGCTGGGGGCAAACATGAGCGATTGGTCTTGAAGGGGCACTGGGCAACATGGGATGTTTGGGGGTCAATGGCAACTGGGATGTCTGCAGGGTCACTGTGCATCAATGGATGGTTTGGGGGTCACTGGTTGTAGGCAAGCATCCAGTGCTATGTGGTTTGGGGGTCGCACGGGGCAACATGGGATGAGTATGGAGGTACTGGGACAACAGCAGTAAGGGCGGTTGGGAGGGTCACCTGAGTGTAACATGGGAGGCCTTGTGGGGTCTCATGGGCAACTTGATATGCTCTGAGGTGGTCAATGTGCTCACACGGGATGGGTCTGTGGGTCACTGGGGTAACATGTGATGCCATGGGGTCACTGGGCAACATGCGTATGCTCTGGGGTCACTGGCGCCAACTTGGGTTGGTCTGATTCCACTGTGCCACAAGGGGATGGTCTGGGGTCATGGGCCACAGGGAATCGGTCGGGGGGGTCACGTTGGCAAATTGGAGGATGGTATTTAAGTCACTGGGTCTATACACGGGCATGCTCTCGGGGTCACTGCGCCACCAAGGCGGGTCTTGAGCAGTCACCTGGGACAACATGGGGATGGTTCTGGGGTCACTGGGCAACAAGGGAGGGTTCTGGGTTGGGGTCACGGGGCCACAAGGATGATCTGCGGGCGTCACTAGGGCGCCACAAGGGATGGTTTCTGGGGGTTACTGGGGCCACTAGGGATGGTCTGGGGGTTTACTGGGCACAAAGAGATGGTCTTTCGGGTCACTGGGCCACTAGGTCGTCCTCAGTGAGGGATGTCGGGGTCACTGGGGCTAGACGGACGGGAATGGTTACTGGGGATCACTGCGGCAGAACATGGTTTGGCCTAGGGGTACCAGAAGACTCTGTAACTGCCTCGTTCACAGCGGCCGATCGCCGTCTCCCTGGCGGGTCACATGGGCAACAGGCGCGTTCGCGTCTAGGGGTGCATCACTCGGGGCAACTTGGGATGAGTCTGGGGTCACTGACATGGTCAACTTGGGATGCTGCTCTGGGGTCTCTGGGCTATCAAGGGGAATGCTCTCTCTAGGGTCTTGTTTCTTCACTGGGGCAACAAGGGGTGCTCTGGGGTTCACTGGGCCCACAGGGGATTGGGTCTGCGGTCAATGGATGCAAACATGGGATGGTCTTGGGGTCACTGGGCCACAAAGGGGGATGGTCTGGGGTGGATCAGGGCGGGAACAATCATGGGAGGGATGGTCTGACCCGCGTTCACATGGCCACCCAGGATTGGTCTGATTGTCTAAGGGGCAACATGGGATGGCCTGGGGTCACTGGGCTACATGGGATGGTCTGGTTTCACTGTGCCACAAGGGTTGGTTATGGGGTCACTGGGTAACACGGAATGGTCTGTGGGGTCACTGGGACAAAGGGATGGTATGGGGTCACTGGGCTACAAGGGATGGTCTGATGGTCACTGGGCTACATGGGATGGCCTGGGGGTCCTGGGTGGTAACATGGGTGGCCTGGGGTCACTGGGCACATGGTATGCTGGGTCACTGGCTTGGGAATTCACTGTGCCACAAAGGGCTGGTCTGGGGTCATGGCCACAGAGAATGGTCACTGGAAACATGGGTGGTCATTAAGTCACTGGGAAACACGGGACACCTGGCCACACAAAGGAGGGTCTGGGTCACTGAACATGGGTCTAAGGTAACTGGGCCACAAGGGATGGTAATTTTTCAACATGGGTTTTTTTGTTTTTTAATTTTATTTTTTTTTTTTTTATTATTTTTTTTATTTGTGTTATTTATTTTTTTGGTTTTTTTTTTTTTTAGTTTTTTTTTTTTTTTTTTAGATTTTTTTGTTTTATTTTTTTGTTTATTTTGTTTTTTTTTTTTTGTTATAAGGTTTTTATTTTTAGTTTTTACTCGTTTTTTTTTTTTTTTTTATTTTTTTTAGGGGTTTTTTTTTTTTTTTTGTCACTGGGCAGCATGGGATGTTCTGGGGGTACTGGGTATGGGATGTTCTGGGGGTCACTGGGTAACATGGGATGTTCTGGGGGTCACTGGGCAACAAGGGATGGTCTGATGGTCACTGGGTTTGTAACAAGGAAATGGTCTGGGGGGGGTCACTGGGCAACAAGGGATGGTCTGGGGGTCACTGGGCAACATGGGATGGTCTGGGGTCACTGGGCAACATGGGATGGTCTGGGGGTCACTG